>UESW01004557.1:0-322494 GCA_900491605.1 Calamus simplicifolius | reverse complement strand
AAGTGTCACACCTCCTGAGCGGGTATATGCAAATATATCTATGACCCATGGGAGTAATGAGCCAATGCCGGACGTGAATCTTTATGGTTGAGGACCCGACACGCTAATTCGTGTCTTGAGTGTTCATCTTCTTTAAGTTATTTAAAGGCACCGAGCATCTAAGATAAGGTGGGGATTTCATTACCCTTCCTTGGCCCAGAAAACCATCAACCTGCATTGTGAACCTAAGCCTTAATTTTAAAATCAAGTAGCACTTAATTGAGCATTAAGGATACCCACGAGTCCAGTTCAATTTAACTTGGGAAAACTAGTTACACCCAAGTCAACATTTGTGTTTAGAAGCTGGTGTCTAGGGCTTGGGGTCAAACAGCAAACGCCTTAAGCGGACTTGTGGTTATTTAATTAGGTCCCTGCAAAAGCGGAGGGAACCTCCCATAACCCCACCTCTTACCTGGCCAGTGGAAAGCATACTTATTATCGTGGTTGTGACTTAGTTGACTCACTTTACTTGGACTGTTAGGTTTAGTAAACTATAGTACGAGTCAATCTTGAGTCATTTGTGTGCTTGCTTGAGTCATATATGACCACCAAATCAGGAGCCCTATTCCAATCAAATCAGAGTCAGTCACCATCAGACCCACCCATGAATAATGATTGTAGAGCCATGCATAGGACCATTATTGAGCAATTGACCCTATTAAATGATCGAGTGAGATCCCTGGAGAAGAGTCCTAAGACTAGGACTGAGCCTGAGTTAGACACTCGTCTACTTGAGCCTAGAAGAGCCTCAAACCATGATCCAGAGTACTACCATAGGAGACCCAATCCTAATATTATGGACCCAGATGAGAGAATTCTTAGGAATATCAAATTAGAAGCACCCACTTTAGATGGAAGTTTAGACCCTAAGATGTATGTCGATTGGGAAGGAGAAATGGATCAATATTTTGAGTGGTACGAGATGACCAGGAGAGAAAATATAAATTTGCCAAATTTATATTAGTTCGACAGGCTAGATTATACTGGAGGAATATTGAGATGTTGATTAGACGAAGAGGTGATGTTCCCATAACCACTTAGAGAGCAATGAAGGTTAGACTAAGAGAGAAGTATGCACCCATGTCCTACCAACAGAAACTCTTAGACCAATGGCAAAGGTTAAGCCAAGGTAACAAACTGTTTCTGAGTACAGTAAGAAAATTACAGTTTACCCTACCCCACCTAAGGATGACATTAAGAGGAGTTCGAGTCAATTAAAGAGAAGAAGCCATAATTGAACCTAACTAATGCTAAGGAATTAGAACAAGAAATCAATGAAGGTTCACCCATTTGGATGTTGACAGCTAGGGAAACCCAAGATCTGACCCTCGTAGAGCACCATCAAGAAGTTAAGAAAATTTTAGAAAAATTCAAAGATGTCTTTCCCGAAGACCTTTCTGACCACCTTCTACCCCTTAGGAATATTCAGCATGCCATTAACCTAGTCCCGGGAGCCACTTTGCCCAACCTGCCCCACTATAGGATGAACCCAGCTGAACATCTAGAGTTACAGAAACATATTGGAGAGTTACTTAAGAAAGGATTTATTAGGGAAAGTTTGAGTCATTGTGTTGTTCCAGCCCTATTAACCCCTAAGAAAGATAGGTTCTTCAAGATGGCCCATTTCTTGCCTTGTTCTCAGACCTTCGATGCGTCTAGGGTAAACCAACTATTATTTGACGAGATCGTTAGACTCCATAGCTTACCTAAGACCATAGTTTCAGATAGGGATATTCGATTCATCAGCTATTTTTGGAAGACCCTCTTGCTTAAGTTAGGGACTAAGTTGAACTTTTCCACGGTTTACCATCCCTAGACTGATGGTGAGAAAGAAGCAGTGAACCATAGTCTAGAAATCTTCTAAGATGCCTTGTAGGAGAAAACATCAGGAATTGGAATTTGTTGCTACTTAGAGCTGAGTTTGCCTACAACGCTTTGGTCAATAGGTCCACTAGAAAGAGCCCATTTGAAATTGTCTATGGGTACAAACCCAACAAGCCACTTGACCTAATTTCATTATTTGTTCACACACGAGTCTTTGAGTCTACAGCATCATTTGCACAGCATATTAAGGACTTGCATAGGGAGATTAGCGCAAAGATTAACTTAAATAATGAAACATATAAAGGGTTGGCTAATTCCCGAAAATGAGTCCAAGAGTTTGTGGAAGGAGATTATGTCATAGTTAAATTAAGGCCTGACAGTTTCCTCTGAGAGCCGTTAGAAAGTTACATGCTCGTAGAGCTAGTCCTTTTAGGGTGATGAAGAAAGTGGGAACCAATGCCTATGTGCTGGAATTACCTTCTGAGTTAGGCATTAGCTCTACTTTCAATGTTTCTGACTTGGTAGAGTATAGGGAGCCATCGATGATACCTAAGGCTTTTGGACCTAACCCTTCCTTTGAGAGCGAGCCATCCTGTGTGTCCACCTACTATTTGGCCTGAAGGAAAGGATAGGATTGAGCAGATTTTGGATGATCAAGCTATCTCGATCCAAAATAGAGGTTACCATCGATACTTGGTTTGTTAGCAAGGTCGGCCCGAATCTGAGGACTCGTGATTTCTATAGAAGATTTGCAAAGTTTGGATCCGGACTACTAGAGGAGTACCAAAGTCGAACCAACCCTTACTCGACAGGGTCGAGTTCCTCCCATCATGGGAAAATTGGTGCAGGAGTAAGAGTAAGAAAAAGGCTGCAGGGTTCCGTTTGGATCTTTGAACCCTAGAAGTCTAGTAATTTTTGTCTTTCCTAGTTGGTTGAGTCCAATTTGTTACTAGTTAGTCAAGTTTGGTTTAGTCCAATGTTCAGGTCATGCATTTTCATTTTATTTGAGTCCTGTAATAATTTAAGAGAAGTGTATTACTCTTGTTAAAACCCTACT
Organism: Calamus simplicifolius; assembly: GCA_900491605.1. Taxonomy (NCBI): domain Eukaryota; kingdom Viridiplantae; phylum Streptophyta; class Magnoliopsida; order Arecales; family Arecaceae; genus Calamus; species Calamus simplicifolius. The sequence goes on along the minus strand of UESW01004557.1, from coordinate 319,574 downwards.
GAAGATATTCAAAAGAAGCCCCCAGATTAGGCAGTATTAGATAACCATCCGATCTTCTCCAACCATATTCATACCCTAACCTTGGAGCTCTGCATGGATTGGATCCGTCTACACCTAGGATTGATGACATGGAATCAATCTTCTCCCTCCATTAGATCCACCTTCACCCAGATTGCTGACGTGAATCAATCTTCTCCTTCTATGTCGTCACCTACAATGATGGCAACCTTAGGCACCCCACAAGGAAGAAATCAGTGGTCCCCTGCTATGCATTAATGGAAACGAAGATCAGCATCTCAACCATTCTAGAAAGAATCTTTTACCAACATTAGGAGCTCATCATTATTGGGTAAAACAACCTTTTCCTTACTCTGTGATTCAAATTCTGTAAAAGTTCATGAGCATGTCTTCCCTCGAGTTTCTTAATTCCAGACTTTCCTGGTACGCTTCTTCATTTTTCTAAAAGTTCTGTTCCTGAACCATTACTTTCTACATCACATAATTTTCTCTCTTACTCTTTCTCTTATTTTCAGATGAATTAGCCATCTTCTAAAATACTTATAAAAATATAAAAAAATTAATTTTTATTAGTTCATTGATTGCATAATCACCCCTGTCCTTGTGCATCACTTAATCTCTCTATAATTTGCATAGTTTTGAATATCTCATTTATTTTTGTATACGGGTATTAATATATTTTTTCTCCAATCATCCGGCATTCTTTAGTTGTTATAATCATGTTAATAAATTGGTTAACCACATGACTCCAATTTTTTCTAAGCCTTTTCAAACCTTAATAGGGATCGCATCTAGTTCTAATGCCTTACATTTTTATTTTACTCAAAGCCTTTTAACTTCAGCATGCTAAATCTACGAAAAAATTTATGCGCATTTGTTACTCATAGGTTATCATATCCTTCTATCCTTAAATTTATCAAATTATTTTTATTTAATAATTTTTTAAAATAACATTTTCAACGTTCTTTTATCTCTTATTCTTTTACCAAGCCTTTTTCATCTTCATCTTTAATACATTTAATATAGTTAAGATTTTTTATTTTCTTTTATCTTAGTTTTGCTAATTTATATAATTTTTTCACTTTCTTTCGTATTTAGTCTATTATATAAATCATCGTAAGTTTTAAGTTTGGCATTACTTATCGCTTTTTTAGCTTCTTTCTTTGCATCCCTATACTTTTAAGACTTTCTTTATCCCTAGCCTCTTGCCAAATTTTATAGTTTATCCTTTTAAGCTTGATGGCAACTTAAACTTCCTCGTTCCATCATCAAGTTTCTTCCTACTAGTCCTACTCTTTTGATTCTCCTATAACTTCTTTTGCTATGTTTTTTTATATATTTAATTTTTTTTTCCTATTAAGTTGGGATTACTATCTATATTCATAGTCATTATTCTTACTAACTTTTCTTTAAATAATTCTAATTTTTTTTCCTTCAAATTTCATCATTTAATTTTTAAATTAATAGTTTTACGTTTTACTCTACATTTTATTTTTATCCATATGCATGCTATCATTATTGTATGTTGCGAAGTTAAACTTTCTCCTGGAATAATTTACATTTTTTGTATATTATTTTACCTATCTTCCTAGTTAAGAAAAAATCTATTTGACTTTTATTAGATCCACTTTTAAATGTTATTAAATATTCATATCTTTTTTTGAAACAAGTGTTTGCTATTAAATCATATGCCACTGCAAAATCTAATAAGCTCACGCAGACTTCATTCCTAACTCCAAATCCATATCCTCCATGTACCATTTCATATGCATCCTTCTGTTTACCACATGTCCATTAAAATCTCCTCCCAAATATTTTTTTTTCTTGTGATATTTCTTGTATTACTTCATCTATGTCTTTCCAAAATTGTGTCATAGTTTGTTGATCTAATCCTACTATGCACTAATTATGTTAATTATATTATTCTCAATTATAAATTTTAGTGATATAATCCGATATTCTTTTCTAGTTATCTTAACAACATATTTCTTAAAATTTTTATTACAATTATTTCTATTTCATTTCTATTTTTATATTTTTTCAGTATAATATAATTTATATCCTATATTTTTTTATTTATTATAACCTTTTTTTATTTAATTAATTTTTATAATATATTATATTTATTTTTTTAATTATAATGTTTTTATTTTTATATTTTATTTATTAATATTTTTATATTTTATTGCTATTAGCACGTGCTGAAACGATACCGTCCATCCCTCCTCCTGATCTGAATCTTGGGTTGATTGGTTTACACGTTTTGCAATAAATTAACATCTAGCAGTCAGACAGCCTTTTTGACCGGCACCGTGGACGGAATTAATGCACCTGTTTTGATGACGGATTGATGGTCACAGCTCATTTTGCACGCGCATCGAACACGTAACTTTCCATCAAGTCCGCGGAGTAGAACTAAAACGCAAGCAATTAGAAATCAGATCTTGGCCCTTGGACGCTGGTCCCCGCGTCCTCTCGTCGACTAAACGCTGACGGAAGTTTAGCCGCCGGCATCCCATCGTTTCCATGACTTCGGGCTTGGATCGGACTCCTTCCTCCTCGAGCATCCAATAATCCCTGATGACGCTTGGTCATTGATTTTCAATGTCGAAAGAAAAGAATCATTTAATTTATCGTTCTGCATTTGATCGAGTAACCTACAAAAAGTTTTAGACCAAAGAAATGTTCAGATAGGGACCTTCGATGCTTAAGTCAATAACTTGGATCACAGTTGAGAAAGAGCACAAACAAGCTCTGGAAAAAAATGAGATATCAGAAAGAAAGGAATTTCCTTCTGGGTATTAGGATAGCGAGTGTATAAGTTTGCATACCTTGTTTCTGAATGGACTTACCCTTTTATAGGGGTTAACACCTGCACGACCACGTGGAGTTCCATAACGAAGGAATGTCCGCAGGGTTCGTGGGGTTGCATAAATTTGGGCTGGTCGGTGGGTTCTGTCACATCGAAGAGGAAAAAACAGCGGTTGGTAGGCTACGTCCCATCAGTCAGCAGGGCTAACAAGTAGTTAGGTCTTGTCCCATCAGCGGCGTGGCCAGTGGGTAGTTGGGCCTAGAAATACTAGGCGGCGCGCGTCAGAAGGACGGCAATATGGACTGCCAGGACCGTTCTGGGATCGACTTGGGGCAGCCTCGACCCTCATGAGGGCGCCGAGGCCGAGCAGGACTGGCTCGGCTGACCTGCAGATGCCGGGGTGGGACCGACCAGGAAAGGTTGGTCCGACTCGGCCGACTTGGAGATGCCAGGGCCGAGCAGGGCCGACCAGGAAGGTCGGGGCCGACTCGGCCGACTTGGAGACGCCGGGGACGAGTAGGGCCGACCAGGAAGGTCGGGGCCGACTTGGCCGACTTGAAGATACCGGAGCCGAGCGGGGCCGACCAGAAAAGGTTGGGGCCGACTCGGCCGACTTGAAGATGCCGGGGTCGAGCGGGGCCGACCAGAAAAGGTCGGGGCCGACTCGCCGACTTGGAAATGCCGGGGCCGAGCGGGGCCGACCAGGGAAGGTCTTTAGTGCACTTTTAATAGCTTGATGAGCTGGCGCATCGTCCCGAGGCAGTGTCGCTTTGAAAATCTTCCACAATCATGCAGTAGGTGGGGGCTGACGCTAGCGCCGGACGCCTCGAAGAGGAAGCTTTATTGGGAGAATGGAAAAAGGTAAGGCCATCATTGTTTCTCCGTTTTCTATGCTCCGCGATTGGTCGGGATTACGCTCCTTGGGGCATCGAGGTAGCACGTCTCAGGCGCAGGCAAGATTTTCGATGGACAGCTTGTGGCGCAATAGAGAGCGTCACGTGGTAGGACCTCGATTATCGTCGCTCGGAGATGGGGGTATAAAAGCGCCCTAAGGGCCTGAGAAAAACTTTACATTGCCATTTCTTTCTTCCAGCTTTCCTCCTCCTGAGTTCTTCTGCGACTTGAGCCCTTTTGTCTCCAAACCCCTTTTGAGTTCCAATTAGTTTCATCTTTCCTTTTCATCCATGGACCGTGTGCCATTAGGGAGGGCAAAAGGCCTGTAGTTGAATCTTCCCCTTCCGATAGTGAAGACCAAACCTCCCTAGCCCGTCAGGTTCCTCGTCCGGTGGGCGGAATCGCCATCCGCGGTCGACCAACGGTGACCGGGCCTCTGTCCGCCTCAGCCTCCCCTATTAGGGCAGTTCCTGTCCTCTCACCGTCCGGACAACCTCCGGCGGTGAGTTCTGATCCGGCAAGCCCATCCGGAGTGGCCTCGACCGTAACCCCTGAAGACGTAGAGGCCATTAGGGCCAAGTACATGGTCCCTAGCTTCATTCATCTGTCCGTGCTGGGGCCCGAAGATAGAGTGACCTCCACCTACCCTAATCGGGTCGCTCTGTATGAGGAATTTTTTTGGTGCGGGTTGTGCCTTCCTCTCTATCCCTTTTTCTTGAATCTTTTGGATAGATATAGGCTAGTGCCGGCGCAGTTAACTCCGAACTCGATTCGGATCATCTGCGCCTTTGTTATCGTTTGCTATTTTCAAGAGGCCCAGCCGGGGTTATCACTGTTCGGTTTATAAACTCCGCTGCCAAGGTGAGGGGGCCTGGTGGGCCTTCACCGCCAGGCCGGGTAGGGCCTTCCCCCTAGGTCTTCTGTCCAAGATTAGGGGATGGAAATCCCGCTTCTTATTTGCCCATGTCGAGGGGGTGAGGACCAATTGGGTGGAGCCGGACACCAGCTCCAATGACAATGCCACTGTGGGGGAGAGAGATAGGGAACTCTTCACCCAGTTGTCCAACTGCCAAATACCTGGCTACAAGGAACTCCTGTCCGAGGAGAACCTGATAGAAGCCGAATTGGCCCCGGCGGTCGATGAGCACGACGCCTGATTCCTTCTGTCTTGACTGGAGGACTGCTGTATGCTTTTGTTAACACTTCTCATTTTTGGATGCAGTGATGAAGTTCTCGCCGGAGAGTTTGAGGCCGCCTTGAAGCAAAAGAGGCCGACAGCCGGGGAAACATCAAGGCCGGCGAAGAAAGCTCGCAGGAGGGAGCGGACTGAGCCGACCCGAGCTGCTGAGGTCCCCAAGGCTCCAACGCCTATGGGGGAGCCAACTAAGGAAGCGCCGGCTTGAGAAGTGGTCCCAAGGCCGACCGGGACCGAGATGGAGGAGGGAGAGATTCCAGCCACCCCTAGAGCCGCCGTAGTGGTTGTGGATCTTGAGGAGGAAGCTCCTGCTGCCGCCGACATGCCCGAGGCGGGGCAGGTCACCGTTGCTGTCAGCCCTCCGGCTGCCGTCGAGCCAGAGATGGAGAGGGCTCCTCCCATTGCCGGAGGGAAGGAGCCAGTCGCCGAGAAATCTCATGCTGGGATGGAGGCGACCGGGGAGTAGAGGGATGGGCTGGAGAGCTCATCCCGATGGTTGGTGCGCCACTCGACCCGTCCTCGGGTAGAAGGTCCGCAGGAGGGGCCGACGCGGCCGGTCCCTAGGTTCAACTCGATGGCGGACGCCGCACAAGCCCCGTCTTCTGTCAGATGTCTGGACTGCCGAGTCCGAGGAGGAGATGTGGGGGTTGAGCTACTTCGCGCTCCTGGATATGGTGATGGTTGCCGTTGTCCAAGTAATCTTCTGAGCTCTCTCTGTTTTTGGACGTGTCTTTGGATGCTCCAATCTCTTAGAGTTAACATGTTCCCTTTGCTGCAGATGGCTAACGGCGCGATCGACCTTCGTGAGGCTATGGTCCACTCTTCGAACGCGCTCACAAAGGCCATGGCGCGGGCCAAAAGGTACAGGAAGGAGAGCATGGTGCAGTCCCAGAGCCTCGCTCAACTTCACCAGGAGGCCAAGGCCCGGGAGGAAAACCTGGGTGGCCGAATAAAGGAGGCGGAATGCTGGGCCGAGGCCGAGAGTGGCGGGCATCCGCGGCCGAGGCCAGATTGGAGCTGGTCTCGGACCGGCTGAAGGCCGCCGCGGCACAGAATGAGGAGCTAATACACCAGCTCCAATGCGCTGAGAGGGAGGCCGGGGCGGCGTGTGAGGAGGCTCGGGCCGCCGCGGAGAGAGCCGTTGCTGCAGAGAGGGCGGCGATTGATGCAGGCCACGAGAAGGCCGGGGCCATGGCCTGTGCGGACAAGGCCCATGCGCGCGCTGAAGAAGCTGAGGGCCGAGCCAGGGAGGCTGAGGCCAGGGCACAGTGGGCCGAGGCCGAGGCGGGGCAGGCCGTCTCCAGCTACAAGTCCTCGCCGGAGTTCAGGAAGGAGGTCCTCGAAGCCAGCCTCGATGCTTACGTCAAGGGCTTCGAGATGTGGAAGACTAAGGTGTTTGCAGCTCTTAAAATCGACATTGCTGAGCTCGAGGGAATCCGGCCCGGGGAATCTGACGAGGAGTCGGCGGAGGAGGGGGACGACAAGGGAGAACCGGGCCCAAACGAGCCCTAAAAGTTGTTGTTTCTTTTCCTTTTTCCTTTTGTAACCGGCCTCGGGCCAAATTTTGTATTTCAATTTCATTATCAATGAAGAAGAACTTTTTGTGAAGACGCTTTTGTCCTTTGTCATGCTCCTTTCTTCTTTCTTCTGAGCTGAATATTTCCATCGCGCGACTAGCAATAAAATGGGTCCCGTACCTGTTGACGAGAGAGGGCCTTTCTTCTGAGATGCCTCTTTACCTGAGTGTTGCGCACGTTGATAATGTCATGGCCGAACCATTGCATCAGGTTGGCCAATGTTGAGATGTGTCTTCGAAGTGTGAGCCGACTGCATAGGAAATTGCCTAGGATGCCTTGAGCCGTCGCAGGCCGTTTGAAAAGAGATTCGTCTATGCTCGAATACTCTAAGAAATTAGAACGATCTGAGGGCAACTTAGCACTGAGATCGGCTTGAAAACGCCGGGGGCCGAGTGGGGCTTGACCGGGAAGGCCTGAACCGACTCGGCCTGATCTTAGAGATCACAAGAGTCGACGAGCTCTTTTAGAACCACCTCGGGGGTTTGTGTACCGCCTGAGGGGTGACTCGATCGGGTACGGAGCTGTTAGGGACTTGAACCGACTCAGGGGCATCTCCAAGCCGGACCGAGTGGTGTCCCGTTAGCCGCGATGCCGATGAGCTCCTTTTGAACCGCGTCGGGGGTTTGTGTGCCGCTCGAGGGGTGACTCGACCGGGTACGAAGCTGTTAGGGACATGAACTGACTCGGGAGCGTCTCCAAGCCGGACCGAGTGGTGTCTCGTTAGCCGCGATGCCGATGAGCTCCTTTTGTACCACCTCGAGGGTTTGTGTGCCGCCCGAGGAGTGACTCAATCGGGTACAGAGCTGTTAGAGACTTGAACTGACTCGAGGGCATCTCCAAGCCGGACCGAGTGGTGTCCCATTAGCCGCATGCCGGTGAGCTCCTTTTGAACCGCCTCGGCGGTTTGTGTGCCGCCCGAGGGGCAACTCGACCGGGTACATAGCTGTTAGGACTTGAACCGACTCGGGGGGTCTCCAAGCCGATCGAGTAGTGTCCCGTTAGCCACGATGCCGGTGAGCTCCTTTTGAACCGCCTCGGGGGTTTGTGTGCTGCTCGAGGGGCGACTCGACCGGGTATGGAGCTGTTAGGGACTTGAACCGACTCAGGGGCGTCTCCAAGCTGGACCAAGTGGTGTCCCATTAGCCGCGATGCCGTTGAGCTCCTTTTGAACTGCCTTGAGGGTTTGTGTGCCACCCGAGAGGCGACTCGATCGGGTACGGAGCTATTAGGGACTTGAACTGACTCGGGGCATCTCCAAGCCGGACCGAGTGGTGTCCCATTAGCCGCGATGCCGATGAGCTCCTTTTGTGAGATTTGGTCCTTGGATGCAAGGGAGAGCAAGTTGTGGCATTGGAAGGGACTTCTTTTATTGCTTGTGTTCTGGGGGATACATTATTGATAATTTCGGCGGAGATTATCCACGTTCCAGGTACGCGGAATGAGTTGTCCGTCGAGCTCTTCCAGTCTGTATGCCCCCCGGTGGAGTGTCTCGGCAATGCGATAAGGACCCTCCCAGTTGGGGACAGTTTGGCCCCCTCTGTGGGCTTAGATACTTCAGCCTTTCTTAAAACCAGATCTTCGTGGCGAAAAACCTTGGGATGAACTCGGGCATTGTAGTATTTGGCTGCCCACTGACGGAAGGTCGCCATACGTAGCCTTGCCCGGTCATGTGCCTCGTCGATAAAGTCCAGGTTGGCTCGTATCAATGTGGAATTGTCTTCCTCGTTGAAGGACTCCACGTGCGGATTGGACAATCCATCTCAACAGGGATGATGGCTTCGGATCCAAAGACGAGACTGAAGGGAGTCTCGCCTCGGGGCTCTGGGGGTCGTCGTGGTAAGCCCATATCACACTGGGAGCTCCTCCATCCATCGACCCTTGGATCCATCCAACCTGGTCCTGAGCCCCCTGAGAATGGTGCGGTTCATGACCTCGGCCTCTCCGTTGGTCTGGGGGTGGCCGACAGAGGTGAATCGATGGCGAATACCCAGCTCGCTGCAGAAGGCCTTGAATGCTTCATTATTGAGCTGGTGACCGTTTTCCGTGACGAGAGTGTGAGGTAGGCCAAAGCGGCATATGATCGACTTCCAAAGAAGGCTTTAACTTTACTTTGGTGATCTTAGCCAGCGCCTCGACCTCAACCACTTGGTGAAATAGTTGATGGCTACTAGTAAGAACCTCCGCTATCCCGAGGCTGGGGGGAATGGTCCAAGGATGTCCATTCCCCACTGAACGAAGAGCCAAGGGGCTGAGAGCGGGTTGAGCGGTGTAGACGGTTGATGCTGGATGTGTGCGTGGTGCTGGCAACCATTGCACTTCTGAACTAACTTGGCAGCATCCTCCCTCATGGTAAGCCAAAGTATCCCTACCGAAGGGCCTCTGGGCCAAGGACCTGCCCCCCAGTGGTTTCCACATATGCCTTCATGGATTTCTCTAAGGATGTAGTCGGCGTTGGCAGGTCCTACACATCTGAGCAAAGGGTAAGAAATGACCTCCAGTATAGACGTCCGTCTAGGAGGACGAATTTGGAAGCCCTCCACTTGAGCAGCTTGGCTTCATTGCGATCGTCGGGAGAGTGCCATCAGTGAGATAGCGGACGTAGGCATCCATCCATGTAGGCTCTTGAGTGAGCGAGAGGACTTCCTTGCCATCCTCTATGCTGGGCCTTCTAAGTACTCAACGTAGGTGTCTCGTGCAATGCCGTCCGGGAGGTAGCTAAACGGGAGAGGATGTCGGCCTTGGCGTTCTCACTCCGGGGAATGTAACTGATACTGAAATAAGCTAACGGGAGACCAAGAGCCGAACCTTGCCCAGGTATTGAGTCATAGCAGGGTCACACGCTTCGTATTCTCCATTGATTTGCCCAGAGACGAGTTGCGAGTCGGTGAAAGCTCTGAGACGCCTTACTCCCAACTCCTGGGCTAGCCTTAATCTGCCAGTAAAGCTTCATACTCGGCCTGGTTGTTGGTGGCTTTGAATATAAACCGCAGGGCATTCTGCTCTCTCTCCACCCGGCTCGGCGAGAATGAGGCCGGCGCCGCTTCCTTGAGAGTTTGATGCCCATCCACATGGAGGATCTAGGTTTCTCCATCGTTGCTTGGCTCGGGCTCGTGCCGCTCTACGGAAACCTCCCTGGTTTTCTCATCCATCCAAGTGCACTCAACCAGGAAATCGGCAAGAACTTGGGACTTCAGAGCCGATCGTGCTTGGAAAGAGGTCGAACTCCCCTAGCTTGATGGCCCACTTGGCGAGTCGGCCTGAGGTGTCCGGACGGTCCAGGATGGCTCAGAGAGGTTGGTCCGTCAGCACATAATAGGATAGGCTTGAAAATATGGACGGAGACATCGGCGGAGATGACCAGGGCGAAGATGATCTTTTCTGTCTTGGAGTACCTAACCTCCGCATCGTGGAGCACCTTGCTCACATAATAGACTGGCCTCTGGGTTCCGTCAGCATCGAGATGTACCAAGACTGAGCTAACGGCCTCCGAAGAAGCAGCTAGGTATAGGAAGAGACTTTCCTCATCTCTTGGCTTGGACAGGAGTGGAGGAGAGAAGAAAGTTCAGGCTGTCGAAGGCTTTCTGGCAGTCGTCCGTCCACTCAAAGCTGTTTACCTTCGCAGGGCCTTGAAGAAGGGCAAGCATCTCTCGGCCGATTTGGAGAGGAAACGACTTAGGGCCACCACCCTCCCGTTAGCCGCTGCACCTCCTTCTTGCTGGATGGTGGTCTCATGTCGAGGATGGCACTGATCTTCTCTGGGTTCGCCTCGATCCCTCGTTGAGTCACCATAAAGCCCAGGAACTTGCCTGTCGTGACTCGAAGGCACATTTCTTGGGGTTCAGCTTGACCTGGAAGTGGCGGAGGTTGCTGAAAGTTTCCTCCAGATCAGAAACATGATCAGAAGCATGAATGCTCTTGGTCAGCATGTCATCCACGTAGACTTCCATGTTCGACCTAGCTGATCCTGAAACACCCTATTCATCAATCTTTGGTAGGTCGCCCCCGCGTTCTTGAGACCAAAAGGCATCACTTTGTAGCAATAAATCCCCTTTTCTATCACAAAGGATGTGTGCTCTTCATCACTGGGGTCCATCCTTATCTGATTATATCAGGAGAAGGCATCCATAAAGCTGAGGAGCTCGTGGCCGGAGGTGGAATCCACCAGCTGGTCAATCCTTGGCAGGGGGAAACTGTCTTTCGGACATGCCTTGTTGAAGTCGGTGAAGTCGATGCAGATTCTCAGCTTCCATTTGCCTTCCGTACCATGACCACATTGGCCAGCCAGCTAGGGTAATGCACTTCTCGGATGTGGTTGGCACTGAGCAATTTGTTGATCTCCTCATCGATGGCCTTTTGCCGCTCGGGAGCGAAACTCCTCTTCTTCTGGCGGATCGGACGGTGCTTCGGATCGATGTTGAGCTTGTGGGTGATTACTTCTGGAGGGATGTTGGGCATGTCAGCTGCTGACCAAGCGAAAACATCTGAGTTGGCATGCAAGAAGGTTAGGAGGCGATCGCGATCCTCCGGGGGGAGGAGTCCCCGATGCGCATGGTCCTCGCTGGATCTCCCCAAGGGGAAAGGCCAGGAGGTGCTCGGCCGGCTCCCCTCTCCTGCCGGACTCCCTGGGTCAGGGGCTTCTGGGACGGCTCGGCCTCCAAGGGGCTTGACGCCATGTGATAGCAGGGTAGAACTGAGCCGATCTCACCCTTCATCTCCCCAACTCCTCTGCTAGTAGGGAACTGCATCAGCAGGCGTCGGGTGGAGATAACTGCATCCAATAAGTTTAAGCCTGGGGCCCAAGAATGGCGTTGTATGCCAAGGGGACCCGCACAACCAAGAACTTCATGATCAATGTGCTTTGGCATGATGGTGTCCCTGTTATCACAGGCAAGGATATCTCACCCTCAACCCTTACCGAATCTCCGGTGAATCCGACCAAAGGGGTTGCCACAAGTTGAAGAGAGTCTAGAGACAATCCCATCCGAACAAAAGCGTCATAAGTAAGGATGTCAGCTGAGCTGCCACTATCAACCAATATCCTTTTTACAGGGTGCTTGGCGATCGTCATGGAGACGGCGATGCCTTTATTGTTTACATTCTCAAAATTCACCGTCCCCCCCCCCCCCGAGAACTACATTACCCGACGCCTCCTCCCCTCTCGGTGCTTAGATGCGGAAGCTGCTCCCTAGGACACCATTCCAACAGTTCGCTCCAAGGGGTGTTGTCGATAGCGGCCTGAGCAGGTGGGGGTCCCATAGTGCCGGCAGTGGTTGTGGGCCCTTCTGGATATACTTGCCGAGGTAGCCCCACTGGATGAGTTCCTCGATGGCCTACTTTAGGCTGTAGCAGCTGTCGGTGTGGCCGTAATCCCGATGGAATCGACAGTAACAGCTCTTATCGCGGGAAGGACCTTTCTTCATAGGAGGAGGGCGTTGGAGATAAGGGTCGCCCTCGATTTCCATCAGGATGTGGGATTGAGGGGCGAGGAGAGGCGTGAGCTTGCTCTCGTCGAGGACGGGGCTTCGACGCCTGTTGTTGGGTCGGCGAGGCAGGTAGGTTTGCGGTTGAGCTCCTTGATGATTCTCGGTGAGTGAGGTCGGCCTCATCCGTGCGGATGTACTTCTGAGCTCGAAGGAGAAGGTCAGAGTAGGAACCCGGGGCTTCTTGTCCAGAGAAAAGGTGAAGCGGGATGGGAGGAGTCCCCGCTTCAGCGCCAGTGTAGCCACTGCGTCATCCAAATGGTAGACTTCAAGGGCGGCGGTTTTGAACCGGACACGAAGTCCCGCAGTGATTCCCCCTCCTTCTGGCGCATAGAGAAGAGGCTATCCGCGACCCTCAGGATCCACCGGCAAGCATCAAAATGTGCCAGGAAGGCCTTTTCCAGCTCGTGGAAGGAGTCGATGCTATGGGGGATAGGCGCGAGTGCCACGCGCGAGCAGCCTTCCGCAGAGTAGCAGGGAAAGCCTTGCAGAGAAGGGTTTCTGACACACCCTGGACCTGCATCATAGCCTTGTAGCTCTCGAGGTGGTCGAGAGGATCCGTCGTGCCATCGTACGGATCTATCTCGAGGAATCGGAATCTAGAGGGGACAGGTTCCTCTAGTATTCGGCGAGTATAAGGAGGACGGGTGTCATACTCCTCCTCCGATTGGTTGTTGATTTTCCTGGCGAGCTCGTCTAGTCGCCAGTTGTACTCGTCTAGGCGCTCCTCTGCCTGGTAGTTGATTGTCGGGGCCCTCCGAGATGGCTCGGAGGATGAAGAAGAGGAAGATGAAGAAAAAGGAGAAGGACGCAGAAGATAGGATTTCCGCTTTGGCTCTTCTTGGTGGGACGGCTCCGGAGGAAACTTGCTTGGGCCACAATGTGGAGATCGCGGTCGCTTGAGGGACTCACGGCGAGGCTTCCTTGGAAAAGCTCGGCAACGACCGGCCTCTCGTTGAGGAGAACCTCCCCTTGCAGATTGTTGACTTGCAGGGGGAGCAGTCTGATGCTGGGTGGCCACGGACTGCTGCTGCTGAAGTCCGTGGACCATGGCGGTAAGGGTCTGAACTTGCCGAGTGAGGGTTACCAGCTGCTCCGCAGTCGGGGCAACCGCTTCTGGTTGAGGAGGAATGATGGAGGATCAGCGATAGGTAAGTTGGTCTCCTGCAGCTTAGTCGGGGGAAGATATCCCCCGGGGTGGCTGACTGAGGTATCCTGAGCTTGTGTCATCACCATTGTTGGGAGAGGAGAAAAAAGAGAAGTATAATGTAGGGTTTGGGCCTTCTTTTCTTGCCTTGCCTCCCTTCCTAGCGCGCCAATTTGATGACGCTTGATCACTGGTCTTGAACATCGGGAGAAGAGAGCCACTTAATCCGCCATCCTGCGCCTGATCGAGTGGCCTGCAAAAATCCTAGGGCCGGAGGGATGCTTCGGTGGGGACCCTCCGACGCTCAAGTCAGTAACCTGGGTCACAGCTGAGGGAGAGCTCAGACGAGCTCTAGGAGAAAAATGAGATCTCAGAAAGAGAGGAATTTCCTTCTGGGTATTAGGGTAGCGAGTGTATGAGTTGCGTACCTTATTTTGAGTGGACTTACCCTTTTATAGGGGGTTGACACCTGCACGACCACATGGAGTTTCGTAAGGAAGGAATGTCCGTAGGGTTCGTGGGGTTGCATGAATTGGGCTGATCGATGGGTTCTGTCCCATCGAAGATGGAAAAACACGGTTAGTGGGCTACGTCCCATCAGTTAGCAAGGCTAACATGTAGTTAGGTCTTGTCCCATCAGCGGCGTGGCCAGTGGGTAGTTGGGCCTGGGGATGCCAGGTGGCGCGCATCAGAAGGACGGCGGTGTGGACTTCCAGGACCGTTCTGGGATCGACTTGTGGCAGCCTTGACCCTCATGAGGGCACCGAGGCTGAGCAGGACTGGCTCGGCTGACCTGCAGATGCCGAGGCGGGGCCGGCCCGGAAAGGCCGGGGCCGACTTGGAGATGTCGGGGCCGAGCGGGACTGACAAGGAAAGGTCGGGGTAGACTCGGCTGACTTGGAGACGCTGGGGCCGAGCGGGGCCAACCAGGAAAGGTCGGGGCCGATTCGGTCGACTTGGAGACGTCGGGGCCGAACAGGGCCGACCAGGGAAGGTTGGGGCTGACTTGGCCGACTTGGAGATACCAGGGCCGAGCGGGGCCGAGCAGGAAAGGTTTGGGCCAACTCGGCTGACTTGGAGATGCCAGGATCGAGCGGGGCCGACCAGGAAAGGTCAGGGCTGACTCGGCCGACTCGGAGACGCCGGGGCCGAGCGGGCCGACCAGGAAAGGTCGGGGCCGACTTGGCCGACTTAGAGATACTGGGGCCGAGCGGGGCCGACCAGGAAAGGTCGGGGCCGACTCGGCCGACTTGGAGACGACGGGGCCGAGCGGGGCCGACCAAGGAAGGTCGAGGCCGACTCAGCCGACTTGGAGATACCGGGGCCGAGCGGGGCCGACCAGGAAAGGTCGGGGCCGACTCAGCCGACTTGGAGATATCGGGGCCGACTAGGAAAGGTCGGGGCCGACTTGGCCGACTTGGAGATGCCGAGGCCGAGCGGGGCCGACCAGGAAGGTCGGGGCCGACTTGGCCGACTTGGAGATGCCGAGGCCGAGCGGGGCCGACCAGGAAAGGTCGGGGCCGACTTGGCCGACTTGGAGATGCCGGGGCCGAGCGGGGCCGACCAGAAAAGGTCGGGGCCGACTCGGCCGACTCAGAGATGTCGGTGCCGAGCGGGGCCGACCAGGAAATGTTGGGGCCGATTTGGCCGACCTGAAGATGCCGGGGCCGACCAGAAAAGGTCGGGGCCGACTCGGCCAACTTGGAGATGCCAGAATGGGGCCGCTTTAGAAATTTGATTTTGCCATAATTACTCTAGTGGCTACGTCAGCCACATCAATCCCCTTTAGAACGGAGCTATTTTTCCACGTCAATACACATACACACACATTAGTAGAACGATAAGAAATAGGAATTAATTAAGAAATAAGAAATAGGAGCTATTTTTCCACGTCAATACACACACATACCTCAAATAAATTCATCGATACGACGAGTCTCATGTTTAAGAAACGCGGAAGGTAATGCGGTAAGTTTGTTTGGCTCCTTGGGTCTCTGATAGGAACTATATAGCATAAACATAGGAATTAATTTAAATATTCCATTTTGAAGCATGACACTAGTCTTGTTATAATTTTGAAGCACTTCTCCTGGCCACATGAGCTGCGCCCATCTTATCATCTAGAGAACATGTGGCCAAGTTTGATTAGGTGAAGAAAGAAAACGTCCTTTGCATGCTTTTTATGAACAGATCGAGAAAGTCAACCACTTAACAGGATTTAGTACTGACTACAGTGACATCATAGTCCAGTGTGTGTAAGGAAAAGCAGGTCCATTTACAAGTTGTATTGATTGCTATTCTAGTTTTATTCAAATTTACACGGTATGGATGGGTCCCCAGTTCAGAGGAAACAAAACTCAAACCAAATAGATATATTGTCGTGGAATAAAAGTAGTAAAGCTCCACTTATGTGTGGGGCCATGATGGATGTTGTCCTGCGGGCCTTGAGCTGCCACATGAAAGAGCCGTTGTTTGCTAATTTAGCGAGTCCAGGCAGTGGTTCCAACCAATCCACCTAATGTTATTTTGTCTTATAATGGAGTGGAGATCGCTTGTCCTTTCGGTAAATCAGACAAAAGTTCTGAATGAATCGTCAAAGCTATGATTCTTCGCCTCTAGTTTCGGTTAGAAATAAATGAATAAAACAATGAAGACAATTGCTGTAGAAAACTTGACATTGATTGCCACGGTACGCTCAGCAAAATTCCAGCAACCTAGGCTGAAATTAAACGCGTACAACTGGGCCTCGGTAACTACGGACCTCCTCTGGAGCACACGCGGTACCTTTTGCCCAGATATGGCGCATCCCTGGGCTGTCACGTCGCGGGCTTGTTCGCATGAAAGAAAAAGACTTATTGCCCTTTGATACATAGTTATCAGATTCGATTTGGATATTGACTCGATCAAGGATTTAGATTACCGGATGACTGATTCAACCATTAGAGCACTGATTGAATCGTGGATCAATTATTTTAATATAAAAATATATTTATATTAATAAAAATTATTTTTTAATAAAAAAATATAAGATTAATATAATAATAAAATTAATGATATCATTCAGTTTTGGTTTGATTGATCGGTCCATAAATGAATCGGATAGATTGATCAAGTTATTTTGGATCACTTACACATTCGATTTTATGTGGTTTTATGTTAGAATTGGATCCGCTTGGCTTTCAACTGGTCCAATGATTTTGATAATTATGCTTCGATGCGATGTAACAAATATGCATTAAATACAAGATTTAATAAATTTTAGCATAAATATATGATTAATTTACATATTCAATGCATATTTATTGCATCAAAAGATGGTGTTGCAATTTTTTTTCTTACATAAAAATTTTTCTCTTTACTTTTATCTAAGAAGCAAAAAAAATTATGTGAAGCACAAGCACATATTTTTTTTTAACTTAAAAAATAAATATTACACAAAATTTGATATTCATTGTTTCTTATTTTTTATATTTGATTAAAAAGATTATATAAAAAGTACATACGTACACACACATACATATATATATATATATATATATATATATATATATATATATATATATATATATATATCTTTAGTTAAAAAATAATATCATAAAAAAGATGATATTTATTTTTTAATTTCTTGAAGGAGAAAGAAAAAAATTATAATTAAACATAGATAAGTTTTTTTATTAAAAATAAATATTATAGAAAAAAGATATTTACCTCTATTCTAAAAATACCAAAGGAGTCCCCACACTCTTTTTCCTTTAGTAATTTATCTCACACGCACATATATTATGCAACAAATGGCTGCTAGAAGACGGGCTGATGAAGGGCGTTCCTGAAAACTTGGACAGGTGACGTGTGCATGGCTACTGGGACCCGTTTTTGTTCGTTTATGATTGTCTAATATCTTAAAATAATCTACATTAAATAAAAATAAAAATAAAGTACTTGTAATATAAATTTGCTTGTTATCAATAAATTTATACTTAAATTTTAGAAACCATGTGGTTTTGATTCTTATCAAGAGATGCTTGTTTGTTTTATTTGATATAAGTATGCTTTTCTTCGTTTTTCATTTCATTTTTTTAATAAAATAATATTAATAATATTTTTTAAAATATACTTAGTTACATTCAAATATTATTGAGTTTAACATTTAATCTTTTACTTCCTTAAATTCATATAAATTTTAAATTATTATTTTTTAAAATTCATAAACTATATAGATTTAACAATCAAATATATAATTAACTATATTCGGATATAATTAAAGTTTATTTTTAAATATAAATAATATTTATTTTTAGTATGTTTTTGAAAAAGACAAAATCACATTTTTTTGGAGGGAGGGGCCTGGCCTTTGTATGATACTATCTTTTGACCTCTTATATAGAAAACTGTGTTTAATGTTAGCAAAAGCTAGCAACAAACATAATTATGTTGGCAAAAGCTGGCAAACAACTTATAAAAATAGAACGAATGAATGGACCATATTTGAATCCAAAACCAATCAAACGACCCATTAATTATAGCCTCGCCTATGGATAATGCTATTTTTTAGTTTTTTATATAGAAAATTGAGTTTTTTTTTTTTTGTAGGTAAAAGCTAGCAAAATATTCTAGGATAAATATATATATATGAATGTATTATTCATAATTTGTACCTAAAATCTCTAGTTGTTAACTAAAGAAGATGAGATAGAAGGAAAAGCAACATCACAATTAAATGTATGGCCATAAAAGAAAGTTAGTATTTATTAGTACATGGGTGGATAGTTTTAAATAAACATAAGGGATTAGAATTGGACCATCAGTTTGATTCAACTGATGAATCAATGAATCGAACTTCTAATCAATCTAGTTCTTTAATTAAATTAGCTATATAATTAATCTTATTAAAACCGAATGAATCGATTGATTTTATTATTGTCTTAGTGAATTAGTGAAATTAAATATTTTTTCATATCATTTAAAATTAATTTTTAACTAATATAATTTAAATACTAGTGCCATCTTTTAAGTATTTTATCTTTCTAAATCTAATTTCTCTAATACCTTTGTGGCTATGAATTTTTTTTTATTTTTTTTAAAATAAAATTAATTTCTAATATTAGCTTGAATATTATATTTATTATAGTTTAATTAACTTAATTTAAAAGATTTAAATTTTAAAATTATCAAATTAGATGGATTTATAGAAAAAAAAATTATTTTTACTTATTATTATATATTTTAATTTTAATTAAATTTAATTATTGACGTGGTTGGATTATTGGTTTATTGATTGGATGACTGCACTGTTGGCCTAATTTTCATCCGAATTCCTTCTTCTTCTGATCTTCCTTTTGGGTTTGACCGACACTGAGGCGCCGCCACGGATTAGAACTGTGGTGGGCCGACATGAATGCGGGCCGAAACTTGAATAGGGCCACAACTCAGCCTGCCCAATGGACCTTGAACTAAAACAAGCCCATCGGTAGACGATGGCATCGAAACTTCACTAAACACAAAAGACTTAAAAATTTCTCCTTACAAGCCAGAGATTATATGCTAATAAAATCAAGCCATCCTTTTAAAGAATCAGGCATATGAAGGACTGCATATCAAATTGGACACCATTTGCATCACGATGTTGTCTGCTTTACTACCATATTCTTCTATCAAAGGCGTGTTGGTTGTGTATGGATGGATAAATTAAAGGAAGGGAAGGGGAGGGAAAGAAAAGTAAAGGTATAATATTTGCATGTTCTAGTAGAAATGGGAGGGGAAGAAGTGTTTTTAGTTTTTCTTATTTGGTTATAAGATGAAGGTGAGGGAAGAAGATGGAGGTAATTATTCCAACAGTAATGTCGAATGGTTCACTTTCTTCTGTCCTCCCCTCCATTTCCCCTCGCTCATCCCCTCTCAAACAGGTCTCAACTCATGGAAGCCTCATCTTACGTTGGAAGCGCGACAGCGGCACCACCTACGGCCGCCCAACTTTGTGACTTGCGCCCACTTAGATGAGCAACGTTTGCCGAGGAGAGTTTCTATCTACACCTAAAAAATTACTCTGGATACCCATATATTTTTTAAATATATATATTTTTAAACTACCTTTCATATTTTCTTTCCACCCCATCCCTCCAATACCGGCTTCCTCCCTTGCCTCTGGCATCGGCTTCTTCCTTCGGGCTAAACCTTAATTCTTCTCTAGTACCACCTAACATTGAGCCTGTTCGCTGGAAAAAGTCCCGTTCTCCCATCTCGATCGCAAAAATCTTCAACTCTTTTCTTTCTCTCCTAGTCCAATTCTATCTCCCTCTCACCCTCCTCCAATGGATAACCTTTGAGCCTCTTATAAGAAGGAAGAGAGGAGTGAAGCGACACCCTTGACATCTCCTCCCGTCCTCATATGAAGATGATGAAGCCACAGAGAATGGCGTCCTCCTCGATCCCAAAAACCCCGACCTTCCCCTTATCGCTGCCGCCGAGGTCCCGGCATCCGACGACATTGATGACGATGACGATGAAGTCGACGGTGCCACCTCCTCTTGAAAGAAGCAAAAGCTTCTCTCTTCCACCTCCCTCCCTTTCTCTTTCCTTTCCGGCACAAGCTCCAGCGAGGATCTTTCCTTACCCCTTTGTTTCGTCCTGTTGGACCGTATAGAGGTTCTCTATTCGATCTATTAGGATCGAACGAATAGTTTTTGTTTGGTCCTGATAGACCAAATGAAAGATGATGAGAAAGAAAGAGCTAGAGCGATCAAAGTCGAAAAGAAAGGAAAGCCAGAGGATCGGAGTCGGAGAGGAAAGGGGAGCTAGTGCCAGAGGAAGAAGGAAATGATATCGGAAGAGGTTTATTTCAAATGAATTTAAAGAGAAAATATGAAGGATAATTTAAAATTTATTTATTTATTTTAAATATGTGGGTGTCGACAGCAATTTTTGTTTTTGGGTGTAGATAGAAATTCCCTTTTCCAAGCTACGTTTTCCTTTTTTTAGTTTATGTCGGAGGTGAGGTGGTTCTGTGGTTCTGGCTTGCGTCTACCCTATACAGTGCTTTAGAAGATATTGGGAGGAGGAAGATTCCGCGACAAGACTTGAATGACGAATTACAAGTTATGCTCTTCCTCAGATAGATTCCAAACTATTTTAAATAATTCTTCAATCATGCATGAAATTTTCGTAACCCATGTTTTGGTTGCGTATTCTTAAATAAACTAAAAGCCAGTTTTGTTGTTGCCTACCAAAAGTATCAATTCCTAAATATTTGGCACCATTCCTAATTCAAAGGAGGAAGCTCTCACGCCTCAATGTGCATTTTGTTTGAACATTTAATACGACCATAAAAATCTTACGCGTAGCCTTAAGAATTATGTAAATTATTATTATTATTATTATTATTATTATTATATAATCATTAAATATAATTTAAAAATTATCAAATATTATCACAATCATTTAAAGTTTAAATATATTATTATAATAGATATAAGATAAGTATTAGATGATCTAAATGTCTCTGAGCTTCACGTTCCTCGCTCTAGCTTGACTATAAGAATTGAGCCTAAGTGTGGATCTTAAAAAAATAAAATATAAATAATGTAAGAATCCTTTGCTCTACACATTCCCCGGCAATACGAGCTATCATTGTGGATGTATAACATGTAATGAAAGAGAAATGATAGAGTGCTCTTTTTTAATTTAAAAAATATTGATTGCATAATTTTATTTTAACAAATATAGATTCACCACTGGCAATCACTTTTAGCTGGTTATGTGTGCATGGCTAGTGCGGTAAATAAGTACTTGCATATTAATTTTAACGAAATTGCATGTAACACTTCCTGCGAGATATGTGAAAATATGGAGAGAGATTTGTATGGAGAGATTTCAACCATCTTTTCATTGTTGATAAAGAATACGAGTCAAGATATGAAAATTTGTTAATATTTGTCGTAGTATTCACAAGCTCAATCAAGATACGTTTCTATATATACGAGGAAAACTTTAGCTCTAGTTATTAGGTCTGACGTGGTGCTATCAAGATCTAGATTGAGCTAACTTATATTAGATTAGGTATGATCCTAGGGTTAAGATTAAATCAAGTTTTACACAAGCTTAGAAATTAGTTTAATCTCATTAGATTAGCTTATCAAAAATTTTATCGAATCTGAATCATTACGTATTTAAACCTTAATCTTTAAAATTTGAATGAAATAAAAAATATATTCTTTTTTTCAAGAAAAAATTTTCTTCTCATCACAATCTCTCCATCCTCCCCCTCTCTACTCTTGGGTCACGGAACTTTACTGTCTGGTTCTTTGTGGGATAACGAGCGGAGAGTTTCTATTTACACTGAAAAAATTATTTAGTACACCTTTAATTTTTTTAAAAAAATTAGAATTTTAAATTATCCTTACCCTTTCTTTTTGCACCCCTTACCCTTTCTTTTTGCACCCCTGGCCCATCTTCTTTCTTTCCCTCCTTGGCACCGCTTCTGACCCGGTCTTCTCCCCACTCCTCGGCTACCGACGCCTCTCCCCCTCTCTAGCATTTGAATTAATTTTAATGAAATTCTATAATTGGTGCATGTAACACTTGAATTATACCCTGCGAGATATGTGGAAAACATGGAAAGAGATTTGTACGGTGAGATTTCAAATATCTTTTCATTGTTGATGGATAATACGAATCCAGATGAAAATATGTTAATATTTATCTAAGTATTCACAAGCCCAATCAAAATATGTTTCTACATACGAGAAGAATTTTAGCTCTAGTTATTAGGCATGATGTGATGCTATCAAGGCCTAGGTTGGACTAACTTATATTGGATTAGGTATGGTTCAAGGGTTGAGATTAAATCAAGTCACGAATATACATAAGCTTAAAAATTAGTTTAATCTCATTGAGTTAGTCTATAAAAATTTTTGTTAAGTCTAAACCATCATGTATTTAAACTTTAGTGATAACGCTCGATCACCTCTCCTGGACGTCGGGAACGGAGGTGCTTCTCGAATCCTCGCTTCGCCGGGATGCCTGCAAAGAAGTCCCGGGACCGGAAGGGGTCTCCGGTGGGACCCTCCGACAGCCAAGTTAGTGACTGAGGTCATAGCTAAAGAAGGGCTCGAATGAGCCCTGTTTTGTGTGGAAAAGAGGGGTCTCCGAAAGGAGAAATCCCTTTTGAGAGTTGAGATGGCGATTTTTGGGGGTTATTGCGCATACCTGTTTACCGGATGGATTCACCTTTTTATAGGGGTTGATCCTGGCATGATCACATGGGATTGCGTGAATCAGAAGCTCCGCTGAGCCCTCGCGTGAATCTGGGCCGGTTAGTGGGCCACGTCCCATCAATCGACGGGGCTGTCAGGTGGCACGTATCGGCGCTGTCGGGCGGCGCGTGTCTAGCGCTGTCGGGCGGCACGCGTCAGAGAGGCGGTTTCTTGAACCGCTGGGGGTGATCTGGCCGGAACTGGGGAATCCCGTCTTATCAGGGCCGAGCTGGGTCGACCCGAGATGGCTGGGGAGCATCCCGCTGGCAAGGCAGTGCCGGGGCGGGGCCGAATCGGCGGACTTGGAGACGTCGGGGCCGAGTCGGGCCGGCCAGGGATGGCCTTGGCCGACTCGGCGGAACTGGAGACGCCGGGGCCGAGTAGGAGAGCGCCGGGGTTGACGGGGAGGTGCCGGGCCACCTCGCTTGGAGAAGTAGGGGCCGCATAGGAAGATGCCAGGACCGCCTAGCTTGGACACGCCGAGGCCGGCTGGGAACATGTCGGGGCCGCCTGGGAGGTGTCGGGCCGACTTGCTTGGAGAAGTAGGGGCCGCTTGGGAAGATGCCGGGGCCGCCTAGCTTGGACACGTCGGGGCCAGCTGGGAACATGCCGGGGCTGCCTGGGAGGATGCCGGGGCCGCCTGGCTTGGAGTAGGGGCCGGCTAGGGAGATGCCGGTGCCGCCTTGGAGGATGCCGGGGCAGGCTTAGCTTGGACACGCCGGGGCCGGCTGGGAAGTGTCGGGGCCGGCTGGGAAGCGTCGTGGCCGCCGAGCTTGGAGACGCAGGGGGTCGGCTAGGAAGATGTTGGGGCCACCTGGGAGGTGCCGGGGCCGGCTAAGAAGTTGTCGGGCTGCCTGGCTTGGAGGTGTAGGGGGCCGGCTAGGAAGTTGCCGGGCCGCTTGTGAAGGCGCCGGGGCCGGCTAGGAAGTGCCGGGGCCGGCTGGGAATCGGGGCCGCCTGGGAGATGCCGGGGCCGCCTGGAAAGCGCCAGGGCCGCCTAGCTTGGACATGGCGGGGCCGCCTGGGAGACGCCGGGGCCGCCTAGCTTGGACACGGCGGGGCCGCCTGGCAGATGCCGGGGCCGCCTAGCTTGAACACGCCGGGGCCGGCTAGGAAGTGTCGGGGCCGCCTAGCTTGGAAGTGTCGGGGCCGCCGGTCTTGGAGGCGTCGGCCTTTAGGGCCGTCGGGTGTCGGGTGTCGGCCTTTGGGGCCGTCGGTCTTGGAGCCGTCGGGTGTCGGCCTTTAGGGCCGTCGGTCTTGGAGATGTCGGCCTTTGGGGCCGTCGGTCTTAGAGCCGTCGGGTGTCGGCCTTTGGAGCTGTCGGTCGTCGGTCTTGGAGATGTCGGCCTTTGGGGCCGTCGGGCTTGGAGATGTCGGCCTTTGGGGCCATCGGGTGTTGGCCTTTGGGGCCGTCGGGCATCGGTCTTGGAGATGTCGACCTTTGGGGCCGTCGGGTGTCGGCCTTTGGGGCCGTCGGTCTTGGAGCCGTCGGCCTTTGGAGCCGTCGGTCTTGGAGGTGTCGGCCTTTGGGGTACTGGTCTTGGAGGTGTTGGCCTTTGGGGCCGACTGTCTTGGGGCCGTCGATCACGGAGCCGTCGGTCTTAGAGGTGCCGGCCTTGGAGGTGCCGGTCTTGGATGTGTCGGCCTTTGGGGCCGACTGTCTTGGGGCCGTCGGTCACGGAGCCGTTAGTCTTGGAGCCGTCGGTCTTAGAGGTGCCGGCCTTGGAGGTGCCGGTCTTGGAGGTGTCGGCCTTTAGGGCCGTCCAAAAATTTTATTTTTTCATGGGGTCAACTGGCCCCATCAAATGCCTCCCACACTCCTTGAGCTTGCGTGCCCTGCATCAGCTAAGCGAAAGGAGTGTAGAACTTCAAGAAATTTTTTGGAGGCAAATTGATTACCTCACGCCCGCCACTGAAAGCAGCGTACGCTAACTTTTTGGGGGGACGCTCGTCAGTTAGCCGTTGAGGCAAGGATGAAGCCGATGAGGCCTTTTGAACCCCGGAGGGTGACCAGAGGGCGCTTGAGCCAGGCTCAGGTGCCTTTTTCTTCAAAGAAATTGGTCTCCTTCTGTAGGGTTGATCTGCCCCCCAAGGAAACTCTGTTGATTGGAATCCGCAGGTCTTGAGCTTGAGTGTGCCGACACGGAGCCGGTCTTGGGTGCCGACGCGGAGGCCGGTCTTTGGTGCCGACGCGGAGTCGGTCTTTGGTGCCGACGCGGGGTCGGTCTTTGTTGCCGACGCGGAGTCGGTCTTTGGTGGTTTTCCTGTAACGCATTCAGATACTAATGAAAAGAAACTTTTCTTAGTGTAGTATACTTAGCTTTTTCGCAGCTGTTTGCCTTCGCGGGTCTTTGGTGCTGACCCGGAGTCGGTCTTTGGTGCCAACGCGGAGTCGGTCTTTGGCGCCGATGCAGAGTCGGTCTTTGTTGCCGACGCGGAGTCGGTCTTTGTGCCGACGTGGAGTCGGTCTTTGTTGCCGACGCGGAGCTGGTCTTTGGTGCCGACGCGGAGCCGGTCTTTGGTGTCGACGCGGAGCCGATCTTTGGTGCCGATGCGGAGCCGGTCTTTGTTGCCGACGCGGAGTCGATCTTTGTTGCCGACGCGGAGCCGATCTTTGTTGCCGACGCGGAGCCGATCTTTGCCTAAGAAATATACTCATCCCAAGAGTATGATAAAACAAGGATATTATGTAATACTTTATTAAAGAATCAGCAAGCTACTGACAATACCATCCGCATTCCGAATGCGGGGGAGAAGCTTCCCATCTTGATGCCAGCTTGCTTCCTTCCATTGGCTCCTCGAGCTGCTGCTCGCCCCTCATGAGATCATGCTATTGTTCCTTCCGTTGGGGCATTGTTGATGCAAATCTGGGGCGCTGAAGGTGGCGACGTGAGAGGCTTGGGGTGCCGCTAAGTGGCCCCCGAGCGTTGCTTCTGTAGTTCATGAACTGCTACTTTCAAAGCTCGATCTTGTCGGGGCCATGGTCGGGGGACCGCGGCCGCTTGGGGGGCTCGTAGCGAGGCTTCCTAGGGGAAGCCAGGCGTCGGCCGGTCTCGCGCCGACCAGCCTCCCGCCGAGGCGAGCCTCCTCTCGCCGACTGTTGATTGGCGAGGGGAGCAGTCTGATGCTGGGTGGCCATGGACTGTTGTTGCTGGAGCCCGTGGACCATGGCGATGAGATTCTGGACTTGCTGGGAGAGGGTTGCCAGCAGTTCCGCTGTTTGGACAGCGGCGTCCGGCGGCGGGCCGGCAACCGGAGGGTTGGTAGCAGGGGGATTGGCCTCCTGCTGTCTAGTCGGCGGGGGAAACCCCGCTGGGCGGCTGACGGAGGCATCCTGAGCTCGCGTCACCATCATGGCTTCTTGAAGAGAAGAGGGGGAGAGAGATGTAGCTCAGTGAGAACATTCGCTACTTTTTCTTATCCCCCTTCCTGGCACGCCAATCTGATGACGCTCGATCACCTCTCTTGGACGTCGGGAACGGAGGTGCTTCTCGAATCCTCGCTTCGCCGGGGTGCCTGCAAAGAAGTCCCGGGACCGGAGGGGGTCTCCGGCGGGACCCTCCGACGGCCAAGTTAGTGACTGAGGTCACAGCTAAAGAAGGGCTCGAATGAGCCCTGTTTTGTGTGGAAAAGAGGGGTCTCCGAAAGGAGAAATCCCTTTTGAGAGTTGAGATGGCGATTTTTGGGGGTTATCGCGCATACCTGTTTACCGGATGAATTCACCTTTTTATAGGGGTTGATCCTAGCATGATCACGTGGGATTGCGTGAATCAGAAGCTCCGCTGAGCCCTCGCGTGAATCTGGTCCAGTTAGTGGGCCACATCCCATCAGCCGGCGAGGCTATCGAGCGGCACGTGTCTGGCGCTGTCGGGCGGCGCGCGTCAGAGAGGCGATTTCTTGAACCGCTGGGGGTGATCTGGCCGGAACTAGGGAATCCCGTCTTATCAGGGCCGAGCTGGGTCGACTCGAGATGGCTGGGGAGCATCCCGCTGGCAAGGCAGTGCCGGGGCGGGGCCGAATCGGCGGACTTGGAGATGCCGGGGCCGAGTCGGGCCGGCTAGGGATGGCCTTGGCCGACTCGGTGGAACTGGAGACGCCGGGGCCGAGTAGGAGAGCGCCGGGGTTGACTGGGAGGTGCCGGGCCGCCTCGCTTGGAGAAGTAGGGGCCGCATAGGAAGATGCCGGGGCTGCCTAGCTTGGACACGCCGAGGCCAGCTGGGAATATGCCGGGGCCGCCTGGGAGGTGCCGGGCCGACTTGCTTGGAGAAGTAGGGGCCGCCTGGGAAGATGTCGGGGCCGCCTAGCTTGGACACACCGGGGCCGGCTGGGAACATGCCGGGGCCGCCTGAGAGGATGCCGGGGCCGCCTGGCTTGGAGTAGGGGCCACTTAGGGAGATGTCGGTGCCGCCTTGGAGGATGCCAGGGCAGGCTTAGCTTGGACACGCCAGGGCCGGCTGGGAAGTGTCGGGGCCGGCTGGGAAGCGCCGTGGCAGCCGAGCTTGGAGACGCAGGGGGCCGGCTAGGAAGATGCCGGGGCCTCCTGGGAGGTGCCGGGGCCGGCTAAGAAGTTGCAGGGCTGCCTGGCTTGGAGGTGTAGGGGGCCGGCTAGGAAGTTGCCGGACCGCTTGTGAAGGCGCCGGGGCCGGCTATGAAGTGCCGGGGCCGGCTGGGAACCGGGGCCGCCTGGGAGACCCTGGGACCGCCTGGGAAGCGCCGGGGCCGCCTAGCTTGGACACGGCGGGGCCGCCTGGGAGACGCCGGGGCCGCCTAGCTTGGACACGCCGGGACCGCCTAGCTTGGAAGTGCCGGGGCCGCCGGTCTTGGAGGCGTCGGCCTTTGGGGCCGTCGGGTGTCGGGTGTCGGCCTTTGGGGCCGTCGGTCTTGGAGCTGTCGGGTGTCGGCCTTTGGGGCCGTCGGTCTTGGAGATGTCGGCCTTTGGGGCCGTCGGTCTTGGAGCCATCGTGTGTCGGCCTTTGGGGCCGTTGGTCGTCGGTCTTGGAGATGTCGGCCTTTGGGGCCATCGGGTGTCGGCCTTTGGGGCCATCGGGCTTGGAGATGTCGGCCTTTGGGGCCATCGGGTGTCGGCCTTTGGGGCCGTCGGGCGTTGGTCTTGGAGATGTCGGCCTTTCGGGCCATCGGGTGTCGGCCTTTGGGGCCGTCGGTCTTGGAGCCGTCGGCCTTTGGGGCCGTCGGTCTTGGAGGTGTCGGCCTTTGGGGTGCCGGTCTTGGAGGTGTCGGCCTTTGGGTCCGACTGTCTTGGGGCCGTCGGTCACGGAGCCGTCGGTCTTGGAGCCATCGGTCTTAGAGGTGCCGGCCTTGGAGGTGCCGGTCTTGGAGGTATCGGCCTTTGGGGCCGACTGTCTTGGGGCCGTCGGTCTTGAAGCCGTCGGTCTTAGAGGTGCCGGCCTTGGAGGTGCCGGTCTTGGAGGTGTCGGCCTTTAGGGCCGTCCAAAAAATTTTATTTTTTCATAGGGTCAACTGGCCTCATCATTTAGTCTTTAAAATATTTGAATAAAATAAAAAATATTTTTTTTAAAAAAAATAATTTTTTCATCATCATCTCTCAATCCTCCTCTCTACTCTTGCGTCACGGAGCTTTACGATCCGATTCTTTATGGGATTGAGTAGATTATTTTTTTTTAAAAATAAAAGGATGTTCTAAGTATTTTTTGCGGTCTAAATAAAAGCTCCCGATCGCGCGGCTACGTGAGGTCAGGAAGAGCCGCGTGGCGTGGGGGGGGTGGCGGGGAGCGAGACGCCGTGGGAGGGATGAAGCCAGCCTCCCAGGATCCACGCCATGGGGGTCCGCGCGTGAGGACGCTCAGGAGAACCTCTCAGGTGACTCCTAGCGAGGACATGACCGTACGGGGAGAAGGCTTCTGACGCCGGGTGAGGATGTGATTTCTCACGGGTACAGGTCCGCGGGGGGGGGGGGGGGGGGGGGGGGGGGGGGGGTGGGTTGATAAAAAAAAAAAAAAACAATTTTTTTAATAAAAAAGAAACTATGATATTTTAAATTCAAATCAAATGGTTAAAAATAGATATATTATGATTGCAACAATCTAATTATTGATAATAAAGAATAAAAATTTAAATAATTTTTTAATAATAAATTTTATCGTTGTTCATCAAGCACTAAACCTTAACACAATCTAGTATACTATATATTTCTTTTCTATATGAGTATAAGTAGTCCTTGCTTTAAAGGTGACTCTAGTTTGGGCTTAGGCCTAAAGCCACAAGGCGGCTTAGTAGTACAAAGCGTTATTGTGAGAGTCTAAGAGGGAATTCTATTGGGTGTAAGCAGGTTTTGAAATTTATGAGAGTCCTTAATGAGCAAATGATCCTTATAATTTTGGAGTTGATAAATGGGGTGACAATCCTTAAGATCTTCAAATATTGATAGTGAAATTTCTTCTCTCTCCTTCACCCATGGATGTAGGTCAGTGATCGAACCATATTAAATTTTATGTGTTCTCTTGATTTATTTTACTCTTTTATCTTTTTTTATTTATCTCTCATCTTTTGTATGCCTTTAGTTGTAACAAATGGTATTAGAGCTCTCCATGCACACCTCTTATCATGATAAGTAGTATCGGAGCTCTTCCTATATGCCTTTTATTGTAACATTGATCATGCATGTAAAATCATCATGATCGAAAATGTTTAAATTATGCATGATTATAAATTATGTGTGCATGCCTTGGGTCTCATATAACTTATGATATAGGTTATTTTAAAGTCGAATACTAGACTCTTGCTCATATAATCAAGAATAAAATTTCAATTCACAAAATATGTAATCAGATAGTGATAGACATGGAACTAGTATAGTGATATAGTTGCCAGCACGTGCTGGAGCATGGTTAAATTTGGTTGCTATCATAGGCTAGAGTGTGGCTTTGGTGCGGGCACCAGGATCAAGCAGAGGATTCTTAACCCTCTGTAGATATCTGATTAGTTATGATTCAAGTCTTGAGTTGGAAAATAAAGTTTAGTCTATTTTGAGTCTCGTCCAGTTCATTTTATTCTAAATTGAGTCCTATCCAATTCAGTTTATTTTAATGTGAGTCCAGTAGTAAGTTCATCAGCTTACAAGAGGAGACATCAGTATTCGAGCAGAAGACAAGGCCATCACAGTCATACAGAGCATCTACTAAATTCAAGTTGATGCCACACCTGCTTCAAGTAGCCCACATGCCACTTAGCAGAGCAAGCAACTTTCCCGATATGGATGATCATTTTTCTATCTGGTCGATGCCGATTTCATGCCAAATTAAGCTGCCACTGATTGCACTCAATCATATCTAAAAGATCACCTGCCTCATCTAGACGCCACAAATTTCATGCCGAATCTAGCTACCACTGATTGCATCTAGAAGATCGCATTCCTCATCTGGACGCTGCAGATTTTATGCCAAATTTGATTAGGGCACCTTTTTTTTTCTTTTCTCTCTTTATTTTCTTGAGCCCCAAGTCTCTTGCTCTATAAAAGAGACCCTCTTATATGAATGATGTATCTTTTATTATTAATCAATCAATCCAAGTTTTGAGTTATTGTAATTTTTGTTAGTTAGTTCTCTGGTACTCGTGTTTCCCTCCTCCTACGCGTGCCAACATCCCAAGTCTTTAGAAGAAACCTTGGTCGTCCTCTCCTTTTCTCTACTCCTTTCTTGTCTCTTTGCCTTTTTTCTAATTTTTTCTATGATTCTTTAACCCTTGTATGATGATCTTGCAGATCCCTCGTAGCCACGAATCCAGGATTCAAGGCGATCGTCATTCAGGACAGCGGATACTTGACCGCAGATCCATAGGCTCAAGGCTTGATCATCTAGGGCGCATCCGCCAGGCAGAGCAACCCTTTCAACACTTTGATCTTTTCCCTCTTGTCAAGTACACCCCTCTAATTTACTAGTAACTTTATTGTAGGAGAGCAAGCCCTACCGGGGCTTATTAGCCTTGATGGTCATTCTTCTTTATTTTTTTAGGAACTATTTCGCGTGCGGATTTACTGTGAATTTTTTTGAATCCCTCTTAGGCTATTACTTTGGAAGAATAATCAACTGCAATCATTAATCATTAAAAAAAGTTTACTTGCATGCGAATCGGTCCTGCATCAGGCTCGATTTGTTAGCTACTGTAGACTAAAGCACGGTTAGATATGCTTGCCACTGTAGGCTAAGGTATAGCTATATTTGGTTGTGAACGCATGTTGGAATGTGACTTAATTTGTTTACCAATGATGGGTTGGAGCATGGCTAGACTTGGTTACTTGCCACGAGCTGAAACATCGCCTTGACTAGTATGATGCCTATCCAAATATAAAATTATGGAACTAAGTAAATTGCAATTCAATAATCTAATGAAATTGATTATTAGCATATAACGATTTTTATGTTGATTATGATGATATGATTTATTATTGATAATATATAACATGGGTAATGTTAAGTGATTTGTTGATACCATTGTTATTGAATGTAATTTAATTGTCACTCTAATATGGTTCACTTATCGCATTAAGATATGGTCATATTATGTTATTATTAGTAATATTCATGCTGCTACATGTTATATATTATAATGATATGTCATACCGCATGATGAGGTATGGGGGATTCTTACTTGGCTTAGGCTTATGATATTCTTTTTATTTATTTTAGTTTATTTTTAGAACCTCGATTAAGGATGAATTGTGTTTGTGTCTATGTGGGAAGTAAGAGATGAAGAAAGATTTTAAGCTCATATTAGATAAAAGGGTATAAGTAGTTAAAAAGATAATTTAAATCATTTGATATTACTGTCACTTATAATAAAATAATTAAAATTTTAATTAAAAAAATATGATAGCGGACACTTAAATTATGATTGAATTTTTGACATTTTGTTTAATTGGTAATCCTTGTAAGTAAAATAATGTTAATTAAATTTTGATGTGTTGGTAAGTAATAGGAAAAAATTCAAACCTTAAAAAGTTCCTAAGTTACACTTATGAATTTTGTGATCGTATCATGTGTTCAGCTTATATGATGAGTTGGTGCATGATAGGTATGCGAGAGCTCATACTAGCGAGTGTGTAGTCCTCCATTGCATATGTACTAGAAAATCCTGGGTACTTATACAAAATTAAGGAGTCCAAATAATACGGAGTGAGGACCTAGGTTGTGACAACTTAGCATGTGTTTTTAAGGATATCAATCTTAAAAATCTTCTTAATTGGAATATTGATACCTTGATTTTTAAAATTTACAAGTTAATTCTTTCAATTCGTATATTAATTTTGTTTTTTATTTAATTATTGAATTAATGCAACATTTAATTGGAAATTGTCTTGTCACTGATGCCTCAGGGATATTTAGGAGACCCACCTACACCTGTGCTAACCTCACTTGTTTTGAACATCGATATTAATGCAGGATACAAAAATATAAACCAGCGAGTTTATAGAGCATCGATCCCAGATTGGAAGGCAAGTTTTAACATTCCATCGAATGTATTTGGAAAGTCAAAAATTATGGTGTCTGCCCACATTTTCAAAAAATGTAGGGAATAATAATTTACTCCGCATTTGTTGTAAAATATAGGTTATTACCTGATGACGCCAAGTCACCTCCTTCGAACGCCGGGAAAGCGGACGTCTCGCTCCTGGAGATCCTGCAAGAAAAGTCCCCGGGACCGGTGGCACCGGTGGGGACCCTCCGACGATCAAGTTAGTGGCTTGGGTTCAGACAAAGAACCGCTCCAGCGAGAAGGAGCTGAGGCGGTTAGGGTTTTTGCTGGGAGGAAGAAAGCTCAGAAAAACCAGAGTTCGGATCCCACTTACAGCGTGAATATGTGTCTTTTATACCTGTCCGAATACAGTGACTTGCAGCCTTGGAAGATCTCTGTCGTACGTCACTGATGGATGTGACTGGGCTCCATTGCTAGAGGTAGCGAGTCGTACACCCTAGCAAGGCATGGTGGCGCACAGAGGCATGCAACATGCCAAACATCGTTATGAGGCATGGCCCTCCGTACCGGGGCACAATCACGGAGGTACTGGGTGGTATGCTGCGGCAAGGCATGGTCATGCACAGGGGCATGCAACACGCCAAACATCGTTATGAGGCATGGCCCTCCGTACCGGAGTACAATCAAGGAGTACCGAATGGTACACTACGGCAAGGCACAGCCATGGGCTGAAAATCATGTGTGAGCACCGCGATAGTTGCTGTTTGGCAGTTGAGTAGCGTGTTGACGATGCACCCCGAGGCCGTAGGGGCCCCGGGGTTAAGAAATGATGGCCCCACCCCCGACCCCGAGGGGGTGCCGGAGGTGGGGAAATGAGATGCACCCCGAGGCCGGTAGGGGCCCCGGGGTTAAGAAATGATGGCCCCACCCCGACCCCGAGGGGGTGCCGGGTGGGGAAATGAGATGCACCCCGAGGCCGGTAGGGCCCCGGGGTTAAGAAATGATTTCCCCCTCCCGACCCCGAGGGGGTGCCGGGTGGGGAAATGACCCCGAGGCCGGTAGGGGCCCCGGGGTTAAGAAATGATTTCCCCACCCCCGACCCCGAGGGGGTGCCGGGGTGGGGAAATGAGATGCACCCCGAGGCCGGTAGGGGCCCCGGGGTTAAGAAATGATTTCCCCCCCCGACCCCGAGGGGGTGCCGGGGTGGGGAAATGAGATGCACCCCGAGGCCGGTAGGGGCCCCGGGGTTAAGGTATGATTTCCCCACCCCCGACCCCGAGGGGGTGCCGGGGTGGGGAAATGAGATGCACCCCGAGGCCGGTAGGGGCCCCGGGGTTAAGGTATGATTTCCCCACCCCCGACCCCGAGGGGGTGCCGGGAATGGGGAAATGAGATGCACCCCGAGGCCGGTAGGGCCCCGGGGTTAAGGTATGATTTCCCCCCCCGACCCCGAGGGGGTGCCGGGGTGGGGAAATGAGATGCACCCCGAGGCCGGTAGGGGCCCCGGGGTTAAGGTATGATTTCCCCACCCCCGACCCCGAGGGGGTGCCGGGGTGGGGAAATGAGATGCACCCCGAGGCCGGTAGGGGCCCGGGGTTAAGGTATGATTTCCCCACCCCGACCCCGAGGGGGTGCCGGGTGGGGAAATGAGATGCACCCCGAGGCCGGTAGGGCCCCGGGGTTAAGGTATGATTTCCCCACCCCCGACCCCGAGGGGGTGCCGGGGTGGGGAAATGAGATGCACCCCGAGGCCGGTAGGGGCCCCGGGGTTAAGGTATGATTTCCCCACCCCCGACCCCGAGGGGGTGCCGGGGTGGGGAAATGATGCACCCCGAGGCCGGTAGGGCCCCGGGGTTAAGGTATGATCCCCGCCCCGACCCCGAGGGGGTGCCGGGGTGGGGACCCCCGGTAGGGCCCCGGGGTTAAGCCCCGACCCCGAGGGGGTGCCGGGGTCCCGTTGCCTTTGCTGACGACGTTGGGATCAGTCATATCAGATGCCCCCTCGCCCCTGGGGCGAAGCGGGTCCCGCCGCTAGGCCCAAGGGGCGTTCTCCACGTGGCTGATCCCTAGCCTTGCCTTTTATGCGGACGGTACGGGGGATGTAAAGAGACGGCCTTCCGTACCACGCCAGCCACGATCGCCCTCGAAAGTGAGGATCAGCTCTTCGAAGTCCGCGCGAAAAGGCGCGTAATGATTTCTTCTCATTACGGCGACATCAGCGGGGGCCCCACCATCGGGTGGGGGCGCACCGCGCCACGCGCCGGGGCACTCCTCGAGGCAAGCCGGCGTATGGCAAAGGGCCGCGTGGCCGACGGGACATGGCGGGACGTTTTGAAAACCCAATAAAGCCAGGCGAGGGGGGGGAACTGAACCGCACCACCCCCTCATCGTCTTCTTCCTCATTGTTCTCCTGGCTCCTGCAACCTGCGAGCTCGCGCCAGCTTTCTTTGCTTCCAGGTCAGCCTTTTTCGTCTTTCTCTTTATTCATGAGTCTACCTTCTTGGACCTCGGAGGACGGTTCTGAGGACCGTCCTCCCTCTGTGAGGCTCCAAACTCCTTCTCCTTCTCCTCCGATTGAGTGGTCCTCTGATTCAGAGGACCACGTCCCTTTGGCCCGGCGACGGGCCGCCGGTGGAGCTCCCTTGAGGGGCCGCGGCCGGGGGTCGGGACCTCCTCGAGGGTGGAGGAATCCCCAGGGGGGGTGCCTCCTCGATGACGCGGTCGGATCTGGAAAGGATCCGGGCCCGTTATCGGATCCCTCGGGAGATCAACCTATTTCTGCCGACCCCCGACGACCGGGTTATCTCCTCCCGACCCGGTCGCGTAGCCTTCTACGAGGTCTGCCTACAGGTAGGCCTCCGTCCTCCTTTCCACCCTTTTTTCATCACTCTCCTTGACTTCTATTCTTTGACCCCTTCCCAGCTAGTCCCGAACTCTGTCGGGTGATTAGCGCTTTCGTCATCCTTTGTCATCGCCTAGGTATTACTCCTAGGGTCAGTTTATTCCGCAATTTCTATTCTCTTCGGGCCCAAAAGGGATGGTGGGTGTTTCAGCCCCGACCCAATAGGGTCCTTAAGCTTCTTTTGCCTTCGTCAATCAAGGGGTGGAAACCCCGTTTCTTTTTTGCCAATATGACCAAGTCCGGCCCCGGTGGGGGGACCCCGACCTCCGAGGGAACGTCGCGGCCGTTCAGCCTGGGGACCGGGAGGCGATGGGGGTATTGCTGACCGCCGAGATCCCCCGGTACACCCTACTGTTAGCGGAGGACAACTTTGAGCTGGCGGGCCTCATCTCCCATCGGGGTAAATTCTCCATACTTAGCAGAAATTCTGCCTTCTTTCTTCCTTCTCTTTTTCTTTTTTTTTTTTTTTTTTTTTTTTTTACCTTCTGAAAATCTAACTTGTGTCATGCAGCGATGAAAATTCCGACCGCGAAAGTGGTAAAGGCTGCCAAGAAAAGGGCCCGAGAAGGGCCGCCCAGGGACCAGCGGGCCCCGGCCCCGAAACGCCGGTGGTCCGGGCCTCCCTCCCGGCACCAGTCTCCCCACCCCGGCCCGCCGCAAGCCCCAGCTGTACCGGAGGTCGACCTTACGGCCGACACTCCACCAGAGGTGGGGGCGACTGCGGGAGCCACCGCCGAGGAACCAGAAGTGGGGGCGCATGTGCCAACCGGGGAGTTCCCGGTCCCCGAGAGAGCGACCCCATCAGACGCCGCCAGGGACTGGGGCGAGGGACCATCTGGCCCCGCGAGCCCATCCCCCGAGGGGCCACTCGGAAGTGGTCCGCACATAGAGCCGGGGACATCAGGGACGGCGGAGGGAGGCGAGGGCGCGCCCAGGCCGCCTCGAGACTCCTTGGACGACGGCCATTGGGCCGAGCAGGCCCTGGGTCCGGTCTTTGATCTCAGGATCATTGAGGATCTCAGCCATCTGGGGGCGGGCGCATTCTTCCGGGACTCTTACGCCGCAGTGGTCAAGGTAAGCAATTTTCTCGTTCCTTCCCCTTTACTGTTCCTACATATATATTCTGTTGACCTGGGCTTATGTGCAGATCGCGCACTCCCTGAGGGCCGCCAGGGAGGTAATCCAAGGGGGAAAAAAGGTTCTGCGGGAGACGCAGAAGGAGGTCGAGGAGGCCCAGCGCCGCGCGGAAGAGGCAGAGAGGGCGCTGGAAGCGGTCAAGGACGCCTGTGCAAGCGAGGTGAGGGCCGCCACGAGCCGGGCGGAAATGGAGGCCAATCGTGCGCGCGCGGCGCTCTCTCAGATGATGGAGGCTGAGAGCGCGGTCATGGCCAGGGACATGCACATCTCTGAGTTGACCTCAGCGCTCCAGGAGGCCGAGGACCGAGCGGGTGCGGCGGCGGAGGAAGCTAGAGTGGCAAGGGAGGAGACCTGCCGTCGTGAGGAAGAGTTGAGCCGCGCTCGAGAGGAGATAAGCCATGCTCGGGAGGCTGAAAAAACCACGGCGGAGGCCCTTACTGCGGAGAAAGCTCGGGCTGCTGGACTTGTTGAAGAATACAAGGCATCTGATCGTTTCGCAGATGACCTGGCCGAAGCTTCGGCCGCTGTATACCTCGACGGGTTCCAGCATGCTAAGGAGAGGGTGGCCAGGGATTTGAATTTCCCCCGGGCCTTGGAGATCGAATTGTCAGACCAGACTTCTTCCGATGATGAGCCCGCACCGGCAGAGCCATGAGTCTGCGTCCGCGACTTTGCTTTTCTTTTCTTTCTTTTGTAAGCCCGACTACGTCGGAGTTTTGTAGTTCCTAGTTAATGAAAATACTTTTCACGATGATCTTCGTATTATTGTTAACTTCATCAATTGATATGTGGCCCCACGACTATTCGTCCCGACGATTCCGGGGGACACCTTCCCACCTGCGCCACTCCGCCTTAGTTACATGGGCCCGCGAATTAGAGTTAGGTAGGGTTGAATCTTGGGAGCGGGGGCGCCGCTGGTCGGGGATTAGGCCGGTAGGCTCCCTCGGAGCCGTAGGCGTAATGCCCGGTCAAGTATTGGACCTGGTGTTAGTCTGGCGCGCAGCTTGATGCCCGCGGGACTTAGCTTTGTTTTGACCGGTAGGGTGTCGGGTCTTGGCTGTGAAGAATTGTTGGTGCACCGCTCCGCCAGCGGTTAGCCGGGTTTTATGCCTGATTGGCACAGGGCCTTGAGTGCCGACGGGGTGCGGAGAGCTGGTGGTACCGCTCTGCCAGTTGTACACTGGGCTTTATGCAGGGCTTTGAGTGCCGACGGGGTGCGGGCTTTTGTTGTTGAGAGCTGGTACACCTGCCAGTGTACACTGGGCTTTATGCCTGGCTGGTGCAGGGCTTTGAGTGCCGACGAGAGCCGTGGTACACTGCTCTGCCAGTACACTGGGCTTTATGCCTGGCTGGTGCAGGGCTTTGAGTGCCGACAGTGGTACACTGGGCTTTGCCTGGGTGCAGGGCTTTGAGTGCCGACGCCGGGCTTTTGTTGTTGAGAGCCGTGGTACACTGCTCTGCCAGTGGTACACTGGGCTTTATGCCTGGCTGGTGCAGGGCTTTGAGTGCCGACGGGTGCCGGGCTTTTGTTGTTGAGAGCCAGTGGTACACTGCTCTGCCAGTGGTACACTGGGCTTTATGCCTGGCTGGTGCAGGGCTTTGAGTGCCGACGAGAGTGGGGTGGGCTTTGCCTCAGGGCTTTGAGTGCTGCCAGTGGTACACTGCTCTGCCAGTGGTACACTGGGCTTTATGCCTGGCTGGTGCAGGGCTTTGAGTGCCGACGAAGTGCCGGGCTTTTGTTGTTGAGAGCCAGTGGTACACTGCTCTGCCAGTGGTAC
This sequence comes from Calamus simplicifolius, assembly GCA_900491605.1. Taxonomy (NCBI): domain Eukaryota; kingdom Viridiplantae; phylum Streptophyta; class Magnoliopsida; order Arecales; family Arecaceae; genus Calamus; species Calamus simplicifolius. Next base: position 281,936 of record UESW01004557.1, on the reverse strand, counting down.
ACTGGGCTTTATGCCTGGCTGGTGCAGGGCTTTGAGTGCCGACGAAGTGCCGGGCTTTTGTTGTTGAGAGCCAGTGGTACACTGCTCTGCCAGTGGTACACTGGGCTTTATGCCTGGCTGGTGCAGGGCTTTGAGTGCCGACGAAGTGCCGGGCTTTTGTTGTTGAGAGCCAGTGGTACACTGCTCTGCCAGTGGTACACTGGGCTTTATGCCTGGGTGCAGGGCTTTGAGTGCCTGGGGCTTTTGTTGTTGGTACACTGCTCTGCCAGTGGTACACTGGGCTTTATGCCTGCAGGGCTTTGAGTGCCGTGCTTTTGTTGTTGAGAGCCAGTGGTACACTGCTCTGCCAGTGGTACACTGGGCTTTATGCCTGGCTGGTGCAGGGCTTTGAGTGCCGACGTGCCGGGCTTTTGTTGTTGAGAGCCAGTGGTACACTGCTCTGCCAGTGGTACACTGGGCTTTATGCCTGGCTGGTGCAGGGCTTTGAGTGCCGACTGCCGGGCTTTTGTTGTTGAGAGCCAGTGGTACACTGCTCTGCCAGTGGTACACTGGGCTTTATGCCTGGCTGGTGCAGGGCTTTGAGTGCCGACGTGCCGGGCTTTTGTTGTGAGAGCCGTGGTACACTGCTCTGCCAGTGGTACACTGGGCTTTATGCCTGGCTGGTGCAGGGCTTTGAGTGCCGACGTGCCGGGCTTTTGTTGTTGAGAGCCAGTGGTACACTGCTCTGCCAGTGGTACACTGGGCTTTATGCCTGGCTGGTGCAGGGCTTTGAGTGCCGACGAAGTGCCGGGCTTTTGTTGTTGAGAGCCAGTGGTACACTGCTCTGCCAGTGGTACACTGGGCTTTATGCCTGGCTGGTGCAGGGCTTTGAGTGCCGACGAAGTGCCGGGCTTTTGTTGTTGAGAGCCAGTGGTACACTGCTCTGCCAGTGGTACACTGGGCTTTATGCCTGGCTGGTGCAGGGCTTTGAGTGCCGACTAGTGGGACAAGAGTTGCTTTTGTTGTTGAGAGCCAGTGGTACACTGCTCTGCCAGTGGTACACTGGGCTTTATGCCTGGCTGGTGCAGGGCTTTGAGTGCCGACGAAGTGCCGGGCTTTTGTTGTTGAGAGCCAGTGGTACACTGCTCTGCCAGTGGTACACTGGGCTTTATGCCTGGCTGGTGCAGGGCTTTGAGTGCCGACGAAGTGCCGGGCTTTTGTTGTTGAGAGCCAGTGGTACACTGCTCTGCCAGTGGTACACTGGGCTTTATGCCTGGCTGGTGCAGGGCTTTGCTTTCAGATAACTAAATTGAATCTTGTTAGCATTGAATAAGGGGCGAACACCCAACAAATACGGAGATGATGTTTAACATGAAAAGAGGGATACATTACTGATAATACCGGCGGAGGTTATCCGCATTCCACGTCCTAGGAAGTGGTGTCCCATCAAGTTCTTCAATTTTATAAGCTCCGTGGTGCAGCGTCTCGGTGATCCGGTAAGGTCCCTCCCAGTTAGGGGCTAGCTTGCCTCCTTCAGCTTGGCTTTGAGACCTCAGCCCGTCGAAGGACTAGGTCTCCCGGCAGGAACGTCCGGGGCGCACGCGAGCGTTGTAGTATTTGCGGCCCGTTGCCGGTAGGCTGCCATTCGAAGCCGCGCCCGTCTCGCACTCCTCCACCAGGTCGAGGTTGGCTCGCAGTTGGTCAGGGTTACCTTCTTCACTGTAAGCTTCCACCCGAGGGCTGGGTGCTCCGATCTCCACAGGAATAACAGCTTCAGAGCCAAAGACTAAGCTGAATGGCGTTTCGCCAGTGGGGGCTCGGGCGTTGTATGATAGGCCCATAGCACGTTGGGGAGTCTTCTACCCATCGTCCCTTGCAGCCATCCAGTCGAGACTTCAGCCCCTGGAGGATGATTCGGTTAGTCACCTCAGCCGCCCCGTTGGTTTGAGGATGCCCGACGGAAGTGAACCTCTGACAGATACCCAGCTCGGAGCAGAACTCCCGGAAAGGTGCATTGTCAAACTGCCGGCCATTATCAGTGACTAGTGTGCGTGGCAGCCCAAACCGACATATGATTGACTTCCAGAAGAAAGATCTCACTTTGCTCTCGGTAATCTTGGCCAGAGCCTCAGCTTCAACCCACTTGGTGAAGTGATCCACCGCCACCAAGAGGAACTTCCGCTGCCCGGAGGCCGGGGGAAATGGACCCAAGATATCCATGCCCCACTGGGCAAAGGGCCAAGGTGCCACCAGGGGTCAGGTGAGACGTCGGCTGTCGCTGGATATTGGCATGACGTTGGCAGCTATCACACTTCTTGACAAGCTCGGCCGCGTCCTCCTTCATTGTCAACCAGAAATACCCTTGGCGCAGGGCCTTGTAAGCTAGGGCTCTGCCCCCCAGGTGACTCCCGCATACACCTTCGTGGATCTCCCTAAGGATATAATCTGATTCTGCTGGCCCCACACACCTAAGGACCGGATATGAGAAGATCTCCGATAAAGCTTCCCGTCCATCATCAAGAATCTCGGGGCCCTTCGCCTGAGCAGCTTGGCCTCCGCGGGTCCCCGGGAGAGTACCGTCGGTCAAGTATCGGATGTAGGCATCCATCCAGGAGGGCTCCGGCTCCACTGGCAATACTTCATCCGCGGCCTCAATGCTTGGGACTTGTAGATGCTCCACGTATGTCCTCCCTAACGTCCCGTCGACCGAAGTGGCCAAGCGGGACAGCGAGTCAGCCCTGGCATTCTCTGCCCTGGGGATATAGCTGACACGGAAGTAAGAAAAATGAGACGCCTGGGACTGCACCTTGCTCAAGTAGCGGGACATGGTGGGGTCCCTAGCCTCGTACTCCCCGGCGACTTGTCCAGAAATGAGTTGAGAGTCCGTGAAGGCCCTCAAGCGCCCCGCGCCCAGCTCCTTGGCTAGTCTCATCCCCGCCAGCAGGGCTTCGTACTCCGCCTGATTATTGGTCGCCGGGAACTGGAATCTGAGAGCGTACTCCACCACGTCTCCCTCCGGGCTCGCGAGAATGAGTCCGGCTCCGCTCCCTTGAGAGTTTGCCGCTCCATCTACATGCAGGATCCAGTCCTCCACCTCCCAGATGAGGGAGGGTCCACAAACTCCTCCGGTCGCGCCTCCTCCACGTCCTTCTCGGTCCAGGAGCACTCGACTAGGAAATCCGCCAACACCTGGGACTTCATGGCTGATCTTGGCCGGATGGACAGGTCGAACTCGCTTAGCTTGATGGCCCATTTAGCCAGCCGGCCGGAGGTGTCGGGGCGAGACAGGATAGCTCGCAGGGGCTGGTCCGTAAGCACCACGATGGGATGAGCTTGAAAGTAAGGCCGAAGGCGCTGAGTAGAGACCACCAAGGCGAAGATAATCTTCTCGGTTTTTGAATACCTGGTCTCAGCGTCATGGAGTACCTTGCTGGTGTAATAGATTGGCTTCTGGCTCCGTCGGTATCCATGCGCACAAGCACGAGCTAACGGCCTCGGGGAAGCGGCCAGATATAGAAAGAGCTCCTCTCCATTTTCAGGCTTGGACAGCGGGGAGTGGAGAGAAACTGCTTCAATTCTTCAAAGGAGCCCTGACACTCTTTCGTCCACTCGAAGCCGTTAATCTTGCGCAGCGCCTTGAAGAAGGGCAGGCACCTCTCCGCCGACCTTGACATGAAACGACTCAAGGCCGCCACCCTCCCCGTCAGGCGCTGCACCTCCTTCTTGCTGACCGGAGGGCCGCATCTCCAGGATGGCTCTGATCTTGTCGGGGTTGGCTTCGATCCCGCGCTGGGTCACCATGAAACCCAGGAACTTGCCAGCTGCTACTCCGAAGGCGCATTTGTGGGGGTTGAGCTTCATCCGGTACCGGCGCAGATTGTTGAAAGTCTCCTCGAGGTCGGCTACATGGTCTTCTGCATTGGTGCTCTTGGTCAGCATGTCATCCACATATACCTCCATGTTGCGCCCCAGCTGATCCTCAAAAACCTTGTTCATTAATCTTTGGTAAGTAGCCCCGGCGTTTTTCAGTCCAAAGGGCATCACCCTGTAACAGTAGATCCCCTTCTCCGTGACAAAGGAGGTTGCTTCTTCATCCGCTGGGCTCATCTGATTTGATTATACCCGAGAACGCATCCATGAAACTGAGCGTCCCGTGCCCGGAGGTGGCGTCCACCAGCTGGTCGATTCGGGGGAGCGGGAAGCTGTCCTTGGGGCACGCCTTATTGAGGTCGGTGAAATCCACGCACATTCTCCAGCTTCCACTGGCCTTCCGAACCATCACGACATTCGCCAACCAGTCGGGGTAGCGCACCTCGCGGATGTGGCCAGCCGCCAACAGCTTCCGCACCTCCTCGTCAACAGCCTTCTGCGGTCCGGGGCAAAACTCCTTTTCTTCTGCCTGATAGGCCGGCACTCCGGTCGGATGTTGAGCTGATGTGTAATCACCTCCTCCGGGATCCCGGGCATGTCGGATGCTGACCATGCGAAGACGTCGGCGTTGGCCCGCAGAAAGGTAGGAGCCGGTCACGAGCTTCGTCCGGAAGTGAGGCTCCAACTCGAACCGTCTGCATGGGGTCCTCCCCGAGGGGGAAAGTGAGCAGCCGCTCGGCCGGTTCCCCCCTCCTCTCCAAGTCTCGTGGGTCAAGGGTCTCGATGTCGATGCAGATGGTGGTGCAAGCGCTGCCCCCTGGGGACTGGGGGCCAAGTGATAGCATAGCGCCGGCAGGTCCTGCTCTCCTCGCATCTCGCCGATCCCGCTGGTGGTTGGGAACCTCACCAGGAGCCGCTTGGTGGATATGACGGCATCCAAGAGGTTGAGCCCGGGCCTCCCAAGAATCGCGTTGTACGCCAGGGGCACACGGACTACCAAAATTTTATAAGGACAGTGCTCTGGCACGGAGCCGTTCCAGCTGTCACGGGAAGAGTAATTTCCCCCTCGACCCTCACAGAATCCCCCGTGAATCCCATCAAAGGCGTGACGACAGGTCGAAGTAGATCATGCGACAGGTTCATGCGAACAAAGGCATCGTAGTTCAAAACATCTACTGAACTTCCACTGTCGACTAGGATTCGTTTTACAGGGTGCTTAGCAATCGTCATGGATACGACGACGCTATCATCATCTTTATTTACAACCCCCTCTAAGTCCTCTTCGAAAAAAGGAATTACAGCCTCCACTCCTCCCTCCCCCCTTGGTCTCTTCGACGGGCCTCCTGCCCCCCAGGAAATCATCGCTACTGTCTTCTCCGTCGGGGCGTTATCAATCACCGGCGGCGCAGGCGCTGACGGGCCAGGGCTCCTGGGTTGTTCCTTTGGACGAACTTCCTCAGGTGGCCTTGTTGAATGAGGTCTTCAATGGCTTTCTTCAGCTGCCGGCAGTCGTCGGTGTTGTGGCCATGGTCCCGGTGGTAGCGGCAGTAGAGATTTTTGTTCCGGGGAATCTTCGGGTTGATGGGAGGAGGGCGTTGCAGATAGGGCTCCCCTTCGATCTCGAGCAGGATCTGGGATATGGGGGCAAGCAGCGGGGTGTAAGGCCCGTCTCTCGGTGCAGGAGGTCGAGGACGGTTGTCTGGTCGGCGAGGAGGCTCGGGCCTCCTGGGGCGGGCTTCCGCAGGTTCTGGCTGGGTTGGCTTCCGGGGTATACTCCCGCCGGCTTCACGCCGGGAAAAGTCAGCTTCGTCCGCCCGGATGTACTTCTGGGCGCGGATCAGAAGTTCGGAGTAGGAACCCGGCGGCTTTTTGTCAAGAGAGTATGCGAAGCGAGAAGGGCGAAGCCCCCGCTTCAGAGCCAAGGTTGCCACCGAGTCCTCCAGGTTGTAGACCTCCAAGGCGGCCTCCTTGAACCGGGCAACGTAGTCTCGCAGAGGACTCGCCATTCTTCTGCTGGACGGCAAACAGACTGTCCGCCACCCTCGGGATCTTCCGGCAGGCGTCAAAGTGGGCCAGAAAAGCCCTCTCCAACTGGCGGAAGGAGTCGATGCTTCGTGGCGGCAGGCGAGAATACCAGGCCCGGGCAGCTTTTTTCAGAGTAGCCGGGAAAGCCACACACATAAGAGTCAGTGGCCCCCTGAACTTGCATGAGTACCTTGTAGCTCTCCAAATGGTCCAGGGGGTCCGTGGTCCCGTCGTATGGGTCCAGTTGAGGAAGGCGGAACCTGGTAGAGATTGGCTCCTCCATGATGCGGCGGACAGGGGAGGCCGACTGTCGTAATCAGTCTCCGGCAGGTGGGTGATCCGACGGCTAAGCTCCTCCAGCTTCTGGTTGCACTCCTCGAGTCGACGCTCAGCTCGACGAGGCATCCGGCCATCAAAGGAGCCCTCCCCCGAAGACAGAAGAAGAGCGGGGGCGGCGATGCCGGCGCGCGCTCCGCCTCCTTTCCGTGCCGCCGCTTAGGAGAGACGCTGGCGTGGCGAGAGGGAGACCGGGGCCTTTTGGATGCTTCGCGGGGATGCGGCTTGGCCGGGGATCGGCGGTGATGATCTGCAGGAACGGGCGATCTCCGGCGGGAGGAGTGCTGGCTAGGCTGCACCGCCCCTGGGACAGACGGGCTCGGCTCCGGTTGTCGCAAGGCCTTGTTGCTGCTGCTGCATGCCTTTGACCATCGCCGCCAGCGACTGGACCTGGGTGGCCAGGGCAGCGAATCGATCTTCTTGAAGTGGCTGTGGAGCAGACGCAGGGGCGTCATTCTGCGGAGCAGAAGGCCCTGCCCCCTGGAGATTCGGAGGCTCCGGGAAACAGGATACGAGAGCCGGGGGGCCTCCGCGGGTGGACCAGCCCCGCAGCGCTGCCCCCCAGCGCGACCGGCTGAAACTCCCTTCGTTCGAGTTGTCACCATGGCTTCAAGTCTTGAAGGCAGGAGAAAGAAGAAGCAGCTGGTTCGATGTCTTTCTTGCACCCCCCTTCCTGGCGCGCCAATCTGATGACGCCAAGTCACCTTCTTCGAACGTCGGGGAAAACGGACGTCTCGCTCCTGGAATCCTGCAAGAAAAGTCCCCGGGACCGGTGGCACCGGTGGGGACCCTCCGACGATCAAGTTAGTGGCTTGGGTTCAGACAAAGAACCGCTCCAGCGAAGAAGGAGCTGAGGCGGTTAGGGTTTTTGCTGGGAGGAAGAAAGCTCAGAAAAACCAGAGTTCGGATCCCACTTACAGCGTGAATATGTCTTTTATACCTGTCCGAATACAGTGACTTGCAGCCTTGGAAGATCTCTGTCGTACGTCACTGATGGATGTGACTGGGCTCCATTGCTAGAGGTAGCGAGTCGTACACCCTAGCAAGGCATGGTGGCGCACAGAGGCATGCAACGCCAAACATCGTTATGAGGCATGGCCCTCCGTACCGGGGCACAATCACGGAGGTACTTGGTACTGCGGCAAGGCATGGTCATGCACAGGGGCATGCAACACGCCAACATCGTTATGAGGCATGGCCCTCCGTACTACAATCACGGAGTACCGAATGGTACACTACGGCAAGGCACAGCCATGGGCTGAAAATCATGTGTGAGCACGCATCCTGATAGTTGCTGTTTCCCTCGGCAGTTGAGTAGCGTGTTGACGATGCACCCGAGGCCGATAGGGGCCCCGGGGTTAAGAAATGATGGCCCCACCCCCGACCCCGAGGGGGTGCCGGAGGTGGGGAAATGATGATGCACCCCGAGGCCGGTAGGGGCCCCGGGGTTAAGAAATGATGGCCCCACCCCGACCCCGAGGGGGTGCCGGGGTGGGGAAATGACGATGCACCCCGAGGCCGGTAGGGCCCCGGGGTTAAGAAATGATGGCCCCACCCCCGACCCCGAGGGGGTGCCGGAGGTGGGGAAATGAGATGCACCCCGAGGCCGGTAGGGGCCCCGGGGTTAAGAAATGATGGCCCCACCCCCGACCCCGAGGGGGTGCCGGGGGTGGGGAAATGACGATGCACCCCGAGGCCGGTAGGGGCCCCGGGGTTAAGAAATGATGGCCCCACCCCCGACCCCGAGGGGGTGCCGGAGGTGGGGAAATGAGATGCACCCCGAGGCCGGTAGGGGCCCCGGGGTTAAGAAATGATGGCCCCCCCCGACCCCGAGGGGGTGCCGGAGGTGGGGAAATGAGATGCACCCCGAGGCCGGTAGGGGCCCCGGGGTTAAGAAATGATGGCCCCACCCCCGACCCCGAGGGGGTGCCGGGGTGGGGAAATGAGATGCACCCCGAGGCCGGTAGGGCCCCGGGGTTAAGAAATGATGGCCCCACCCCCGACCCCGAGGGGGTGCCGGAGGTGGGGAAATGATGATGCACCCCGAGGCCGGTAGGGGCCCCGGGGTTAAGAAATGATGGCCCCACCCCCGACCCCGAGGGGGTGCCGGAGGTGGGGAAATGATGATGCACCCCGAGGCCGGTAGGGGCCCCGGGGTTAAGAAATGATGGCCCCACCCCCGACCCCGAGGGGGTGCCGGAGGTGGGGGAAACGACGATGCACCCCGGGGCCGGTAGGAGCCCCGGGGTTAAGAAATGATGGCCCCACCCCCGACCCCGAGGGGATGCCGGAGGTGGGGAAATGATGATGCACCCCGGGGCCGAGGGGCCCCGGGGTTAAGAAATGATGGCCCCACCCCCGACCCCGAGGGGGTGCCGGGGGTGGGGGAAACGACAGTGATTGCCGTTACCTTTTCTGACGACGTTGGGATCAGTCATATCATTACCTATTTTTTAAGATATGATTAGTTGACTTGAAATAAAAGTGTGGTTCATAAATGCTGGCTATTTTTACTTTTCAATATTTATTTATATATAAAAATTTTACAATTAATTTTAATAAATAAAGAAATCTAAATGATCACGTATTTTTTCTTCGTGTGTGCATATCCCATTGATCCGGCCTTCTCCCAGTAATCTACTTCTTCATGCCTTGCCTTCTCTGCCACCTTCTTTCAAACCCTTTCTGCTGCTATCCGAAGCTTTCATCTTCACCAAGTGAAGTTATTTCAATGGCCACCGAAAACCCTTCTCGTTTTACTGTCTAGGATTCTGTAGTTTTTTCTCTTCATAATCAAGGTTTTTCACACTTAATTTTGGAAGGATAGAGGTACAACTTGGTCTATTCTCTAACTCTAAGTTAAAGTATCGATTTTTCTCAATAGGATTTACTTGGTTTTTTTGGTTTTTCTCTTGTTTGTGATATTAAAAATAAAATGAATCGATGTACCCATTTGAACCCATAGCCAATCAAACTCTCCATCAAATGGAGCCTCACCTATGGGTAATGATATTTTATACTTTCATATATAGTAAATTGAGTTTTGTGTGGGTAAAAACTAGCAAAATATGCGAGTACATTAAAAAAGAATTTTAAAAAAATTATAGGAACGAAATAATCATAATTTGTACTTAAAATCTTCCATTGCTATCTCAAATTAAACACGTATGGCTGTGAACTTTTCGTTTCGTCCGGCGATTGTGCTTGTGGTGCTTTAAGATTCGGGTCATGCTTCATCCCCAAGTAAACGTATGGCTCGTTGCTTCCTCCGATCGAACTTCACCAGACGGTGGCGGTTGTTCATCCCCCACCTCCTATTGCCGCGGATTTGGTTGAAAGACCAGAGTCTGGCGTTTCGACTGCTTCATCCAGTACTTATGGTGCTTTAAGATTCGGGTCACGACTGCTTCATCCCCGATCTTTGGCAAGGCTCGTTGCTTCCTTCGATCGAAGTTCACCGGTCGTTGGTGGAAGCTGTCCCCACGTACACCCCCTGTGGCTGTGGATGGTGTCAAGGAGCAGGGAGATTTGAGTGTGGGGATTGCAGATCTTGAGAGAAGGTTTCCAGATATCATTGATGTGCCTACGGAGGCATTGGTTGAAGAATCATTTAAACTGGCAGAGAAGGCTGTGCTTGCTCGTTGTCTTGGTAGATGGGTGCCACCGGATGCTGTAACCCGGGAGTTCTGGCATGGGGGCATCAATGGCGGTATCGAAGTAGTCGGCCTAGCCAATCGTCACTATCTCTTCATCTTTGCCACTACATATGCCAAGAAAACTACTCTCAGTAGGCCTTGGATTGTTAACGGCTAGATCATTGCCCTAGCTGATTGGCATGCTGAATTCTCTCCGACTGATGATCCCATTGAGGAGGTGCTCATCTGGGTGTAATAACCCGTTGCTTTAATGGTCCTATTTTATTGACTAAACGCTTCTCCTATTAAAGTGATAACAGCCCCCTCCCTTAATACCTGAACGCTCGCTTGATGGGGCATGCGGTGAAGGAATTGGGTATAAAAGGGGACCCATCCTATGGTTTTAGAACATGGTTCTCGAGAGAAATCCTAAGGTTTTAGAACATGGTTCTCGAGAGAGATCCTAAGTTTTAGAACAGGGTTCTCGAGAGAGATCCTAAGATTCTCGAGAGAGAAACCTAAAAGTGGAGGCATTGGAATTGAGTCCCTGATCAAGAGCAATCATGAAGGCATACACCATCTGAATGCGAATTAGAAGACCGATCCATCGAGAAGAGAAAGGGAAGATCAATCGAGATCCCTTAAGAAAGGAAGATCTCCCGTGCAGTCCAAAGGAAAACCAGGAAGATCGGATTCCTTACCACCATTAAATAATAATGGCTGGAGGTAATTATGTTTAAGCAAATTAAGTCTTACATTTGGTATCAGAGCGAGGTTAAAACCTCTGCCTTATTTTGCGAAGATTTCTATCAAGTTTCTCTTTTCAAGCAATTAATGCCGCGTGTTTTCCGTTTTCAGTTTTTCGGATCTCAGGTTGGTTTCGATCAGTTCTGATCTTTGTTCACGGAATTGACAGAAACCATTAAACCTATTTCAGATTCCGATTTTGCGGAAACAAAACGTGGCTTCTTTCTTTTCTATTAAAGATTTCTTTCTAGCATTAAAGGTTTCCCGGATTTCTTTTTATGGTATTAAAGAGATAGCATTAAAGAAAGAAAAGAAAAGAAACGTAGCATTAAAGAAAAGAAAAACTAAAGAAGAGAAATGCAGCGGAAACGTGGCTTCAATAACCACATCGGTGAAATATTAAAAAAGGGAGAGAAAACTTTCGGTTTTCGTTTTTCTCGCTTATGGTCTTTCCGTTCTCTCACGGGATTTAAAATCTGGATTGGTTGGATTTTAAATGCATTTATTATCTGTTTAATGTTTTATTAAATCATGTAACATGATTTATTTTTATCATTTGTTTCTTGAGTTTAAATTTTTGTATTAAAATACGCCTCCTGAGTCTCTATGCCTACGGTGTTTGCATAGACTGGCCCAAGGGAATAATGAGCTACGGCCGGACGTGTTTTAATTAACAAAAATTTTCTTAAGATGATAATTTTAAAATTCATTAAATAGATATTGAAATGTTATCTTCTGTTCTGCATACTAGATTTATTCTATGCATGAATTTGGTGGTAGTGTAAAAATCACAGTGCAAATCCTTTCAAGGTCTGATTGGTCAGTTGGTGTCTAGAAAGGTAAAGAGATTGTGGTTACTTAATTGGTTCCGTTGACTGACCTAAGGAAAGCAACGGGGGGACCCCCACTTCTCTTTCACTGGCCTGGCCAATTTGACTAACTCGGATCTTGATTTGGAAATGTTACGTTGATTAAGATCACTACCTAATAATCATGCTAAATTGGTTAATCTATATGCATATAATGTCATGTGATCAATATGATGTTGATTAATTGAGGAGTAGCCACAGCATCTTTGATTAATCAAAATTATATATTGAGTTGCAAAGATCACATAAGGTTAGATGACATTAATTGTGACTAATTATATTAATGTAATGAATCTTATCCCACAGGAATTTTTGTTGCACTAATATAATTAATTAGGATGCGATAACAAATTATTTTCTTAATTACCCACAGGAATTAAGAAAGGAATATAATTTGTTAGTCACATCATTAAGCTAATGAGTCTATTTGAGTATAATAACTTAGCCCACAGGTAGTTATTGTATGTTATTGATTCATGTTATTGCATGTTTACATTGGTAAAACATGACATCAAGTTATATGCCTCAAATTCAATTACATGAACATGATTTTATTTTTATGCAGCTATTTTGCCTGTTAATATTTCTGATATGAAATGTGACATTCCCGATTTAAGTGGTGATAATTATAAATTATGGAAGGAGAGAATTCTTCTTCAATTAGGGTGCATGGATATTGACTATGCTATCAGGAAGGATGAACCACATTCAGTTACATCTACTAGCACTCAGGCTGAGATTGCTGCGTATGAACGATGGGAACGGTCCAATCGCCTCAGTATGATGTTCATACGTACTAAAATTTCTGCTAGTATACGTGGTTCAATTCCTGAGTGCAAAAATGTCAAGGAACTTCTGAAGGCTATTGATGCACAATTTGAGTCTTCAGATAAGGCAATGGCTAGCACCCTAATGACAAAATTATCATCAATGAAGCTCACTACGGTTGGAGGTGTGCGTGAGCACATCATGAAGATGAGGGACATTGCGGCTCAGTTGAAATCCCTAGAGGTTGAGATGTCAGAATCTTTCTTGGTGCACTTTATTTTGAGCTCACTCCCACAGCAATATAGTCCCTTCAAAATATCTTACAATACACATAAGGACAAATGGTCAATTAATGAACTTCTGACCATGTGTGTTCAAGAGGAAGGGAGGCTGATTTTAGAAATGGGAGAAAGTGCACATTTAGTCACTCAGACTAAAGCTCCCAAAGCCAAACGCAAAGGAAAGGGTAAAGTATCCATCCATACAGAAGACAAGAAGGAGTCCAAGTGCTTCTTTTGCAAGAAGAAAGGACATATAAAGAAAGATTGTCTCAAATTCAAAGCTTGGCTTGACAAGAAAGGTACTCTAACCTCATTCGTATGTCATGAATCCAATTTGGTTATATGTCATAACACATGGTGGATTGATTCTGGTTCTACAATCCATGTTTCAAATACCTTGCAGGGTTTTCTAAATCAAAGGAAACCATTGGGAAGTGAACAAAGCATCTATTCAGGAAACAAGATGGGTTCACATGTGGAAGCAATTGGAACGTGCAGACTTATTTTACATTCTGGTTTTGTTTTGGATTTGGAAAAGACATTTTATATTCCAAGTTTCTCTAGAAATTTGATTTCAGTGTCAAGGCTTGTACCAGCAGGATATTCCTTTAATTTTAATAAAAGCTCTGTTGATTTATTTTATAAATCTAAGCTTATTGGGAATGGTACATTGTCAGACAATCTTTTCCAAATCAATCTGAAAAATAATACCACCTATAATGTGATGCACGCCCAAACTGGTATGAAAAGATGTGTTATAAATGAGAATTCCTCTATTTTGTGGCATCGGAGATTAGGTCATATCTCCATTGAGAGAATTAAAAGATTAGTAAAAGATGGAGTACTTGATACTCTTGATTTTACTGATTTTGACACTTGTGTGGACTGCATAAAGGGAAAGCAAACCAACAAGTCCAAGAAAAATGCCAAGAGAAGTTCGGAAATACTGGAGATCATACATACGGATATCTGTAGCCCAGATATGGATTCGTATGGTCAGAGATACTTCATCTCATTTATTGATGACTATTCACGATATATGTATCTCTACCTACTTCATAATAAGAACGAAGCATTAGATGCCTTTAAGGTATTTAAGGCAGAAGTAGAGAAACAATGCGGCAAGCAAATTAAAATCGTGAGGTCAGATAGAGGTGGAGAATATTATGGTAGATACACTGAGAATGGACAAGCACCTGGTCCGTTTGCTCGGTTTCTTGAAGAAAATGGAATTGTTGCACAATACACCATGCCAGGGTCTCCTGACCAAAACGGTGTAGCTGAAAGGAGAAACCGGACATTATTGGACATGGTAAGGAGCATGATTGTCAGCTCTAAGTTACCTAAATCCTTGTGGACTGAAGCTCTTAAAACTGCTGCGTATATATTGAATCGGGTTCCAACCAAGGCTGTTTCCAAAACGCCATTTGAGTTATTTAAAGGTTGGAAACCGAGTCTGCAACATATACGTGTTTGGGGATGCCCATCTGAAGTAAGAGTCTATAATCCACAAGAAAAGAAACTAGACCCAAGGACTATCAGTGGATACTTTATTGGATATGCTGAGAAGTCCAAGGGTTATAGATTTTATTGTCCATCTCACAGCACTAGGATTGTGGAATCAAGAAATGCAAAATTTCTTGAGAATGACTTGATCAGTGGGAGTGATCAATCTCAGTATTTGGCTTCTTCTGAGAAAGATCATTCAGTTATTCCAGCTTCCACTTCAAGTGAGGGATTGGTTGTTATTTATAGCACTCCTCAAACTCAATTAAGTGCCCAACAACCAGTCATTGAGATTTCACAAGCTGATGGTAATCTAGAAGATCGTGTTGTTCATCAACAATCAGTTGTGCAAGATACTCCTCAAGAGGTCATTGACACAACATTAAGAAGATCAACTAGAATAAAGAAATCAGCAATTCCTAGTGATTATGTTGTGTATCTACATGAATCTGACTATAACATTGGAGCCGAAAATGATCCTGAAACGTTTTCACAAGCCATGAGTTCTAAGGAATCAAACTTGTGGTTCAATGCCATGAAAGAAGAGATGGAATCTATGGCATCTAATCGAGTCTGGGATCTTGTTGAGTTGCCTGATGGTGTAAAAGCCATTGGATGTAGATGGATCTTCAAAATAAAGAAAGACTCACAAGGCAACATTGAGAGATATAAAGCAAGACTCGTTGCCAAAGGATTCACTCAGAGGGAAGGAATCGACTACACGGAGACATTTTCTCCTGTATCCAAGAAAGACTCTCTCCGAATAATTATGGCATTGGTAGCTCATTTTGATTTTGAGTTACATCAAATGGATGTGAAGACCGCATTCCTTAATGGAGATCTAGAGGAAGAGGTTTACATGAAACAGCCTGAAGGATTTTCCTCTAGTGATGGTGAGCATTTGGTTTGCAAACTTAAGAAATCCATATATGGATTGAAACAAGCCTCACGTCAGTGGTATTTAAAATTTCATGATGTGATCTCTTCCTTTGGTTTTGAAGAGAACATCATGGATCAATGTATATACCAGAAGGTTAGTGGGAGCAAAATTTGTTTCTTGGTCCTATATGTGGATGACATTCTACTTGCAACCAATGATAAAGGGTTGCTACATGAGGTGAAACAATTTCTCTCTAAAAATTTTGATATGAAAGATATGAGTGAGGCATCTTATGTCATTGGCATTAAGATCCATAGAGAAAGATCTCGAGGCATTTTGGGATTGTCTCAAGAAACTTATATCAATAAAGTCTTGGAGAGATTTCGGATGAAAAATTGTTCACCAAGTGTTGCACCTATAGTGAAGGGTGACAAGTTCGCTTTGAACCAGTGCCCTAAAAATGAACTTGAACGGGAACAGATGCACAACATTCCATATGCTTCAGCTGTTGGAAGCCTAATGTATGCTCAGGTTTGCACAAGACCTGACATTGCATTTGCAGTAGGAATGTTGGGAAGATATCAGAGTAATCCAGGTTTAGACCATTGGAGAGCTGCTAAAAAGGTCATGAGGTATCTTCAAGGGACCAAGGACTACATGCTCATGTATAGACAAACTGATCATTTGGAGATAGAGGGCTACTCAGATTCGGACTTTGCTGGCTGCGTTGATTCTCGGAAATCAACATCAGGATTTATATTTATGTTAGCTGGTGGAGCCATATCATGGAGGAGTGCAAAGCAGACCTTGACTGCTACCTCTACTATGGAAGCGGAGTTCGTTGCTTGTTTTGAGGCTACATCGCAAGGTGTATGGTTGAAGAGTTTCATCTCAGGGCTTAGAATTGTTGACTCCATTACTAGGCCAATTAAACTGTACTGTGACAATTCAGCTGCTGTATTTTTGGCTAAAAACCATAAGAGTGGTAGTCGAAGTAAACATATCGACATTAAGTATTTAGCCATAAGAGAACGTGTTAAAGAGAACAAAGTGGTCATAGAACACGTTAGCACTGAATTGATGATAGCTGATCCTTTGACTAAAGGCATGCCAATTAAGAAGTTTAAGGATCATGTGATAAGAATGGGAGTTGGTTCCATGATATAATTGTATTGATAACAATTTGTACAAAGAAACTCTTATTTCAATCGTTTGTTTATTTCTCATTCAGGTGTACACGTTATATGACTTTTGAGAAATGACAAACTTTTCTTTTGGACTCTGAATAAACATATGGTTTATTCATTATGTTATGTTGTCACATTTGGAATGGTGATAAAGAAATTGAATGCATTGTAATACATAGAAGATAATACTCAATTATAGAGGACCTATCGCTATGATTCATGTATTTAGTTTCTTGTTCAGTGTTGATAAAATATACGGACCAAGTGGGAGAATGTAATAACCCGTTCTTTAATGGTCCTATTTTATTGACTAAACGTTCTCCTATTAAAGTGATAACAGCCCCCCTCCCTTAATACCTGAACGCTCGCTTGATGGGGCATGCGTGAAGGAATTGGGTATAAAAGGGGACCCATCCTAGGTTTTAGAACATGGTTCTCGAGAGAAATCCTAAGGTTTTAGAACATGGTTCTCGAGAGAGATCCTAAGGTTTTAGAACAGGGTTCTCGAGAGAGATCCTAAGATTCTCGAGAGAGAAACCTAAAAGTTGAGGCATTGGAATTGAGTCCCTGATCAAGAGCAATCCTGAAGGCATACACCATCTGAATGCGAGAGCTCGTTGATTAGAAGACCGATCCATCGAGAAGAGAAAGGGAAGATCAATCGAGATCCCTGAAGAAAGGAAGATCTCCCGTGCAGTCCAAAGGAAAACCAAGAAGATCGGATTCCTTACCATCATAAAATAATAATGGCTGGAGGTAATTATTTTAAGCAAATTAAGTCTTACACTGGGTACATTTCCCTAATCTTCCGCTGGAGTTTTGGGTTGAAGAGATCTGCAAACAATTCTTAGTGTAGCCGGAAAGTTTGTTTTCTCTGATAGTTGGACAAAAGAGAGGCGATGTGGAGGGTTTGCTTGTATCCAGATTGATCTAAGGCGACCTCTACGACATGGTGCAAGGATTAGAGGGAGATGCTCTCCGTTTTGGCAGCAGTTTGCATATGAGCATCTGGATGGCATCTACTCCCACTGTGGCTGTCTCCACCAACTGAAACCATGTCTCGCTCGGACGGAGAATGATGTTGGCTCGTTGTCTTCTTACTTCGGTCCTTGGATGGCTGCCCTACGCCAAAAGAGGACCAGTGCCACTGCCCCTGATCCTAAGAGGAAAGCGGCTTTAGCTTCTTCCACTGTTGGCCTTCAATCCCATTCTGATGGCTGGCAGACTCCCACCAAAACTGCTCGTCGTTGATATCTTATGCCAGTTCAGGGTTTGAGTGTGCTAGGACAGGGGGTGGATGTGCCGGGGGAGGGGGTGGATGTGCTGGGGAAGGGCTTGGACGTGCCAAGGATGGGGGTGGATGTGCCGGTTGATTGTGTTGCTGAACAGGCCAATGTGCCAGCTGCCTCCCCTGTGCCAGGTTGTTTCGTTGGGTATAATAATTAATCCTTTTGTGTTTCTCGATTCTGATCAGTGGTCAGGCCGTTCCGAGTCCCGCTCTGATGTCAATCCGGCTCCCTTGAAGTGGTCCTGCCCTACCCAGCCGGTGTCTGTCCGCGTTGCTTCAAGTCAATCTAAATCCATTCATGGAGGATCACGGAGGACCATCATTAAGACTACCGAGTCTATCAGACAATCCCATCCCAGTTTGGGGGTTTCACTTATCCGGTCTGATAGAGTGGAGGGGGTTGGGACAGACCAGAGGTTTACTTTTGCAGCAGCCCCAATGTCGACTGATGTTTCGGCTACAATTCAGTTAGCTGACCATGACTCTGTTTTATCTTTAGTCAGGGATGCTATTCTGGAGTTCGATCAGGATACATCCGAGGCCTCTTCTTTAGAGCTCAGGATGATAGGGGTCACGGACAGCTTGGTTGAGTCAGCTGGGGCAGAGGTCCCACCTAAAGTGAAGACTGTTGATGAAGTGATAGAGGGGGAGCAGGAGATTGTTTGATTTTCTCTTCTCTTCTCTTAATGAAAATTCTGACTTAGAATATTAAGGGGGCTATTAAGCCTTCTTTTAGGCCTACTTTCGAAAGGCTTGTTCAGCTCCATAACCTGGATGTTTGCATCCTTCTTGAGACTCGATTATCGGGTCGTAGTCTTGACCGTATAAGGCGGCATATTTTGAGATCTTGGTATTCCTATGCTGTAGATTCTGTGGGACTCTCGGGTAGAATTCTGGTTCTGTGGTGTCAGGGCACAGTCAGGGTTGATCCCTTCTACAAAAATAAGTAAATGGTTGTTATGGTTGTTTCAAATCATTCAGGCAACCCCTGGCTCCTATCGGGGGTTTATGCTACTATTAATTTTTGGGAAAGAAGGGTTCTTTGGGGCCACTTGTCCACTATTATTACTATGGGCCTCCCCTCCTTAATAATAGGGGACTTTAACTGTATTTTTGGGGCTTATGAAAAGAAGGAAGGGAGACAGTATGCTGAGAAACTGGAGATCAGGGAGTTTAGGAGATTCATCGACACACTCGGTCTGATTGATCTTGGATTCTCTAGTCCTAAATTCACTTGGTGTAATATTCATCATGGATCGACGCAAGTTTATGAGAGGATCGATCGAGCATTAGCATTGACCCAATGGATTCATCACTTTTCGGATTTTTCTATTTCACATCTGTCCAGGATTGTCTCAGATCACTATCCCATTCTTATATCCACTGATACTGCCAGTAGGCATCAGAGCCCCTTCAGATTTGAGTAATTTTGGACCCATTACTCTTCTGTTTGGGAACTGATATCACAGGTCTGGAGGTTACCAGTGCGAGAGGGTCCCACCTATCACATCTCTAGATGACTGGAGCTAGCCAAACGCCGCCTGCTTTGGTGGAACAAACATGAGGTTGGGGATATTTTTTTGCGGTTGGAGCAGACAGACGAGCACATAACTAATATGCAACTTTGAAAGGATCAAGAGGGTAGTCTACAGGAGTCTAATCTTACTGACCTCCGCCACCATTTGGCTCTTCACCATTCCCTTACTAGACAGCTGGAATTATATTAGAGACAGAGATATTAGATCCAATGGATTAGGGAGGGTGATCATAACACTAGATTTTTTTATAAAGCTACTATTGCTCGCCAATCCTTGAATCATATCTGAAGAATTATTGATGATGATGGCATTTGCATGATGAGGATCAGGGGATCAGGGACAAGTTGCTTGCCTTTTTCCGTTCTAGATGGACGGATCTCTTTGGAGCTGAGCTTCCTGTTCATCCTGTTACTTTTATCTATAGAGTCTCGCAGGCTGATAATGAAATATTGTCCAGACCTGTCTCTTCTGCTGAGATCCGTGCTGCTTTGTGGGACCTGGGGCCTAATAAAGCCCTAGGTCTGGATGAATTCCCCCCTTTCTTCTTTCGCTATTTATGGATGATAATTGGTCAGGATGTGATTGATTTTATCCAGTCGGTCTTTCTCTCTAGCAGCATACCTAGCGACTGGAAGAGGACTTATATTACCTTAATTTTGAAGCGTCCTTATGCTACATCTCCTCAACACTATCGTCCGATCAGCCTTTGTACTACTCTGTATAAGGTCTGTGCTCGTGTATTGGTTTCTCGCCTTCAGCCACTTATTTCTCGGTTGATTTCTCAAGAGCAAGGTGCATTCATCAGGGGCCGCACTATAACTTATAATGTCCTGTTAGTGTAAGAATTTATGCATGATCTTCAGCGCTCTCCCTTTCGTCGATGCCTTATGGCAGTTAAGATTGATATGGAGCGGGCTTATGACAGGATCTCTTGGCGTTATCTTCGGCACACTCTTCAGGAATTCTGGTTCTCCGCCCTGTTTATAGAATGGATTATGACTTGTGTTCATAGTCCCACCTTCTCTCTTATCATTAATGGTGGTCACACCGATTTTTTTCACTCTTCGGTTGGGCTTCGCCAAGGTTGTCCCCTATCACCATTCCTATTTATTTTATGTGCTAACGCTCTTTCTTGAGCCTTTACCGCAACAGTTCAGGAGGAACAGATGGAGGCCTATGTTGCTGCCCCTCAGGCTCCTCCCTTGTCCCATCTACTCTTTGCTGATGACTGTATTCTGATGGAATGAGCCTTGGTCCGCAATGCAAAAATAATTGCATCCATTGTTTAGTCATATTGTGCTGCTCCTGGCCAGCGAGTCAATTTTACTAAGTTGTTGATCTGCTTCAGTCCCAAGACCACCCTTCATACTCAAGCTTCCATTTCTCAGAGGTTTGGGATCTGTGAGCAGGCGGACTGACTGATGTATCTAGGGGTTTCCATATCAGGGAGGCAACCTCAGGCCAGTGACTATCAGTTTGTTGAGCACAGGATTCGAGACCATCTTCATGGATGGCAGACTTCTGGTCCTTCTTCGATGGGCAGGATCACTATGATTCGATATGTTATGTCTTCCCTCTCATTGCATATTTTATCGAACTCCATCATTCCGATATCCTGCCTCAGGAGAATTGAGCAATAGTTTCAGGATTTCTTATGGGCCTCTATGTAGGATGATCATGGCGTCCACCTTTACTCTTGGGAGACCATTTGCCTTCCGATCTCGGAGGGTGGCTTGGGGATATAGTCACTCATAGTGAGGAGGGAGGCCCTATTATCTAGACATGTCGTTTGTTTCTTCCTTGATCCTGA
The DNA here is from genome assembly GCA_900491605.1 of Calamus simplicifolius. NCBI lineage: Eukaryota > Viridiplantae > Streptophyta > Magnoliopsida > Arecales > Arecaceae > Calamus > Calamus simplicifolius. Next base: position 261,217 of record UESW01004557.1, on the reverse strand, counting down.
TTCATTGTGGAGTTCTCTGATGAGGGCTAAGTATTGTCGCTCCAGCCAGGCGAGAGATCTTCAGCCGGTCCGAGGGTGTTCTGCTATGTGGAGGGAGATCTGTCGCCATGCTCCAGCTATTATGGCTGACATTCATTGGATGATTGGGGATGGCTCCTCTGTTGTTATTCTTCATGATGTGTGGATCTCTGATCTACCTCTATCTAGGTGGCCTTTCTTTTTAGCACTGATCTTAATAGTTTGAGGACTGTCAGTGATCTTATTGACTACAGCTCCTTGACTTGGCATACTTTCAATGTCATCCGCCTTTTATTCCTATCACGAGAGATCATGCTCCTGATACCAGAATCTGGAGGACTTCATGCTTACCCCATGCTCCGATCCATGATCTTGTTCAGATATTCAAGACTGATTCTAAGCGAACGATTGATGCAGCATGGATATGGCGACTTCATGTCCACCCCAAGGTTCAAATCTTTATATGAAAGCTTGCCTGGGATCGCCTTCCGACTTGTATGACTCTCCGTAGCAGGGGTATGCGGATTTCTTCCTTATGCCTGGTCTGTGGTCTTCAGGATGAGACGACAGACCATGCCATTCTCCTATGTCCTCGTGCTCGATTGATCTGGCAGGCTATGGGAGACATCCCATGGGAGGAACTTTTGAGAGTTTTCTTTTTGCACTTACTCCGTCAGGAAGCCCTTAGGAGCACGTCGGGGAGAAGAGGAGCTTCTTGGGCATACATAGCTTATCAGATATGGTTATCCAGGAATCTTCTTCTCTTTGAAGATGAGCTTCCACCCATTGACAAAGTTCTTAGGTGGGTGACAGGGTTGGCTGCTGAGTATTGGCGGTATGACTCTTCCCACCATTCTGACAAACCTTGCATCTGGGACTCCTTTGCTACCACGGTAGCGAACTGTTCTACGGTTTTTATCTCTTGGAGTTTCCACCCCCGGGTTTTGTCAAGGTCAACTTTGATAGGAGTGTCAAAGGGAGAATGGCTCGTGTAGGATTTGTTATTCGGGATCCTGATGGTTTGATGCTGGTTGCTGGTGGGCAGAGCCTTATTGATACCTCTATTTCACGAGCAGTGCTTTATATGGCTTGGGCGGGTATCACATATGCTACTGGCATTCTTAGCACCCGACGACTATATATTGAGGATGATTCTGCTATAGTTATTGACTGGATCAGACCGAATGTTGAGGACCGATCTTCAATCAATCCTTTTATCCACGACATTAGATCAGCCCTTTAGTTGGTTGATGAGGTTTACTGTCATCATGTTTATAGAGAAGCCAATTCCGTTGCTGATTGGATGGCTTCCTCCATTGCCTGTCATACGGGAATCTGGCCTTAGACCAGTGGGGATTCTTGTCTTTCTATTTTACATTTGATTTTACTTTCTGATATCATGAGTTTGACTCATACTCAGTGGTATAATTGCCTGACTGTTAAAAAAAATTAATATTTATTAGTACGTGCATGAATAGCTTTAGACATACAAAAGGGTGCATTGTCCTATAATTGCTGGAATCAATTCAGATCAGTCCATCTCCACTAATTAAACTTTTGACCAATTTAGTTCTTTAATTAAATTAGTTATATAATTGACTCAATTAAAATGGGATGAACTGATTAATTTTATTATTGACTTATTAAACCAATGCGAACTAATAAAATTAGATTTTTTATAATATTTATAATTATTTTTAATTAATATAATTTAAATATTAGTATTATTTTCTAAGAACTTTCACCTTTTAGATTAAATTTTTCTTTTCATCTCTCATCTTTTCAATCTCAAAAGATCATGCTTGTAATTTTATAAATTTAAACTTCTATGAACATACTTGTATCTTTATTATATTTTTATTATGCTTGTGAATTAGTACCATTGTCTTTGTTTAAGATTGAGATTAAATTTCAGTATTAATATGAATATTATATCATATTATAATTTTAATAGCTTAATTGAAAGGGTTTAAATTTTAAAGTTACTAAATTAGTTGAATTTACAAAAAAAAACTACTTTTATTTAATTTTATATTCATTCATACATACATACATAATATGTGTATATATACATATGTATATATATGTAATTATTCAAGCAATTTTATTATTGACTCGTTTATTGGATCGTTTATTTTTCAATTAAAATTCTACTCAAACCTACCATCAGCAATGCACAGGATATGTCAACCGACTTCGCTGCAGCCTCTTGGGCACATAAAACGGGATCAAAGAAGTAAGCAATAGATATCATTTTGCTCTGTAAATCAAATTCTTCGCCTAGATTACTGTGAACATTGGCCATGCGATTGGAGGAGGGAGTTTCCTGGAAGCATGCTCTGTATTCCAATTATTATTGCAACAACGTATGATCATAATTATAAGGATAGGAAAAGTCTTAGTGCATCATTTTTTATGCATAAATCCGAACACTAAATGCATTATTGATCGTATGTTCATACACACACACATACGAGTATACAAAGCGCACGGCAGTTTAATGAGCCCCGCATGGGTGCACATACGGATGCACCACAAAGTCTTTTCCTACAAGGACATGGTGCGTGTGGCCTGAGACGTGTACATCTGAGGCCGAGATGCGTCGCAATTCAGCCAAGCCCATTAGTAGACTTGATGGTTTGGAAACCTCTCACTGGAAAAATGGGACTGTTGAACACCAATGTCTCTGAAAACAGAAAACTTAAAGTTCTCCTTATAAACCAGAGATTATATGCTAATAAAAATCAAGCCATCCTGTTGAAGAACCAGCCATATGAAGGACAGTAGATCAAATCACAAATTTTTATTTTTTTGTGGCGTAACAGTCGTAATTTTAATCCTAGTACTGCACCATTTGCATCAACATGCTGAGTTGTCGACGAATGGGCACTTGAGTTCACTTTTAATGCATGTTTTTTTTTGGTACAGACGAATGATCATATCATTTTAGAGTGAGTCAAATCCGATATATCAGAATACAAAATTTGAAAAAGAACAGGAGGGCATCCAGATCCAAAAGTCAGAATGATAAGTCACCCTAGCAGCAATTCAATCAGCCGCTGAGTTAGCTTCCCGATAGATGTGCCAAATCTGAGCAGTATGAACTCCCTGAAGCATAAAGCGAATGTCATAAATCAAGGGGTTAATTGGCAGACCATCAGCTGGCTCCTGCCGGAGCCAACGGATAACAGTAAGAGAGTCCCCTTCAATGACAAGACAATGAGCATCCAAACTATGAATGGCACAGGAAATACCAGTGCACACAGCAGACAGCTTAGCAAGAGAGACAGATGAGTCCAGAAGGTCAAAATCACCAGCTGCCAATAAAGCACCATGGATACTTCCATTAAAGTTGATTTTAATAAACTCTAGAGGTGGGGACTCCCAAGAAATAAAGATTGTACAACGGTGTACTGCCAAGGCAGCATGAGAGCTCTAAAGGCCAGGGCTATCAGAATTTAGAACAGAGTGATGGGATGTGAACTCCTCGAATAAAGAGAAGGCTGACCTAAGAATTCGGTGGGACGAAGCCGTCTTATCAGTGAACACAAGCCGATTCCGGGATAATCAGATTTGGTAAGCTATATAAGCCCTTGTGGTATCCTGGTGATAGAAGCCCCTCTACCATCCCCGCCTGATCAAATCTAGAAAGGATATGCAGTGAGAAGAAGTACCATTGACTCAGGGCCGATTATGTGAAATATGTCACATCTGTCTGGCTTCGGAGCAGGTGAAGATAGCATGGTCGACCATCTCCTCCTCAAGACCACAGAGCGGGGAAGTAGGCTAAATGCTCAACCTGCGTCTAGAGAGTAGGGAGCATGTCGGAAGATAGTTCCAAGCAAGCTTCCAAACAAAAAGCCAAACCCTAGGATGGATGAAAAGATGCCAGATCCAAGCTACATTCATCGACTACAGGGACTATGGTCTATAAATCCTCAAGAGATCCCTAATAGGAGCACGAGTGATATAGGATCTTCTCCAAACCCTGATATCAGTAATATGACCAGAATGAGAGAAATAGATATAATGCGGCGATAGAGCTCATCCCTAAATAGGTTGGAAAGCAAAGGGGTATCCCAAGCAGAACGGTTCTAGATAATTAAGTATGTGATTCTCAGACCACTTGGAATGGCAGTGCTGACAAAGGTAGGTAAGCGCGACAAAGGGAGGTCTACAATCCACGTATCCTGAACAACATCCACCAAGGCTCCATCACCAATCAGCTAGGAGATGCTATTAAGAATATCCGGAGTATACCGACAGACCTCTTTCCAAAAAAAAGTACCCTCGAGTCGATTGAAGATCAATGGAAGAAACGCAGTCACCGTATTTGGCATGCATGAAAGAGCTTCACATACAGTACGACTCAAGCAAAAATCGAGTGGCATGCCTAGCAATCAAAGCTTCCCTCCTAACAGTGAGGGACTGGATCTCAGGCCTCCCCTCGGAGATTGGCAGACAGATAATGTCTCAAGCCAATAAATGAATACCATGTCCATCCTGCATCGAGGCCCAGAGGAAGTCCCTAAAATATCTCTCGATCTTTCTCAATCAAGTCAATAGAATGGCAATATTAGATAATAGATATAGAGGAAGAGAGGAAAGCACCGATCGTAAAAGAGTAATCCTCATCATCATAGATAGACCAGTAACCTGCCACCTAATCAGACGATCGCGGACACACCTCTTAAGGTCACTGAAGTCAGAAGTCCATGGCCGACTTCCCGATATAGGAATCCCCAAATAGGATAGCCTATCAGTCTGAACAGAGATACCCATGATTTGCGAGATAGATTCCCTTAATGTAGAATTCGTCAGAGGGCTAAAGCAGATCAAGGATTTACTCAGATTAACTTTCTATTCGGAGGCCCGACAATAAGACTGTAGTATAATGGCAAAAGTGGTAGCATTATAGATAGAGGCCTTTCCTAAAAGAATGCAATCATCAGTAAACAGAAGATGGAAAAGTGAGGGTTCCCCAGGGCCCGCACTGTAGGGACCAGAGAGGAGTCCTGCTGAGCCTGGAAAAGAGCCCGAGATAAAGCATCAATTGAGAGGATGAACAGAAATGAAAAAAGAGGACAACCCTGTCTCAATCCGACCTCAGAGTGAAAGTAATCCATCTGGCCACCATTCATAAGAATAGAGAAGGACGGACGGTAAATACAGGCCATGATCCCATCAATAAAGAGCTCCTCGAACCCAAACTCATCGAGAGTGCAGCACAGAAAAGCCCAACTCAGTTTATCATAAGCTCTCTCCATATCCAGCTTAACAGCCATGAGACACTGACGATCAGGGGCTCTCTGAAGATCATGCAAGAATTCCTAAGACAACAAAGCATTATCAATGATGCTATGGCCCCTGAGGAAAGCGCTTTGCTCTGAAGATATAAGACAAGGGATCACCTAATGCATCTGAGAAATCAAGAGGCGCGCACATACCTTATATAAGGTAGTGCAAAGAGTGATAGGCTGATAATGCTGGGGAATGGAAGTATCTAGGCATTTTGGCATCAGGATTACAAAAGTCCAATTCCACTCAGAGAGAATGGATTTCAACTGAAAGACCAACTGGATCGCCTGAACAATGTCCTAGCCCAAGATACCCTAATAGTGACGAAAGAAAAAAGGAGGAAACTCATCCGGTCCAGGGGCCTTATCCGCTCTAAGGTCCCATAAAGCCTTATGAATGTCCTCCGGCGAAATGGATCGAATAAGAAGATCATTCTCCACTACAGAGACTCTGTAGGTGTTTGAAACAGGAAAGACAGGGAAACCATCACCGGTCTGCTCAGTCCATATAGACCGGAAGAAATGAAGAAGTTGATCCCTAATCACTTGAACATCCTTCTGAAAATGTCCCTTCTTATCAGCCAAACGCCTGATACAGTTCATAGCTCGGCGTTTAAGAGTAGCATGGTGAAAGAATCTAGTATTATGATCCCCTTCTTTAATCCACTGAATCCGGTATCTTTACCTCCAATAAATCTCCTGCTGTGATATAAGGGAATGATGGATCGCCGAACTAGAGCAAAGAAAAGAAAGATCAGAATCATTAAGCAAAACCTCCTGATTCTCTTTGGCTTGGAGCGAAGTAATCATAGATTCAACTTGGTCAACTTGCCTTGCAATGTCCCCCACCTCCTAACGATTCCAACAGAGAGCCTATGTCTAGCAACAGCTAAACACCTAGATAATCTATAGATAGCACTTCCTCTGATAGGAATACGCCACACCTCAGAAATGATAGAGCTAGCAGAGTAATAAGATGTCTAGAACTTCTCAAATCTGAACTGCCAACTCTGATGAATAGCCACTTCAGTAGATATAAAAAGAGGGCAGTGGTCAAAGGCAATACAAGACATATGAGTGACGGTGGCAGAAGGGCAAAGCTGAATCCAATTAGAAGAAGCCAAGGCCCTATCCAATCTTTTCCAGACTCAAGCTGAACCATGCTGATTGTTACACCAAGTAAATTGGGACCCTAGAAACCCTAGATCCAAAAGACCAGCAGTAGAAATGAAATTCCTAAACTCAGCTATGGCAGCAGCTCCAGTAGACTGCCTACCCCCTCTCTTAACATAGTCCCCTACAATGCAATTGAAGTCACCAGCTATAAGGGATGGAAACCCCTGAGCCAGCAAAGATTAAATCTCATACCAGAGCACTCGGTGTTCCCAAAAGTCTATACTGGCATAAACACCGAAAAGGAGCCAAGGGATAGAGGTCCCCTTCAAAATGACAGCAGCAACTTGCTGCCCACAGCAATGAAAGGCATCCACTCTCACTCTATCATTTCTTCAGAGCATCAGAATACCACTAGACAGACCGACAGACTCAACTGCATAAGAAACCCATGATCTAAAAATTTGTCTTCGAAAGCGATTCAGACTACCCCCAGATAATCGAGTTTCAAGCAGGACACAAATATCAAAGCTATGAAGCTATAGTAGCCTTCCAAAAGAGGAGCAAAACGATGGTTTTAAAGTTATTCTCACATTCTAAATTAGGATCTTCATTATGATATTTGAGTGGGGGGTCCAGCCTTATCCCTTGACATCTCCTCATCACAATGATAACTGATTGAGGGAAACCCTCCATAGGTGCCTTAGCACTGCAGTCCACTGACTGGGAAGGCCCCATCCCCTCCACAGATGCAACTTGCTGAATGGCCTGCTTGAGCTTATGGACCGCAGCCTCATGGGTATGTCTAACCATCACCTTTAGATTGGTGACCCCTAAAATAACTCCTAGGTCGGGCCCAACCATAAAGCAGGATTTCTTAGTACCCTGATCAGAACCTCGAGCTGAAACTGATGAAGCAGAAAAAGTGAAGGCCCTAAGCTCACATCTTTTGGCAGCGAGGAAGGCATTGCCTTTAGCTTTAGTGGACTTAGAGACCACTCTATATGCTAAAGACTCCATAGGGCAGGCCCTTTTAGATGGTCCTGGATTAGAGTTCATGCGGGTCTTCGGGCGCTTAGGCCCACTGCCAGACCCCAATATAGAGAATGGGTTGTAGACAATGATCTTAGTTTGCACTGAACCAGAATGGGGTTCAACTGCCTTACCCCCCAACACTCCATCCATTTGTTGAAACACAGTTAGGGTTGCATCCACATTAGCATCTGACACGCCATTGATATAAACCTCAGAGTGAGGTTCAGCCACCAAATCCATCGGCACGCCACTGACCTGAACCTCAGAGAAGAGTTCAGACTACAATTCAGCAGCAGAACCCATCGGCACATCAGAGTGAGACCAGCACAGTTGCTTGGGGATTACCAGTCCATGATCCGATGGCTTCAGCATAGAAGAGGGAGTCCGCCGAGGCTGCCAGTGAGCAAGCTTCTTAGGGGATTGCCACCCCTCCACTGAAGCAAGGGATTGAACTCCCTAGGAACCAGAGACTGAACTAGAGGGGTCCTCCCTGGGAGTGGGAGACTGAGCCTGGGGGGGCCTCCGCTGCCGGATAGCATCCATCCAAGGTTCAAAACGGGGGCCAACCGAGGATGAGGCATGGTCCAGCAACACCCCGCAGGACCTGGCAAGGTGGAGAGAGCCACAGGAATTGCAGATACACTCCACGTTCTCATACAAAAATTATTGCCAGAACGGACTATTCCTCCCTCGAATCCTTGCCCTCGGCCGGAGGGGTTTCGACCTAGACAAACCCCTTAGTCTTCATATTAGTAGAAACATCAAAATACTAGAACTCCGCTGCCACCGACAGAATGGAGGAGAGGATGTTCTCAGTCCAGAATTTCAGTGGGAGCATTGACAATCTGATCCAAAGCAAGGCGTTGAGGAGGGTGTCAGTCGTCGGAATGAACTTAGCTTGCCACTCTGCAACCACAATCAGCTGTTCATTAACCACCCATGGTCTTCTCAGAACAAGATCTTTGGCATGGAAATCGGCAAAGCAAAAATGTCGTGCCGGTGAGCTAATGTAACGGCCTCAACCTCGCCGACAACCTCTGCTCGGTGAAATTCCTGAACAATTACCTTCGATGGAATTCATCGGGAGAGGCTCTGGGCTAGGATCGCCTGATTCACCTATGATCTAGCTTCATCTTTCAAAGGCTAAACTGAAACCTGAATGATATTTGAAAATAATCACTCGAGCTTAGCTACTTTAGTCGGGGAGAAAAATGAAAAATCCATTCGAAACGGTCAGCAGAAGCTTAGCGCGAAGTCAATCCGGCAGTCCTAGGCCTATCAGATACCATCGGAGAACGAACAGGAGCTCTTGCCATAAATCAGACAAAGATGACCGTAGATGACGACAATCTCATAGGTAATCAGAGCAGACCTGACTCGAAACATAAATCTCAAAGCAAGAGAAAGTGCATCAGAAAGTGCTTTAAGAACAGGACACGCTAAAATTACTGTAGCAATAATTATTGCAACTTTTCGCACGCTTTTAAGGCATGTTTGAAGTGTCTACTTTTGCTTTGAAAAGAATTTGGCTTAAAAAGAATGCCTCATGCAACTTCAATTGATTGGATGCTGAGGTCGCCTCAAGTTGAAGGTCCTACCACCACCCACCACCCACCAGCCAACTTTTTGACTTTCGCCCGATTAGGTGAGCCAGCAGTAGATGAATAATAACAGTAGGAATTTCTAAATAGTCTAAAAGCCACTTTTGTTTTTGCCGACCTGCCTTGACCCATTTTTAAAGATGTTAGATTTTGTACCATTCTACGATTTATAGGAGGTAGAAAGCACTAATTAACTTGAAACTCCATGAAGAATGTAAATTAAGATCATAAATTATTTAAAAAAGTTAGTTTGCATTATTATCAATTCAATCATATTTAATGAAATATACCTTTTTTAATTGTAAATATTATTTTATTGTAAAAAAAGTAGTTATCACAAAATATTTTAAATTTATTAAATTACAATTAATATGAAGGGTTTTAAGTCACTTTCATCAGCTATAAAGTATTTAAAATAATCTAGAATTTTAAAATTTAATTATTCATATATATATATATATCAAATGTGTATATAAATATGAGGTTTAGTTGGTAAGTTAAATTTATATCAATATTTACATTGATTTGTATATAAAATATTATCTTAACCTTTTTTTAATCCTCTATCTGAGGTAGGGGTGTAATCGAGCCAAGTCGAATCGATATAGTGCCGAGCTGAAACTTGACTCGATTTTAAATTTTGAAGCTCGAAATTCAACTCGAGTTCGATCTAGTTTCTTATTTAGAGCTCAAACTCGAGCTCGATGAAATACTCTCAATATACTCGAGCTTGACTCAATTCAAATTTTTTTGTAAAAATTTAAAATTATATTTAAAATTAAAATAAAATATGCAATGCAGAGCACGGCCTCTGCACTATTATCTTCATCTTTTCGATGACCGTCGAAGACCCAAACTAGGACCAGGTAGAAGGAAAAGCCAAAAGCTATGCCCTTACCTATTTCATTTCATTGCGAGCCGGTAAGAAGAAGATATAGGCTTCATTCTTTCTTTGAAAGAGAGCCTCCAAACCAAACATTAAGCATCTCAATCCCAACAAAGCTCAACTCTAATCTTTCCTAAATGATTCTTGAATTCAAGAAGTAAAGGAGGGATTTTAGAGGCCTATTACCTTGCCATATTCGCCGCCGGGGAGAAAACTCACCGGCTAACCCAAACCAATAGTTTGTTTCCCTGGAGAAAGATGCCAAAAAAAAAACGAAGATAAATTCCGATTATCTTACTAGATTTATTCAATGTTTCTATAATTCAATGATCAAAGAAGAGTATACAGATTAATTTCTAAGGTCTTACCGTGGGTTTTATCGGATCAAATCTAATGGTGAAGCATTCGATTTTAAGGAAGAAGGCTCTTTTCAACCTTCGATCCACCACCACCATCAGACCAGATTTTTGATCCAAAGCTAGAACTGCTATGGTGACAACCATGGCAGCTAAAGATTATCTTTAAGGGAGATAGGGCTTATAGATGAGCCCTATCCCCTTATCATTCAGGAATGACAGTTTATTTTCCTCCTAGGTTTGGCTTTATCTGGCAGTTCTTTTTTTTTTTTTTTGAAATTACTAAACTCAGTCCGAGCTGATCAAATGGGCCCGAGTCAGGGCTCACATGTTAACCCCGCGTCTTATATCAATACGAAGTTCCTCAATAAATATCCTTGTCAATAACCTTTCTATCTAATTAAACTTTAAAACACTTTTGATACTTAATAATGATTGAGATTTATCGAAACAAGACTAATTCACCATCGATATCCTCTTATTTTTATGCTTAAAAGAATTCATTTAATTAAAATCCTACTTTTTATTAAAAAAATAATAATTTATAAAAAATATAAAGTTTTTAGTTTTATAATTAAAATAATATTATAAATATATAGAATTAGTAAGATAAAATAATAAAATTATATAAGCTCAATTAAGCTTATGAACTTTTTCAAGCAGAGCATTTTAATATTAAAATTTGACTTCATAATATACTCAAGTTTAAGTTTGGCTTAATAAATAGTGAGTTAATTTTAAGTATTTTTTAAATTAATTTTAAATTACTTACGAGCTGTTTCAATCCCGTTATACCCCTGATCCGATAGTTATAATTGAAGGCAGTGAATCTCAAATGGCATTTTTGCCTGTTAATTTTTGGCATTGGGAACCGGAGTATATGCGACGAGAATCAAGGAAGAAAATATTTCTGGCAGAAAAATAAATGCATGCAGGATGAGCTACTCCCAGTCTCCCACTGGAGCAGCAATTAGCGCATCTTTTGCTCACCTGTCGGTCTCGGCAGCTAACCTCATGCTTGCCTGTCAAGCGAAGCCCAGAGGCGATGCCACGATGAGCTGTGAAATTTATCGCTCTGCTGCGGTCTCCAGTGCTCTGTACTAGGTTGTCAGATAAAGTTCGACCATAAATTCTGAAGTCCAAAGCCACCAAGGTTGGCATTTAAAATCCAAAAGCATTTAAGAGCTCCACATGGTAGCTCGAGATTAGACGTGAATCTTCATTGCAAGGAGAATTACCATGTGGAAAGGCTATGCGCTGTCGGAAAGTTGTTCAGGGACCGCTTAAACCTTCCTTCCATTGCTCTAATCGGAATTTTAAAACTAGAGCACCCCGAAGCATTGTTTAGTGAATTATAATTAATATTCCACCGATATATCCAGTCAACAGATCAAGGAGCAGCTATATCTACTTCCCAGCTCTCAAAACCGCTTACTTCTAGCCCTCTGTTAACTTGTAGCCTTGTAAAGTTAAGAGCTCTCTAGTAGATCTCTCTGAAAAAAATTGTCAAAAATTTGTTCACCATGTCTGAATTGATTTAGCTTACTCTAATTCACTCTCTAGAAGCATTGTTGAGGGATAAAATTATCATTACATTAATATCCATGCGAGGCGGTTAAGGCTAACCTCCTCCCTTCGTCTCCTCCGGGCTTCCGTAGCTCGGCCCTTCCGGGCTTCCGTAGCTCGGCCCTTCCGGGCTTCCTAGCTCGGTCCCTCCGGGCTTCCTTAGCTCGGCCCCTCCGGCTTCCTTAGCTCGGCCCCTCCGGGCTTCCTTAGCTCGGCCCTTCCGGGCTTCCGTAGCTCGGCCCTTCCGGGCTTCCGTAGCTCGGCTTCTGTGAGCGATCCACAACCTAACATCTACCTTCGCGGAACCTGACGCGGGAGAGCCCGGGCCTACCAAAACGGCATCCTAGAAAAGGAATCATATCGGAACGTGGCCTAAAACCTATCATAACCGCCCCAGGCCTACTCAACCAGATCTCGAGACATCAAGGAGCTCTCCCAGCCGTCGATACTTGAACAAACGGGATATGGATTCTAACGGCCCCATAACGGCCTGATTCTGCCCGCCTCCATATCGTAACAACCTCCGAACCTTCCAGAAGACGCTCAAGACCCAGGTGACAGTCTATAAATACCATACTCGCAGATTCCCTCAGGTAAGCACTCTCTTCTTGGGCACAGGCACGCGCCTCTTACACGCGCACTCACTCCTCTCTCCAGCAGCTCGTCGGCGCTCCTGCCCTCTGGAGCTTCCGATTGGCCGCCTCCGGAGAGGTCTCCCAGAGAGATCCACCTCCCACTGTCTGGTTGATCGCCGATTTCTTCTCCACTGACTTGAGCGTCGGAGGGTCTTCCGCGGAGGACCACCCCCAGCGTCCCTCCGCGTGTGGACTTCTTTTGCAGGTCCGCCCCCCTCTTCCTGGAGATCGACCACGCCTGAGTCGGAGGATGGATTTCAGCGGTAACAGATTGGCGCTAGAGGAAGGGCCTCAAGTCCCATTAAAACTTGAAGAAAGGAGACAAGGATCTAAATCCGAAGAAGAACCTCTTCAATGGCCAACCGGAGGAGAGTAGCATCGGAAGCCCAAGATCAGGCCACTTCCCAGAGGCCAGATCCGACGAGCGGTGTAGCACCGCAGCCACCACCGGTCGAAACCCCATCGCCGCCTGCCATCCCGGTGACCCAAGACCAGTTCGCTACACTGGTCCAAGGTCCAGGCCCTTACCCACCTGGTACAAGAGCACCTTGTAGCTCCTCCTGCTTCGCATCCTCAGAAGGAGGTGGCGATTTCTTCTTCGCCGGCGACCTCCTCCTCTAATCCGCATGGATCAGCGGATCCCCCACATCGCCCCAGGGGGGACAAACCAGTCCCGCGAGCCGGTTATGATAGAGATCCTCTCAGATCTCGGCGAGCCCGCTCCCTCTCCCCGGCGACATCTCACCATGATTCCACGCCATCCTTGCGATTCTCCCGCCCAGCTCCTCCTCTAACCGGTGAAGAGGAGATCCGCCGTCAAATCCAGGAGATCGTCAGGAGCTGAACGCCGCCAAGCAGACCCAGCTGTCCCAGCCCAAGGTGGAGCAGGGCATCCCTTTCTCTAAGGGGATCATGGAGGAAGTGATCCCCTCCCATGTCAAACTACCAGCCATCGAACCCTATCACGGCTCCACTGATCCGGACGACCATCTTAGTAGCTTCCGGTCAATAATGATGTTCCACGGAGCATCTGATGCGGTCCTCTGCCGCGCCTTCCCCTCCACCCTCAGAGGATCCGCCCGAACCTGGTTCAACGCCTTGAAACCGGGTTCCATTGACTCATTCGACGAGCTGAGCCACCTTTTTATCGGTCAGTTCGTCAGCAGCCGCCGCCACCGACGAAGATCCGACTCCCTCTCCGAAGTCAAGCAGAGAGAGGGGAGTCCTTGAGGAATTACCTTGGCCATTTCAACAAGGCCATGTTAGAGGTGGACCACCTTAATCATGAGGTGGCTATGTCCGCCCTGGCGGGGGGAGTTTCGAAGGAGAGCGACTTCTACCTGGCGATGGAGGTCAGTTACCCCCCATGTCTCTCTGATATGATGGCCCTTGCGGACAAATATGCTAGGGTCGAGGAATCGCGGAGAATTGCCCGCGCTGAGCATGCAAAGAAGCAAGAGCCCAAAGTCCCCGACAGGCACCATCCCGCCCGGCGGCCAAGTCCGCCTCGCCGCCAGAGAGTCCCTCCGCCACCGCCAAGGAATCGCTCCCGGAGTCCTCCCAGGCGATTCGATCGCTATACTCCGCTGACTGTGCCCCGGGCGCAAATTCTCATGGAGATAGAGCGCCAACTTCCCCGGCCGGTACCTCTCCGAGGGAACCCGACCCGAAGAGATCCCGCCAAGTACTGCCGCTACCATAGGGAGCACGGTCATAACACTGAAGAATGCTGGCAGCTGAAGAATGAAATAGAGAGGCTGATTCGGCGGGGACGACTAGATCAGTTTAGGAGGGCACCCGAGCCGCAACAACAAGGAGGTGACCGCCAGCCCGAGCTCCCACAACTTCCTCCTCCACCCAATCCGCCCGTGATCGGTCGTATTAATATGATTGAAGAGGCCGGCGGATCGAGCCCCGGAGGCGGCAGAGATGGATCAGTGCCAAAGAAGGCACGGATAGGAGAACTCTCCTTCTCCGACGACGATCTCCTGTGAGTACAACTCCCCCACGATGACGCACTTGTTGTATCCCTTAATTTGAACAATTATGATGTAAGCCGAATCCTCGTTGATAGTGGAAGCTCGGTAAATGTTTTGTACCTCGGTGTGTTTGCCAGGATGAAATTGCTCATGGAAAACCTTCGGGCCGTGGATTCCACCTTGATGGGATTCACCGGCGATGTCATTGTCCCGGAGGGAATCGTCACCCTGACGGTCCGCGCGGGAACCTGGCCCCTTGTGACTATTGTACAGACCGATTTCCTAGTGACCGACCTCAGATCCCCATATAACGCCATATTCGATAGGCCTGGTTTAATGTCTCTCAAGGCAGTGGTCTCCATCCCGCATCTGTCTATGAAGTTCCCCACCGAGCAAGGAGTTGGCGTGGTTCGGGAAAGTCAAGCCATGGCTTGGCAATGTTTCGTTACGAGCCTTCAGTCTAGGATGCCCGAAGTTGACGGGTTAGACGCTCGCGAAGACTTCGCCGAACAACGGGGAGAACCGGTGGAGGAATTGGAGGAAGTACCATTAGACGAAGCTCAGCCCGACCGAACCACAAGGATCGGGTCGCTGCTCAAAGGAGAGTCTCGGCACAGGTTGATCAGGTTCCTCCAAGGCAATGCTGACATCTTCGCTTGGACCGCCTCCGACATGCCAGGAATCAACCCCGAGGTCCTCGTCCACCATCTCAATGTGGACGAGAGGCACAGGCCTGTTAAGCAGAAGAAGAGAAGCTTCGCCCCAGAGCGGCAAAAAGCCATTGAAGAAGAGGTCGACAAACTCATAAAGGCCAACTTCGTCCGAGAGGTAAATTACCCAAACTGGCTGTCAAATGTCGTCATGGTGAAAAAGTCGAACGGCAAATGGAGGATCTGCATCGACTTCACCGACCTCAACAGAGCCTGCCCGAAGGACAGCTTCCCCCTCCCTCGGATCGATCAGCTCGTGGATGCCACCTCAGGCCACCAGATGCTGTCATTCATGGATGCCTATTCCGGCTACAATCAGATCCGGATGGCCCCCGAAGATGAAGAAAAGACCGCCTTCATAACCGATCGAGGTACCTACTGTTACCGTGTTATGCCTTTTGGTCTTAAGAATGCAGGGGCGACCTACCAGCGGCTGGTCAACAAGGTGTTCAAGGAACAAATCGGCCGGAACATGGAGGTGTACGTGGACGACATGCTGGTTAAAAGCAAGGAGGTGTCACAGCATGTCGAGGACCTCTCGGAGAGCTTTGCAACGTTGCGCAAATATGGGATGAAACTCAACCCGACCAAGTGCGCCTTCGGCGTCAATTCGGGGAAGTTCCTCGGCTTCATGGTCTCCCAGCGAGGTATCGAAGCTAACCCCCAGAAGATTCAAGCTCTTCAACAAATGGCGCCCCCAGCATCTGTCAAAGAGGTCCAGCGATTAACCGGGAGGATAGCGGCCCTTAACCGCTTTGTGGCGCGGTCGGCCGAGAGATGCCTCCCCTTCTTCAAAACTCTCCGATCGGCCAAAAACTTCCAGTGGACTCCCGAATGCCAGAAGTCATTTCAAGATCTCAAGAAATACCTCGGCTCACCTCCGCTTCTCAGTAGTCCAGCCCCAGGAGAGACCCTGTTTTTGTACCTGGCTGTCTCGGAGAGCGCGGTTTGTTCGGTGCTAGTCAAAGAAGAAGGCAAGATTCAGAAGCCGATCTACTATGTGAGCAGGCTGCTCCGCGATGCGGAGACGAGGTACAGCAGGATTGAAAAGATGGTGTTGGCCTTGATTACCTCAGTTCGAAAGCTACGGCCGTATTTCCAAGCACATTCTGTAACGGTCCTGACTGACCAACCCATCAAGGCGGTGGTCCACCACCCCGAAACATCGGGAAGAATGACCAAATGGGCCGTCGAGCTAAGCGAGCATGACATACATTTTCAGCCTCGCCCAGCCATCAAAGCCCAAGTACTGGCCGACTTCCTCCTCGAGTGTACCATCCAGGAGGACGGTTCTACCCCAGACTCTCTTGAAGAGCCAAAGTCTGGAGCCCGGTGGCTCCTCCACGTCGACGGGTCATCCAATGCCCATCACTCCGGCGCGGGTCTAGTTCTCACTAGTCCTGATGGGATGACCTTCGAGTATGGCGTCCGATTCTCCTTCCCGGCTTCCAACAACGAAGCCGAGTACGAAGCTCTGTTAGCTGGTCTCCGGATCGCCCGCAATCTGAAGGTGGAAAAGCTCAATGCCTTCACCGACTCTTAGCTGGTAGCCGGCCATGTTCAGGGAGAGTTCGAAGCTCGGGAACCAAATATGATTCGATATCTCTAGGAGGTGCGTAACTTGCTTCCCCATTTTTCTGAATTTGAAATTATTCAAATTCCCAGATCCGAGAACGCCCGTGCCGACCTACTCTCCCGACTGGCAACCACGGAGACAATGGATGCCGAGCAAAAATTCCACCTGGAGACTCTGGAAAAGCCGAGCATCACGGAAGCCGACCGCGTGATGCAAGTTGAGGCCAAACCATCCTGGTTCGACCCTATCCTCAAATATCTCAAAGAAGGGTCGCTTCCGTCCGATCGAAGAGAGGCTAGGAAGCTGAAGCTGCAGGCCATCCACTATGTGTTGATTGACAACCAACTATACAAGCGGTCATTTTTCATGCCGCTGCTTAGGTGCCTTCGCCCATCAGAAGCGGACTACGCTCTGTGCGAGGTACATGAAGGGATTTGCGGCAACCATTTGGGAAGCCGGTCCCTCTGCCATAAAGTGCTGCGACAAGGCTATTACTGGCCGACCATGCAGAAAGATGCAGACGATCTGGTCCGCGCCTGCGACCCCTGCCAAAGATATTCAAACATCCAAAGACTCCCTTCCGCCGAGCTAGTTTCTATATCCTCCGCTTGGCCCTTTGCCAAATGGGGGATGGACATCCTCGGTCCATTCCCGCTTGCAACAGGACAGCGGAAATTCTTGTTTGTCGCCATCGACTACTTCACCAAATGGGTCGAAGCGGAAGCGGTCGCACAAATTACCGAGGCACGGGCCCGAGACTTTGTGTGGAGGTCCATCATCTGCCGATTCGGCCTCCCCCATACTATAATCACCGATAACGGCAAGCAGTTTGATAACTCCAAATTTTGCTAGTTCTGCGAGGAGCACGGGATTCGTCATCACCTCACTTCGGTCGGGCACCCACAAGCCAACGGGGCGGCCGAGGTGACCAACAGAACCCTCCTCCAGGGAATTAAAGCTCGTCTCTCCAGAGCCCAAGGCAGGTGGGCAGATGAGCTGCACCATGTCTTATGGGCCTACCGCACAACCCCAAGAATCCCAACAGACGAGACCCCTTTCCGGATGGCTTTCGGTACAGAGGCCGTTATCCCTGCAGAAGTCGGTCTCCCGTCATTGCGGGTGGAGAGCTACTCGGAGGGGACTAGCAACGAACAACTCCGCACCAACCTCGACCTGATAGAAGAAATCAGAGAGAAGGCCCGGATCAGAACGGCTGCCTATCAGCAAAGGGTGGCCCGCTATCATGCCTCCAGGGTCAAAGGAAAAGCCTTCCTGCCTGGCGACCTTGTCCTCCGAAAGGCTTCTGTTTCCAAACCACTGGAGCAAGGAAAGCTGGCGCCAAACTGGGAGGGCCCGTACCAGGTAGCGGAGATTATTGGACCAGGAGCTTACAAGCTGCAGGATCTGGATGGGAAGTCCATTCCCCGGACTTGGAACGCGGACAACCTTCGTGTTGCCGCTGAAATCCGTCCTCTGACTCAGGCACGGTCGATCTCCAGGAAGAGGGGGGCGGACCTGCAAAAAAAGTCCACACGCGGAGGGACGCTGGGGGTGGTCCTCCGCGGAAGACCCTCCGACGCTCAAGTCAGTGGAGAAGAAATCGGCGATCAACCAGACAGTGGAGAGGTGGATCTCTCCGGGAGACCTCTCCGGGGGCGGCCAATCGGAAGCTCCAGAGGGCAGGAGCGCCGACGAGCTGCTGGAGAGAGGAGTGAGGTGCGCGTGTAAGAGGTGCGTGCCTGTGCCCAAGGAGAGAGTGCGTACCTGAGGGAATCTGTGAGTATGGTATTTATAGACTGTCACCTGGGTCTTGAGCATCTTCTGGAAGGTTCTGGTAGGCCCGGGCTCTCCCGCGTCAGGTTCCATGGAGGTAGATGTTAGGTTGTGGATCGCTCGCAGAAGCCGAGCTACGGAAGCCCGGAGGGGCCGAGCTACGGAAGCCCGGAGGGGCCGAGCTACGGAAGCCCGGAGGGGCCGGCTACGGAAGCCCGGAAGGGCCGGGCTACGGAAGCCCGAGGGGCCGCTACGGAAGCCCGGAGGGCCGGGCTACGGAAGCCCGGAGGGCCGGCTACGGAAGCCCGGAAGGCCGAGCTAAGGAAGCCCGGAAGGCCGAGCTAAGGAAGCCCGGAAGGGCCGAGCTACGGAAGCCCGGAAGGGCCGAGCTAAGGAAGCCCGGAAGGGCCGAGCTACGGAAGCCCGGAGGAGACGAAGGGAGGAGATTAGCCTTAACCACCTCGCACGGATATTAATGTATTGACGATTTTACCCCTCAACACATGCCCTCCACTCCCTAGTTCGAAGCGTAGGTTCGGGCGTAGGGAGTACAAGTTCAAATGGCGCGTCTTGGATGGGACGTCTTGGTTTAGACAGCTCGCGCAATGATGCCCTAATTAATGCGATAGGGCCATTCCGCCTTCGGGGCTAAGGCTCCTTCACGAGCGACGGTTGGGATTGCGCCACGCTACGAAACCCGATCGATCGGACGTTTGTCGAGGCGATTCCGGACGCCTAGGATGAGACGCCCCACCTCTTCAGGGCGAAACTAGTCACGCCTCCGCAGATGTGACTAAGGGCTTTTTCAAAGCTGTTGCGGCTCCCGGTCCTTAGGAGCTGTTCTTGTATCCCGTCTTTTAGACATTAGTCTGACGTTTCTTAATAAATGAATTCCCCGTTTTCACTTAAGTGTTTTCCTTGCGTGACCTTGTTGTTGTTTCCGCCTCGATTGTGAGCGACCTATGGCTCACTGACGCTCTAAGGTCATCCTTATCTCGAGATTGAAGGAAACGCACCGGCTAAGGCCGATGGGCAAACCAGGTCGGCTTGGGCCGACGAAGAAAAGTAGGCCGGCTGGGGCCGATGGGCAAAACAGGTCGGCTGGGGCCGACAGGCAAAGTAGGTCGGCTGGTGCTGACAGACAAAATAGGTCGGCTGAGGCCGACAGACGAAATAGATCGACTGGGGCCGATGGGCAGAATAGGTCAGCTGGGGCCGACTGGCAAAGTAGGTCGGCTTGGGCCGACAAACGAAATAGGTCGGCTGGGGCCGACGGGCAGAATAGGTCGGCTGGGGTCGACAGGCAAAGTAGGTCGGCTGGGGCCGACAAACGAAATAGGTTGGCTGGGGCCGACGGGCAGAAAAGCCTTCGCGCTTTCTGCTATTCCGTCAATTGTCCTGCTATTCCGCAGGTGATTCGGTTTTTATTTCATCAGAATTGATGATACAGCGTAGTGGTGGGCATAAAGCTGCATCAGAGCTTTCCAGAAGGTGCTCTTTTTCCATGCGGATCACTTCGTCGCGCACGCAATCGCTTACCATTGGAGGACATCACTTTTGAAGGACGATATTCTGAACCCGCCAGTTTTCGAAGCGTCAGCGGACGATTTCCTGCATTTAATGACCATGATTCGGGATCAGTAAGGGATCTCCGCACACGTCACAACTAAGGCGGTGGGCTTGGCGCGCAGTGGGGCGCTGCGCTCATCCTGAGGGGCCACGTGGAGGCATGGGCCAAGTGCTTGAATCTCGGGACTTTCAGCTTTGATAGCTTGTTCCCGGTTCTTTTCTGCCTATAAAAAAGGGAGAAAAGGGGTCATGTTTGGTTATCCCCAAAGTGTCTTTTCCATTAGAGCTTCCATTATGCTCGTTTCTCTGCTGCTACGAGTGGGAGGACCGATTTTTCCTCTCATAGGCTCCTTGCCGCCGAACAGCTGGGGCGACCGGGGAGCTGCTGAAGAATGGCTCGCCCTTAGGTGATGAGTCCCGGAGATCACATGGAGAGCGCACATGGGGGGCGCAGAGATCACACGGGGAGCGCACATATACTCTTCCCATGTGACCTTTGTGGCCCGTTACGGGGGGCTTACGGTAGGAAGTGTATCGACACCCCCGTAGCACTCTCCTCTTCGCTGGCCTGGATTCCCATCCCTTCTCTGAGGGGAATCCTTGCCACGGGTCAGAGAAAATGGGAGCAACCGGGGTCTGATGGTCCCCGGGCCTCTCGGTCGGGCAGCGACCTGCGATCCAGCACCCCCTCCTAGGGGAGTGGGCTGGTTTGCCCGAATCCTCAGAATCAGCATCCACGGGCCGTGCTGCCTTCCGAATCTCTTCATTCGGCGGGAGCCGTGGAGGGTCAGCTTTATCGACCGTCCAGGCGGGCTGACCGTTTCGTGGTTTGCCTGATTTGTCGATCCGGATGCCGAAACATCACAGATTGGTCAGGTCTGCTTTGGAGCAGTTGCCCGAGTTTTATATTTGCCTTTATTTTATGCATTTCAATACTCTTGTAACGCCTGTGAGGCATTTGTAACTGATCTTGATCGGCAATAAAGAGAGTTATGCTCTATTTCTTGATCTCTATCTTTTCTTGTGCCGAACTTGTAGTTGTTGTCGTTTTATGGGGTACAAAGGCATCCCGCTCGTCCCTAGATGAGGATCTCATGCGTCCGAACTAATCGAGGTTCGCGCGATGGTTCAGAGATCATTCGGCGAAACATGCTCCTTGCTCTGGTCAGAAGCCTGGTATTTTTGTGCTTCGCTTTTGCGGAGCCCGATTTATCGTGGGTCGGCCTTGGCTGAAGTTCAGGGAATTTGTACCCCTTCCCATCATGGTTCAGGGAACCTGTCGCTCGGGCCAGCCGAGTTTCGGAGATATTTGACTTGGCCCTGCCAAGGTTCGAAGATTCAGTCACTCGGCCCAGCCGAGGTTCGGAGACAATTGACTTGGCCCTGCCACGGTTCGGAGATAATTGACTTGGCCCTGCCAAGGTTCGGAGATTCAATCACTCGGCCCAGCCGAGGTTCGGAGACATTTGACTTGGCCCTGCCAAGGTTCGGAGATAATTGACTTGGCCCTGCCAAGGTTCGGAGATTCAGTCACTCGGCCCAGCCGAGGTTCGGAGACATTCGACTTGGCCCTGCCAAGGTTCGGAGATAATTGACTTGGCCCTGCCAAGGTTCGGAGATTCAGTCACTCGGCCCAGCCGAGGTTCGGAGATCCGGGCTCAAGAGAGCACCTCAGTTGTCATTGTGGGCCACAGCGTTAGGTCCACGTGGCGCTTGATAAGGGGCGCCAGAGCGGAACGGGCGGTATATTGTCACGCTTTTATTGGTGACGCCACTCCTCCCGAGGGGACAGGTTATTGGCCGATTGCCGGACTTCTGCGTTTCCCAAAAAAGAGGCCAACATTAAGAGGCTCGGGGAAGCGCCGAATGCATTTATTGCGGGGGCGACAGATCGGAAAATGTTTGCTTGGGGAATTCCCGAACAACCTGCTCGCGCTTACCGATCTCGCTCGGGATGGGGTGCGATACTTCGGATTTCGCAAACGTTGAAACGGCGATGCGTGGTAAGTTCTTATGGGTCGGTGGTTACGGCGCGACCGATAGAGATACCTGCCTGACGAGTATAAATACGACCGAGGGGCATCGGTTTTGGCCATCCCTCGGTTTAAGTTCGAAAAATGGCCTCCCCAGGGCGATCATCAGTCGGGTCGCGTTCCTCGCTCGACAGCCTGCCGCATTCGGAGGGGAGGCATACCTCCATTACTGTTGACGGAGAGGGCCTAGCGTCGGCCTTTGCGAGTAATCAGCAGCTCGCGAGGATCGCCGAAGAGTACCTGGACGTGTCGGTCAGGGAGGCGGAGGCCTCACGCCGGTTGATGGACCGGCAGAGGGAGGAGATTGCGTCCCTTCGTCAGCAAGTGGCTGACTTGACGGAGCGCCTGGAGGAGCTGCTAGCCTCCGGGAGTGACTCGGATTCTGATTTAGGGCCTCTCTTCTTGTTTTTTTTTACTGCATCTTTGTAATCCTCTTTATAAATGAAAGATGGATCTGTTTTTGAAGTCCTTTTCTTCAAGAGTTTATGGCCTTGACCCATGTGATGAATTAGGGTGTTGGCGTGCCCCCATCATTTTTGTGCGTTGATGTAGGCGCTTTGAACGACGGGTTATAGGGGCGTCACCCAAAAAGGTTTTCAGTAGCGGAGAGGGGGATCTCCTAGCTCTGCTTGGGGCCTCTGGGCCGATTATGCGGGGCTCAATGGCCTCAAAAAGGGGTTTGCCAATGGTGGCTTCTTTTCGTGCGTCGACGGTTTTTGTTTAACGCGCTCGTTTTCAAACCGGACGAAGTCCTTCGGGGACTATTTGGAGGCTGCCCGGCTTTAGTCGGGGCCTGTGTACTTCGGTTTTTCCGGATTTTAGCCCGAATGATTTTTACCTGGCCTTGCCATAGCCAGGAGGATTCGTTGCTCGGCCCTGCCGAGGTTCGGAGAATATTTTACTTGGCCCTGCCAAGGTTCGGAGATTTGTTGCTCGGCCCTGCCGAGGTTCGGAGAATATTTTACTTGGCCCTGCCAAGGTTCGAGATTTGTTGCTCGGCCCTGCCGAGGTTCGGAGAATATTTTACTTGGCCCTGCCAAGGTTCGGAGATTTGTTGCTCGGCCCAGCCGAGGTTCGGAGAATATTTTACTTGGCCCTGCCAAGGTTCGGAGATTTGTTGCTCGGCCCAGCCGAGGTTCGGAGAATATTTTACTTGGCCCTGCCAAGGTTCGGAGATTTGTTGCTCGGCCCAGCCGAGGTTCGGAGAATATTTTACTTGGCCCTGCCAAGGTTCGGAGATTTGTTGCTCGGCCCAGCCGAGGTTCGGAGAATATTTTACTTGGCCCTGCCAAGGTTCGGAGATTTGTTGCTCGGCCCAGCCGAGGTTCGGAGAATATTTTACTTGGCCCTGCCAAGGTTCGGAGATTTGTTGCTCGGCCCAGCCGAGGTTCGGAGAATATTTTACTTGGCCCTGCCAAGGTTCGGAGATTTGTTGCTCGGCCCAGCCGAGGTTCGGAGAATATTTTACTTGGCCCTGCCAAGGTTCGGAGATTGTTGCTCGGCCCAGCCGAGGTTCGGAGAATATTTTACTTGGCCCTGCCAAGGTTCGGAGATTTGTTGCTCGGCCCAGCCGAGGTTTGGAGAATATTTTACTTGGCCCTGCCAAGGTTCGGAGATTTGTTGCTCGGCCCAGCCGAGGTTCGGAGAATATTTTACTTGGCCCTGCCAAGGTTCGGAGATTTGTTGCTCGGCCCAGCCGAGGTTCGGAGAATATTTTACTTGGCCCTGCCAAGGTTCGGAGATTCCTGTTCAAACAGACAGCTCGGTTGTGCCGAGGATTGGTAAGCAGTATCTGTTTCTTCTTGCAATTTATAGCAATAGTGCATAATGATTCACGCGACAGGTTTTGAGGAAACAGATAAGCAGGAATGTGGTGAGGCATGTGAAGATGAATTCAGAGAGGACATACCCTATTGATAATATTTACGAAGGTTGTCCGCGTTCCAAGTCCGGGGAATGGACTTCCCATCCAGATCCTGCAGCTTGTAGGTTCCTGGTCCAATAATCTCCGCTACCTGGTACGGGCCCTCCCAGTTTGGCGCCAGCTTTCCTTGCTCCAGCGGTTTGGAAACAGAAGCCTTTCGGAGGACAAGGTCGCCAGGCAGGAAGGCTTTTCCCTTTGACCCTGGAGGCATGGTACGGGCCACCCTTTGTTGATAGGCAGCCGTTCTGATCCGGGCCTTCTCTCTGATTTCCTCTATCAGGTCGAGGTTGGTGCGGAGTTGTTCGTTGCTAGCCCCTCCGAGTAGCTCTCCACCCGCAATGATGGGAGGCCGACTTCCACAGGGATAACGGCCTCTGTACCGAAAGCCATTCGGAATGGGGTCTCGCTGTCGGGATTCTTGGGGTTGTGCGGTAGGCCCATAAGACATGGTGTAGCTCATCTGCCCACCTGCCTTGGGCTCTGGAGAGGCGAGCTTTAATTCCCTGGAGGAGGGTTCTGTTGGTCACCTCGGCCGCCCCGTTGGCTTGTGGGTGCCCGACCGAAGTGAGGTGATGACGAATCCCGTGCTCCTCGCAGAACTGGCGAAATTTGGAGTTATCGAACTGCTTGCCGTTATCGGTGATTATAGTGTGGGGGAGGCCGAATCGGCAGATGATGGACCTCCACACAAAGTCTCGGGCCCGTGCCTCGGTAATTTGTGCGACCGCTTCCGCTTCGACCCATTTGGTGAAGTAGTCGATGGCGACAAACAAGAATTTCCGCTGTCCTGTTGCAAGCGGGAATGGGCCGAGGATGTCCATCCCCCATTTGGCAAAGGGCCAAGCGGAGGATATAGAAACTAGCTCGGCGGAAGGGAGTCTTTGGATGTTTGAATGTCTTTGGCAGGGGTCGCAGGCGCGGACCAGATCGTCCGTCTTTCTGCATGGTCGGCCAGTAATAGCCTTGTCGCAGCACTTTATGGCAGAGGGACCGGCTTCCCAAATGGTTGCCGCAAATCCCTTCATGTACCTCGCGCAGAGCGTAGTCCGCTTCTGATGGGCGAAGGCACCTAAGCAGCGGCATGGAAAATGACCGCTTGTACAGTTGGTTGTCAATCAACACGTAGTGGATGGCCTGCAGCTTCAGCTTCCTAGCCTCTCTTCGGTCGGACGGAAGCGACCCTTCTTTGAGATATTTGAGGATAGGGTCGAACCAGGATGGTTCGGCCTCAACTTGCATCACGCGGTCGGCTTCCGTGATGCTCGGCTTTTCCAGAGTCTCCAGGTGGAATTTTTGCTCGGCATCCATTGTCTCCGTGGTTGCCAGTCGGGAGAGTAGGTCGGCACGGGCGTTCTCGGATCTGGGAATCTGAATAATTTCAAATTCGGAAAAATGGGGAAGCAAGTTACGCACCTCCTGGAGATATCGAATCATATTTGGTTCCCGAGCTTCAACTCTCCCCGAACATGGCCGGCTACCAGCTGAGAGTCGGTGAAGGCGTTGAGCTTTTCCACCTTCAGATTGCGGGCGATCCGGAGACCGCTAACAGAGCTTCGTACTCGGCTTCGTTGTTGGAAGCCGGGAAGGAGAATCGGACGCCATACTCGAAGGTCATCCCCTCAGGACTAGTGAGAACTAGACCCGCGCCGGAGTGATGGGCATTGGACGACCCGTCGACGTGGAGGAGCCACCGGGCTCCAGACTTTGGCTCTTCAAGAGAGTCTGGGGTAGAACCGTCCTCCGGGATGGTACACTCGAGGAGGAAGTCGGCCAGTACTTGGGCTTTGATGGCTGGGCGAGGCTGAAAATGTATGTCATGCTCGCTTAGCTCGACGGCCCATTTGGTCATTCTCCCGATGTTTCGGGACGGTGGACCACCGCCTTGATGGGTTGGTCAGTCAGGACCGTTACGGAATGTGCTTGGAAATACGGCCGTAGCTTTCGAACTGAGGTGATCAAGGCCAACACCATCTTTTCAATCCTGCTGTACCTCGTCTCCGCATCGCGGAGCAGCCTGCTCACATAGTAGATCGGCTTCTGGATCTTGCCTTCTTCTTTGACTAGCACCGAACAAACCGCGCTCTCCGAAACAGCCAGGTACAAAAATAGGGTCTCTCCTGGGGCTGGACTACTGAGAAGCGGAGGCGAGCCGAGGTACTTCTTGAGATCTTGAAATGACTTCTGGCATTCGGGAGTCCACTGGAAGTTTTTGGCCGATCGGAGAGTTTTGAAGAAGGGGAGGCATCTCTCGGCCGACCGCGCCACAAAGCGGTTAAGGGCCGCTATCCTCCCGGTTAGGCGCTGGACCTCTTTACAGATGCTGGGGGCGCCATTTGTTGGAGAGCTTGAATCTTCTGGGGGTTAGCTTCGATACCTCGCTGGGAGACCATGAAGCCGAGGAACTTCCCCGAGTTGACGCCGAAGGCGCACTTGGTCGGGTTGAGTTTCATCCCATATTTGCGCAACGTTGCAAAGCTCTCCGAGAGGTCCTCGACATGCTGTGACGCCTCCTTGCTTTTAACCAGCATGTCGTCCACGTACACCTCCATGTTCCGGCCGATTTGCTCCTTGAACACCTTGTTGACCAGCCGCTGGTAGGTCGCCCCTGCATTCTTAAGACCAAAAGGCATAACACGGTAACAGTAGGTACCTCGATCGGTTATGAAGGCGGTCTTTTCTTCATCTTCAGGGGCCATTCGGATCTGATTGTAGCCGGAATAGGCATCCATGAATGACAGCATCTGGTGGCCTGAGGTGGCGTCCACGAGCTGATCGATCCGAGGGAGGGGGAAGCTGTCCTTCGGGCAGGCTTTGTTGAGGTCGGTGAAGTCGATGCAGATCCTCCATTTGCCGTTCGACTTTTTCACCATGACGACATTTGACAGCCAGTTCGGGTAATTTACCTCTCGGACGAAGTTGGCCTTTATGAGTTTGTCGACCTCTTCTTCAATGGCTTTTTGCCGCTCTGGGGCGAAGCTTCTCTTCTTCTGCTTAACAGGCCTGTGCCTCTCGTCCACATTGAGATGGTGGACGAGGACCTCGGGGTTGATTCCTGGCATGTCGGAGGCGGTCCAGGCGAAGATGTCGGCATTGCTTGGAGGAACCTGATCAACCTGTGCCGAGACTCTCCTTTGAGTAGCGACCCGATCCTTGTGGTTCGGTCGGGCTGAGCTTCGTCCAATGGTACTTCCTCCAATTCCTCTGCCGGTTCTCCCCGCTGTTCGGCGAAGTCTTCACGAGCGTCTAACCCGTCAACTTCGGGCATCCTAGACTGAAGGCTCGTAACGAAACATTGCCGAGCCATGGCTTGACTTCCCCGAACCACGCCAACTCCTTGCTCGGTGGGGAACTTCATAGACAGATGCGGGATGGAGACACTGCCTTGAGAGACATTAAACCAGGCCTGCCGAATATGGCGTTATATGGGGATCTGAGGTCGGTCACTAGGAAATCGGTCTGTACAATAGTCACAAGGGGCCAGGTTCCCGCGCGGACCGTCAGGGTGACGATTCCTTCCGGGACAATGACGTCGCCGGTGAATCCCATCAAGGTGGAATCCACGGCTCGAAGGTTTTCCATGAGCAATTTCATCCTGGCAAACACACCGAGGTACAAAACGTTTACCGAGCTTCCACTATCAACGAGGATTCGGCTTACATCATAATTGTTCAAATTAAGGGATACAACAAGTGCGTCATCGTGGGGGAGTTGTACTCCCAGGAGATCGTCGTCGGAGAAGGAGAGTTCGCCTATCCGTGCCTTCTTTGGCACTGATCCATCTCTGCCGCCTCCGGGGCTCGATCCGCCGGCCTCTTCAATCATATTAATACGACCGATCACGGGCGGATTGGGTGGAGGAGGAAGTTGTGGGAGCTCGGGCTGGCGGTCACCTCCTTGTTGTTGCGGCTCGGGTGCCCTCCTAAACTGATCTAGTCGTCCCCGCCGAATCAGCCTCTCTATTTCATTCTTCAGCTGCCAGCATTCTTCAGTGTCATGACCGTGCTCCCTATGGTAGCGGCAGTACTTGGCGGGATCTCTTCGGGTCGGGTTCCCTCGGAGAGGTACTGGCCGGGGAAGTTGGCGCTCTATCTCCATGAGGATTTGCGCCCGGGGCACAGTCAGCGGAGTATAGCGATCGAATCGCCTGGGAGGACTCCGGGAGCGATTCCTTGGCGGCAGCGGAGGGACTCTTGGCGGCGAGGCGGACTTGGCCGCCGGGCGGGACGGTGCCTGTCGGGGACTTTGGGCTCTTGCTTCTTTGCTGCTCAGCGCGGGCAATTCTCCGCGATTCCTCGACCCTAGCATATTTGTCCGCAAGGGCCATCATATCAGAGAGACATGGGGGGTAGCTGACCTCCATCGCCAGGTAGAAGTCGCTCTCCTTCGAAACTCCCCCCGCCAGGGCGGACATAGCCACCTCATGATTAAGGTGGTCCACCTCTAACATGGCCTTGTTGAAACGGCCAAGGTAATTCCTCAAGGACTCCCCCTCTCTCTGCTTGACTTCGGAGAGGGAGTCGGATCTTCGTCGGTGGCGGCGGCTGCTGACGAACTGGCCAATAAAAAGGTGGCTCAGCTCGTCGAATGAATCAATGGAACCCGGTTTCAAGGCGTTGAACCAGGTTCGGGCGGATCCTCTGAGGGTGGATGGGAAGGCTGGCAGAGGATCCGCATCAGATGCTCCGTGGAACATCATTATTGACCGGAAGCTACTGAGATGGTCGTCCGGATCAGTGGAGCCGTGATAGGGTTCGACGGCTGGTAGTTTGACATGGGAGGGAATCACTTCCTCCATGATCCCCTTAGAGAAAGGGATGCCCTGCTCCGCCTTGGGCTGGGGCAGATGGGTCTGCTTGGCGGCGTCAGCTCCTGACGCATCTCCTGGATCTGACGGCGGATCTCCTCTTCACCGGTTAGAGGAGGAGCTGGGCGGGAGAATCGCAAGGATGGCGTGGAATCATGGTGAGATGTCGCCGGGGAGAGGGAGCGGGCTCGCCGAGATCTGAGAGGATCTCTATCATAACCGGCTCGCGGGACTGGTTTGTCCCCCCTGGGGCGATGTGGGGGATCCGCTGATCCATGCGGATTAGAGGAGGAGGTCGCCGGCGAAGAAGAAATCGCCGCCTCCTTCTGAGGATGCGAAGCAGGAGGAGCTACAAGGCGCTCTTGTACCAGGTGGGTAAGGGCCTGGACCTGTTGGACCAGTGTAGCGAACTGGTCTTGGGTCACCGGGATGGCAGGCGGCGACGGGGTTTCGACCGGTGGTTGCGGCGCTACACCGCCAGTCGGATCAGGCCTCTGGGAAGCGACCTGATCTTGGGCTTCAGAGCTCTCTCCTCCGGTTGGCCATTGAAGAGGTTCTTCTCCGGATTTAGATCCTTGTCTCCTTTCTTCAAGTTTTAATGGGACTTGAGGCCCTTCCTCTAGCGCCAATCTGTTGCCGCTGAAATCCGTCCTCCGACTCAGGCGCGGTCGATCTCCAGGAAGAGGGGGGCGGACCTGCAAAAGAAGTCCACACGCGGAGGGACGCTGGGGGTGGTCCTCCGCGGAAGACCCTCCGACGCTCAAGTCAGTGGAGAAGAAATCGGCGATCAACCAGACAGTGGGGAGGTGGATCTCTCCGGGAGACCTCTCCGGGGGCGGCCAATCGGAAGCTCCAGAGGGCAGGAGCGCCGACGAGCTGCTGGAGAGAGGAGTGAGGTGCGCGTGTAAGAGGCGCGTGCCTGTGCCCAAGGAGAGAGTGCGTACCTGAGAGAATCTGCGAGTATGATATTTATAGACTGTCACCTGGGTCTTGAGCATCTTCTGGAAGGTTTGGAGGTTGTTACGATATAGGAGGCGGGCAGAATCAGGCCGTTGTGGGGCCGTTAGAATCCATATCCCGTTTGTTCAGGTATCGACGGCTGGGAGAGCTCCTTGATGTCTCGAGATCTGGTTGAGTAGGCCTGGGGCGGTTATGATAGGTTTTAGGCCACGTCCCGACATGATTCCTTTTCTAGGATGCCGTTCTGGTAGGCCCGGGCTCTCCCGCGTCAGGTTCCGCGGAGGTAGATGTTAGGTTGTGGATCGCTCGCAGAAGCCGAGCTACGGAAGCCCGGAAGGGCCGGGCTACGGAAGCCCGGAAGGGCCGAGCTAAGTAAGCCCGGAAGGGCCGAGCTAAGTTAGCCCGGAAGGGCCGAGCTACGGAAGCCCGGAAGGGCCGGGCTATGGAAGGAAGCCCGAAAGGGCCGAGCTAAGGAAGCCCGGAAGAGCCAGGCTAAGGAAGCCCGGAAGGGCCTAGCTACGGAAGCCCGGAAGGGCCGAGCTACGGAAGCCCGGAAGGGCCGGGCTAAGGAAGCCCGGAAGGGCCGGGCTAAGGAAGCCCGGAAGGGCCGAGCTACGGAAGCCCGAAAGGGCCGAGCTAAGGAAGCCCGGAAGGGCCGGGCTACGGAAGCCCGGAAGGGCCGGGCTAAGGAATCCCGGAAGGGCGGAGCTACGGAAGCCCGGAAGGGCCGAGCTAAGGAAGCCCGGAAGGGCCGAGCTACGGAAGCCCGGAAGGGCCGAGCTAAGGAAGCCCGGAGGAGACGAAGGGAGGAGATTAGCCTTAACCGCCTCGCACGGATATTAATGTAATGATGATTTTACCCTTCAACTCTTCGTAAATATTACCAATAGGGTATGTTCTCTTTGAATTCATCTTCACATCCCTCACCACACGTTCCTGCTTATCTGTTTCCTCAAAACCTGTCGTGTGAATCATTATGCACTGCATTGCTATAAATTGCAAGGAGAAACATATACTGCTTACCAATCCTCGGCACGACCGAGCTGTCTGTTTGAACAGGAAATCTCCGAACCTTGGCAGGGCCAAGTAAAATATTCTCCGAACCTCGGCTGGGCTGAGCAACAAAATCTCCAAACCTTGGCAGGGCCAAGTAAAATATTCTCCGAACCTCGGCTGGGCCGAGCAACAAATCTCCGAACCTTGGCAGGGCCAAGTAAAATATTCTCCGAACCTCGGCTGGGCCGAGCAACAAATCTCCGAACCTTGGCTGGGCCAAGTAAAATATTCTTCGAACCTCGGCTGGGCCAAGCAACAAATCTCCGAACCTTGGCAGGGCCAAGTAAAATATTCTCCAAACCTCGGCAGGGCCGAGCAACAAATCTCCAAACCTTGGCAGGGCCAAGTAAAATATTCTCCGAACCTCGGCTGGGCCGAGTAACAAATCTCGAACCTTGGCAGGGCCAAGTAAAATATTCTCCAACCTCGGCTGGGCCGAGCAACAAATCTCCGAACCTTGGCAGGGCCAAGTAAAATATTCTCCGAACCTCGGCAGGGCCGAGCAACAAATCTCCGAACCTTGGCAGGGCCAAGTAAAATATTCTCCGAACCTCGGCTGGGCCGAGCAACAAATCTCCGAACCTTGGCAGGGCCAAGTAAAATATTCTCCGAACCTCGGCTGGGCCGAGCAACAAATCTCCGAACCTTGGCAGGGCCAAGTAAAATATTCTCCGAACCTCGGCTGGGCCGAGCAACAAATCTCCGAACCTTGGCAGGGCCAAGTAAAATATTCTCCGAACCTCGGCAGGGCCGAGCAACAAATCTCCGAACCTTGGCAGGGCCAAGTAAAATATTCTCCGAACCTCGGCAGGGCCGAGCAACGAATCCTCCTGGCTATGCAAGGCCAGGTAAAAATCATTCGGGCTGAAATCCCGGATAAAAACCGAAGTACACAGGCCCCGACTAAAGCTGGGCAGCCTCCAAATAGTCCCCGAAGGACTTCGTCCGGTTTGAAAACGAGCGCGTTAAACAAAAACCATCGACGCACGAAAAGAAGCCACCATTGGCAAACCCCTTTTTGAGGTCATTGAGCCCCGCATAATCGCCCAGAGACCCCAAGCAGAGCTGGGAGATCCCCCTCTCCGCTACTGAAAACCTTTTTGGGTGACGCCCCTATAACCCGTCGTTCAAAGCGCCTACATCAATGCACAAAAACGATGGGGCACGCCAACACCCTAATTCATCACACGGGTCAAGGCCATAAACTCTTGAAGAAAAGGACTTCAAAAACAGGATCCATCTTTCATTTATAAAGAGGATTACAAAGATGCAGTAAAAAACAAAAACAAGAAGAGAGGCCCTAAATCAGAATCCGGAGTCACTCCCGGAGGCTAGCAGCTCCTCCAGCGCTCCGTCAAGTCAGCCACTTGCTGACGAAGGGACGCAATCTCCTCCCTCTGCCGGTCCATCAACCGGCGTGAGGCCTCCGCCTCCCTGACCGACACGTCCAGGTACTCTCCGGCGATCCTCGCGAGCTGCTGATTACTCGCAAAGGCCGACGCTAGGCCCTCTCTGTCAATAGTAATGGAGGTACGCCTCCCCTCCAAACGCGGCAGGCTATCGAGCGAGGAACGCGACCCGACTGATGATCGCCCTGGGGAGGCCATTTCTTCGAACTTAAACCGAGGGATGGCCGAAACCGATGCCCCTCGATCGTATTTATACTCGTCAGGCAGGTATCTCTATCGGTCGCGCCGTAACCACCGACCCATAAGAACTTACCATGCGTCGCCGTTTCAACGTTTGCGAAATCTGAAGTATCGCGCCCCATCCCGAGCGAGATAGGTAAGCGCGAGCAGGTTGTTCGGGAATTCCCCAAGCAAACATTTTCCGATCTGTCGGCCCCCGCAATAAATGCATTCGGCGCTTCCCCGAGCCTCTTAATGCTGGCCTCTTTTTCGGGAAACGCAGAAGTCCGGCATTCGGCCAATAACCTGTCCCCTCGGGAGGAGTGGCTCAGCAATAAAAGCGTGACAATATACCGCCCGTTCCGCTCTGGCGCCCCTTATCAAGCACCACGTGGACCTAACGCTGTGGCCCACAATGACAACTGAGGCGCTCTCTTGAGCCCGGATCTCCGAACCTCGGCTGGGCCGAGTGACTGAATCTCTGAACCTTGGTAGGGCCAAGTCAATTATCTCCGAACCTTGGCTGGGCCTAGTCAAATGTCTCGAACCTCGGCTGGGCCGAGTGACTGAATCTCCGAACCTCGGCAGGGCCAAGTCAATTATCTCCGAACCTTGGCAGGGCCAAGTCAAATGTCTCCGAACCTCGGCTGGGCCGAGTGACTGAATCTCCGAACCTTGGCAGGGCCAAGTCAAATATCTCCGAAACTCGGCTGGCCCGAGCGACAGGTTCCCTGAACCATGATGGGAAGGGGTACGAATTCCCTAAACTTTGGCCAAGGCCGACCCACGATAAATCGGGCTCCGGCAAAAGCGAAGCACAAAAATACCAGGCTTCTGACCAGAGCAAGGAGCATGTTTTGCCGAATGATCTCTGAACCGTCGCGCGAACCTCGATTAGTTCGGACGGCGTGAGATCCTCGTCTAGGGACGAGCGGGACGCCTTTGTACCCCACAAAACGACAACAACTACAAGTTTGGCACAAGAAAAGATAGAGATCAAGAAATAGAGCATAACTCTCTTTATTGCCGATCAAGATCAGTTACAAATGCCTCACAGGCGTTACAAGAGTATTGAAATGCATAAAATAAAGGCAAATACAAAACTCGGGCAACTGCTCCAAAGCAGACCTGACCAATCTATGATGTTTCGGCATCCGGATCGACAAATCAGGCAAACCATGAAACGGTCAGCCTGCCTGGACGGTCGATAAAGCTGACCCTCCACGGCTCCCGCCGAATGAAGAGATTCGGAAGGCGGCACGGCTCGTGGATGCTGATTCTGAGGATTCGGGCAAACCAGCCCGCTCCCCTAGGAGGGGTTGCTGGATCGCAGGTCGCTGCCCGACCGAGAGGCCCGGGGACCATCAGACCCCGGTTGCTCCCATTTTCTCCAACCCGTGGCAAGGATTCCCCTCAAAGAAGGGATGGGAATCCAGGCCAGCGAAAGAGGGAGAGTTGTGTGTGCTACGGGGTGTCGATACACTTCCTACCGTAAGCCCCCCGTAACGGGCCACAAAGGTCACACGGAAAGAGTATATGTGCGCTCCCCGTGTGATCTCTGCGCCCCCCATGTGCGCTCTCCATGTGATCTCCGGGACTCATCCCCTAAGGGCGAGCCATTCTTCAGCAGCTCCCGATCGCCCCAGCTGTCCGGCGGCAAGGAGCCTGTGAGAGGAAAAATCGGTCCTCCCACTCGTAGCAGCAGAGAAACGAGCATAATGGAAGCTCTAATGGAAAAGACACTTTGGGGATAACCAAACATGACCCCTTTTCTCCCTTTTTTATAGGCAGAAAAGATCCGGGAACAACCTATCAAAGCTGAAAGTCCCGAGATTCAAGCACTTGGCCCATACCTCCACGTGGCCCCTCAGGATGAGCGCAGCGCCCCACTGCGCGCCAAGCCCACCGCCTTAGTTGTGACGTGTGCGGAGATCCCTTCCTGATCCCGAATCACGGTCATTAAATGCAGGAAATCGTCCGCTGGCTTCGAAAACTGGCAGGTTCAGAATATCGTCCTTCGAAAGTGATGTCCTCCAATGGTAAGCGATTGCGTGCACGACGAAGTGATCCGCATGGGAAAAGAGCACCTTCCGGAAAGCTCTGATGCAGCTTTATGCCCCCCACTACGCCGTATCATCAATTCTGATGAAATAAAAACCGAATCACCTGCGGAACAGCAGGACAATTGACGGAATAGCAGAAAGCGCGAAGGCCTTTTTGCCCGTCGGCCCCAGCCGACCTATTTCGTCTGTCGGCCCCAGCCGACCTATTTTGTCTGTCGGCACCAGCCGACCTACTTTGCCTGTCGGCCCCAGCCAACCCATTTCGTTTGTCGGCACCAGCCGACCTACTTTGCTTGTCGGCCCCAGCCGACCTACTTTGCTTGTCGGCCCCAGCCGACCTACTTTGCCTGTCGGCCTCAGCCGACCTATTCTGCCCGTCGGCCCCAGCCGACCTACTTTGCCTATCGGCCCGAGCCGACCCATTTCGTTTGTCGGCACCAGCCGACCTACTTTGCCTATTGGCCCCAGCCGACCTACTTTGCTTGTCGGCCCCAGCCGACCTACTTTTTCTGTCGGCCCCAGCCGACCTATTCTGCCCGTCGGCCCCAGCCGACCTACTTTGCCTGTCGGACCCAGCCAACCTGTTTTGCCCGTCGGCCCCAGCCGACCTACTTTTCTTATCGGCCCCAGCCGACCTACTTTTCTTCGTCGGCCCAAGCCGACCTGGTTTGCCCATCGGCCTTAGCCGGTGCGTTTCCTTCAATCTCGAGGTAAGGATGACCTAAGAGCGTCAGTGAGCCATAGGTCGCTCACATTCGAGGCGGGAACAACAACAAGGTCACGCAAGGAAAACACTTAAGTGAAAACGGGAATTCTTTTATAAGAAACGTCAGACTAATGTCTAAAAGACGGGATACAAGAACAGCTCCTAAGGACCGGGAGCCGCACCAGCTTTGGAAAAGCCCTTAGTCACATCTGCGGAGGCGTGACTAGTTTCGCCCTTCTCCAATATTTTTGCCCCCTCTGCGGCAGTTTGCGACCGTCCCTCAAAAGCTACAGCTTCGCTGGGACCAGGGGCGGCACCAAGTTCGGCATCAGAAACGTCAACATATTCATCTTCATCTTCTTCTTCAAACTCGCCATCGTCGGGATTTTCAGCACTCAGGAAAGAAAGATCCCATTCCGGGTGCCCACTGAGTATCCTCTGTTTGCACTCTTCCATCCCATGATGGAAGGCGTCTACGCTGATAGCGTCTTGCCTCCCCTTAAGTATGGCGAGCTGCATGTTGGCCTCGGCGGCCTGTTTCTCAGCCTCTGCGACTTGGGCCACAGAATAATATTTTGCTCCTCGAACTCGCCGGCCCGCGTCTCGAATTCTGAGCTCTTGTTGCGGCTGGACACAAGCTCGCCTTGAAGAGCCCGAACCTCCAGCCCCAACTCCGCCATCTGAGAAAGCCGAAATAGGTCGGCGTCACAAGAAACCAGTAGAAAAAAGCTAAAAAAAAAAAAAAGGGGGGGGGGAAAATGAGGTCATACCTCCTCCTCTCGTCTGGCCAACCTCTTGGCCGACTCCTCAGCCTCACTCCTGGCTCTAGTTCTATCAGCCCCGACCAGCTCAACTCTCTCTTGCAGACTGTTGATCTTCGACTGCTTGGCTCCGATTACCTCCTGGGCTTGGGTTAGCTCGTTGTTCACCCGAGCTATCACCCCTTGTTGCCATTTAGCGCCCTCCTTCAAATGAGCAATTTCGCTGTCGCGGCGCTTCAGTCGCTCCTCCACCTCGCCAAGCATCCGAGTTAAACGCTTCCTCTCGTCGGCAGCTTCCTTCCCCAGCCGACCCATGCTCTCGCTATGTTCTCTTTGCATCGCCTTCACCTCGCGGAATGCCTCGACTCGATTCTGGCCAGCTCCAAGCATGCATTGTCGTTTTTCGCCAGGAGTTCCTGCAACTCCTCAACCCTACGCTTCTGCTTGGACACCTCGGCCAGAGCGACCTGGTGTGCCGCCCTTATTCCCTTCAAGCTCCTATGAGTCATATCCATGAGCTCTTCGAACTTCTCAGACACTTTTAATCGTGATTGGAGCTCGGCATTGTCCCGCCTGGCCTGAATGCTGGCCCCTGTCGCCAAACTCAAGCGCCAGCATATCGCCCAGGAAAGCAAAATGCTCTGCGAGACAAAAATGAATAAGAACCCACGATGGGGTCAATCGGGAAACATCTACCGCACAAGAAAAGTAACTCACCCGCGAGGCATAGGCCCGAGTCATCCTCATCAGGGTTGTGTTGTCAATGTCGGGAAGGAGATGGATACTCTCGGCCACGCCTTGCTGACCGAACGCAGCATCCACCAACTCCAAATCGGCAAATTTGTCCGCCGAGGGATCCGTGCCCGGATACAGGGCCGACCTCATCATGGCGGAAAATGCCTCCTCAATATCAGCATCCGAGCTGCTGGGTTGGCCAACCCCACCTGAAGGACCGGCCTGGGCGACCCCCGTCTGAGAGGCCTTCAACCTCCCAGCCTCCTCCACCAAGGCCCTGGCTTGGGTTTCTTCAGATAGTTCGGCCAGCCCAAGCGCCAGCCTCCCCAAAACCTTTTTCGAAGAAGCTCCCAATGCGGAGCTCCCGCCTTGCCGCGTCTCCTCCTTCGATGCCCCTTCCTCGGTTACCACCATCTGTGTCTCCGCCACCGGACCCCCCGAGGTCTCGGCCTGTTCTACTGCTTGCATCTCCTCCGCAGGCTCCCCCGAGGCCTCAGTCTGACCTGCCTCACTGCTACCGGACTCCCCTGCGGAGAGACCGAGAGAAGGCTCCCCCTGAACCTCCCCGGCTACGGCTGCCACCTCTTCCTCTCCTGCCGGAGCCGACGGCGATCCCGCGGGGACAGTAGGCTCCTCGGCGATGACCGCCTCCACCAAATCCGCCGCTGATTCCTCTTTCAGGGGGGACGCGGTCGGACGAACCAACGGAGCCTCGTCCGAGCTGTCCGAGATCTCTAACACGAGAGGGTCGGAGGCCATAACCTCTCTCCCCGAGCCCTCCTTTGCCCCCGGCGCTTCTGCCGTGACTGCCCCGGCGTCCGGCGGGCTTCTTGCGAAGTATGAGCCCTTTTTTCGGGCCGGCCACTATCCGCGCCGCTACCTTCCCCTGGGTGTTTCCCTCTCTTCCTCTTGGAGAGGTTCGACAACGCCGACCTTGCGGCTGTCAGACCAGAACACACATACTCAGGTCCAAGCACATTAATTGAGAAAAACACACTGCACGAAAGAGACTCACCTTGCGGGTCCAGGGGGCTGAGCCCGGCTGCGAAGAGGGCCCCCTCCGATAGCAAGTCATTAGCCGAAAACACCTGTCCGTTACGAAGGACGTCCAAATCCTTCTCCTCCTGCGCCGACAAAGCCGGATGCGTCTCCGCATCCCTTGCAACATCCCCCCATCTCCGAGGGAAGTCGGAGCCAACGTTCCCCTCCGCGATAACAAACCGACTCTTCCACCCCTTGATGGAGGAAGGCTTATCCGCAATGACGTTGAAGGATCTCCGGGGCCCGATGTAGGGCCACTCTGATTTCCTTCCAGGAATCAGGTGGTAGCAGGTGCGGAAAAGGGGAAGAGTGGCAACGATTTGAATCTGGTGGCACATTGAGATGAATCCGACGATATTCCGCCAGCTGTTTGGAGCCACCATTGACGGGCAGATGTTATAGTGGGTCATGATTTCCTTCACCAAGGGGTGGAGAGGAAAACAAAGACCCGCCTTCAAACTATCTTCGTAGATGAAGACCCCAGACTCTAAATCCCGGGTAACTCTATCTTCGGGTTCCGGCGCCCGTAGGACGACATCCAAGGGCAAGCCATACCGCTGATGAATCCTCCCCAAGTCTTCGGCAACGATTTCTGAGGCCACGTCGTCGGGGCTCATCGCCATTGAAAGAGGTATCAAACGAAAACGATAAGCGTCAAAGAAGATGAAAGGCCAGAACTCTTCTGAAAGCAAGACGAGAAGACGCCGAGAGCATGCGCACATATATATATAGACAATGCGGCTGTCACTTTGCTTCTCCGCCAAGGAAGCCGCCCTGAAGAGGTGGGGAGTCTCATCCTAGGCGTCCGAAATCACTCGACAAACGCCCGATCGATCGGGTTTCGTAGCGTGGCGCAATCCCAACCGTCGCTCATGAAGGAGCCTTAGCCCCGAAGGCGGGATGGCCCTGTCGCATTAATTAGGGCATCATTGCGCGAGCTGTCTAAACCAAGGCGTCCCATCCAAGATGCGCCATTTGAACTTGTACTCCCTACGCCCGAACCTACGCTTCGAACTAGGGAGTGGAGGGCATGTGTTGAGGGATAAAATCATTATTACATTAATATCCGTGCGAGGCGGTTAAGGCTAACCTCCTCCCTTCGTCTCCTCCGGGCTTCCGTAGCTCGGCCCTTCCGGGCTTCCGTAGCTCGGCCCCTCCGGGCTTCCTTAGCTCGGCCCTTCCGGACTTCCTTAGCTCGGCCCTTCCGGGCTTCCGTAGCCCGACCCTTCCGGGCTTCCGTAGCCCGGTCCTTCCGGGCTTCCGTAGCTCGGCCCTTCCGGGCTTCCGTAGCCCGGCCCTTCCGGGCTTCCGTAGCTCGGCTTCTGCGAGCGATCCACGACCTAATATCTACCTCCGCGGAACCTGACGCGGGAGAGCCCGGGCCTACCAGAACGGCATCCTAGAAAAGGAATCATGTCGGGACGTGGCCTAAAACCTATCATAACCGCCCCAGGCCTACTTAACCAGATCTTGAGACATCAAGAAGCTCTCCCAGCCGTCGATACCTAAACAAACGGGATATGGATTCTAACGGCCCCACAACGGCCTGATTCTGCCCACCTCCATATCGTAACAACCTCCGAACCTTCCAGAAGACGCTCAAGACCCAGGTGACAGTCTATAAATACCATACTCGCATATTCCCTCAGGTACGCACTCTCTCCTTGGGCACAGGCACGCGCCTCTTACACGCGCACCTCACTCCTCTCTCCAGCAACTCGTCGGCGCTCCTGCCCTCTGGAGCTTCCGATTGGCTGCCCCCGGAGAGGTCTCCCGGAGAGATCCACCTCCCCACTGTCTGGTTGATCGCCGATTTCTTCTCCACTGACTTGAGCGTCGGAGGGTCTTCCACAGAGGACCACCCCCAGCGTCCCTCCGCGTGTGGACTTCTTTGCAGGTCCGTCCCCCTCTTCCTGGAGATCGATCGCGTCTGAGTCGGAGGACGGATTTCAGCAGCAACAGAATCTCGACTTGTTTCTCTGAAAATGCCTGATTATCTGATATTTTTCCTTGCCAATACCCTCTTCTACTTAAGTTTATTATCTGACGACATGAATTGATGGGCGCCTGGTTTATTTTTCTTGAAAATGAAGCGACATGCAAGCTTAGTACCTACTCCAGTATTAAAATCAATACCAACGATTGCATTGCTAGAGGGTATCGATACAGCACCAGACTTTAAGCAGATTAATACCATCAACCAATAAAATATATTCGGAGTATGCCATCAGCTTGTCAGCATGACCTTTATTGGATGGAAGCGGAAACAGGGAGGAGACGAATCTAGAGGCGGATCTACGGTTATTTCTTCTTTTCTCTTTCTTTCTGATACAAAATTGTAAGAGAGATTCCAACATTTTATTTAGTTTTACAATAACAATGAAGATCTTAATATTTATATAGAATTTAGTAGTTAGAATAATAATCTTTTGCCTACTTTATTCGAATGAATTTTTGAATTGTTATGGATTGTTAAGTTTTTTTTTATAATTACATTTAATCAGATTTAACTTTTTAATCCAACAAGATTGTCAAAAAAAAAAAAAAGAAGAAGAAGAAAATTATATGGCCTATTCCTTAAGGTCTGATGCAAGGCCTTTTACTAAGCAAAACAAACCTCAGCAAATAGCGAAAAGCTGGTGGGCCTCGTCCACACCTCTTAATTTTGCAGGAAAAAAAATTACTTTACTTCTTTAATTGAAACTATTTTTATTTATTTTATTTAAAAATGATTGGTTTAAAATTTTCTCATAATTTTATCTTTTAACTCATGAACTCACTCAAAAACCATGTCCATGCTCTCCGATAAGAGAGACAAGGAAACACTACAGACAAGCTATAACGATCCATTCTTCATAATCCACATCAATATCCACTAACATCATAATCGTATGATTCCATCCATGAGACCTTCTCCATAAAAACCAGTAGACTAATCCATTGATCATTAGAATTAAATATATCAGGCCAGCGAATTCAATGGCCATTCTTCCCCTGCCTACTGAGAGTCACACAAGCAATTAACATAATAAGGTTGATTAAGCGTGGTGGACAGCAGTTATCGGTTACTTTCAAGCAATCGTTATCGGGAGAAGGGGACGACTTTCCCCGCTAACCTACATCCACACCGCCATAAAGCTGATCCACAAATAAAGCGGAAATAAGGTTTAATGTGCAACAAGAAAAGGGTCTAAATTTTTTTTTTAAGCTGGATCTGATCCTAGGTAACAAAAACTGAGTACTGAGCGTTGTATGAGACCAATCAAGAATCTATGAACCATTTGTTCACCAAATTTTCGTTCTCACAGTTCAATTTTGGAATTTCTGGCGAGTTCTCATGTGTTGTTTGCCTTTGAGGATCTGGCAAGGATCTAAGGAGGAGAAAGAAAGTGCCAAAAAATTTATGTGGCATGCGTGCATCCAGAGCATTCAAATATTTTTTGAACAAAAAAATCTGTCAACCTTTAGGATTTAGTTTATCAGATACGCCTGGAGTTCCATAAAAATCATTGCAACTTACTTTTTTTTTCTTTTCTTCCTTATTCTTCCTTGATTTTTTTTTAAAATTTTAAATAAAATTTAGTGGAGGAAACACGCTCTTCCCCACTGTTTCACAAATATACATATAACAACCGAACCAACCTGAATTAGGAACCGCAGAAGGA
Source organism: Calamus simplicifolius (assembly GCA_900491605.1). Lineage (NCBI taxonomy): Eukaryota > Viridiplantae > Streptophyta > Magnoliopsida > Arecales > Arecaceae > Calamus > Calamus simplicifolius. Next base: position 219,727 of record UESW01004557.1, on the reverse strand, counting down.
AATCCCAGGAAATTTCATGATATTTTGATCTGATACACCCTTGCTTCATAATTATATTGCTCATCCTTCCAAAAAAAAATACAAACCCATAGCTACATGATTCAAGCTAGGCAAGATCATGAACATCAAACTCACACAAAATACACTCTAATCCCCCCACATGGGAGAGAGAGAGAGAGAGAGAGATTTAGCTACTATTTACAAAAGTTTACCATACAAACATTACATGCATCAAACCATTTCCCCAGGAATTAGAAATAAAGAGGGTACGTATGTAGAACAACCCATAGCTTTTGTTTTCAGAAGCAGCCACCCAGATGCAAGCTTCCTCTCATGGTGGGCGGGACACCGAAGTACTCGGTGCAGAGCAATTTAAGCTTCCACTCCGGCATGACCTCGGCGTCGGCCCTGCTACCGCCGCCGTCGCGGGGGCGGTGCGACGGCACCTGGAACGAGCTCGTCCTCTCCTTCCCCTTCTGCGGCACCCCGCTTGATCCCCCCGCAGGCGCAGCCTTCGCCACCCCCTGGGCCATCGACGCCATGCCACTCCCAGTACTCATCTCTCTCTGTATTATTCTCTTCCTCCTCCTATCTTAGTTCAGATGACGGAAATGGTTGCCTCAAATCTCTTGAAGGAGGAGGAGCTCCTTTATAGAAAGGGACTAGGGCGGTGAGGTGTTTACTGTGGATAAGATTATCAACTGTACGTCAGGCCTTCAACGTTGAGCATTTACGGTTGGGACAATGACACCGTGTGGGCCATTCGAAAGAGGAAAAGTCTTCATATTTTGGGCCATTCGAAAGAGGGAAATTCACGTCGGCTACCCCATGTCCGTGGGACTCCTATACTGCTTTTGCAGTGCACACAGGGATATGAACCTCCTTTCCTAAGATTTGTTAACATAAACTTTAACAGTAGCATCATCCGAGGTATAATAAAAAGGAGCTGAATACATCATTCGAAATGACTAGAAAGAATCCTAGTGGTCCGAAGAAAGAAGAATCTTTCTTGATGAGCCTTCTATTTTCTTGATGAGCCTTTTATTTCAAATATTAAACTTAGAACGTTAGCTAGAGCGACTTAACAGCTACAAACTGAGAGCATCATCGTCGAGGAGAATTTTTTTGGTAGTTATCAATTGAATATATGATGGATGAGACCTATGAGTTGCACCCGTCTTCTATATGATATCAAGAGGCTTCTGTAGGATTCGGTGATGGTTTCAGTCTGTTATGTCTATCGAAAGATGAATACATCAGCTGACTGGATTGCTTCGTTTGTAGCATAGCATTCCTTTGGTTGTTCATGGTCTCTAGGGGAAGAAATCCCTTTCCTTTATACAAGGGTTTCTTATCTTTCAACGTTGAGCATTTACGGTTGGGACAATGACACCGTGTGGGCCATTCGAAAGAGGAAAAGTCTTCATATTCTGGGCCATTCGAAAGAGGGGAATTCACGTCGCCTACCCCATGTCCGTGGGACTCCTATGCTGCTTTCGCAGTGCCCATAGGAATATGAACCTCCTTTCCTAAGATTTGTTAAGATAAACTTTAAAAGTAGCATCATCCGAGGTATAATAAAAAGGAGCTGAATACATCATTCGAAATGACTAGAAAGAATCCTAGTGGTCCGAAGAAAGAAGAATCTTCTTGATGAGCTTCTATTTCAAATATTAAACTTAGAACGTTAGCTAGAGCGACTTAACAGCTACAACTGAGAGCATCATCGTCGAGGAGAATTTTTTTGGTAGTTATCATTGAATATATGATGGATGAGACCTATGCATTGCACCCGTCTTCTATATGATATCAAGAGGCTTCTGTAGGATTCGGTGATGGTTTCAGTCTGTTATGTCTATCGAAAGATAAATACATCAGCTGACTGGATTGCTTCGTTTGTAGCATAGCATTCCTTTGGTTGTTCATGGTCTCTAGGGGAAGAAATCCCTTTCCTTTACAAGGGTTTCTTACTCTTTCAACGTTGAGCATTTACGGTTGGGACAATGACACCGTGTGGGCCATTCGAAAGAGGAAAAGTCTTCATATTCTGGCCATTCGAAAGGGGAATTCACGTCGCCTACCCCATGTCCGTGGGACTCCTTTGCTGCTTCGCAGTGCCCGTAGGAATATGAACCTCCTTTCCTAAGATTTGTTAAGATAACTTTAAAAGTAGCATCATCCGAGGTATAATAAAAAGGAGCTGAATACATCATTCGAAATGACTAGAAAAGAATCCTAGTGGTCCGAAGAAAGAAGAATCTTTCTTGATGAGCCTTCTATTTCAAATATTAAACTTAGAACGTTAGCTAGAGCGACTTAACAGCTACAAACTGAGAGCATCATCGTCGAGGAGAATTTTTTTGGTAGTTATCAATTGAATATATGATGGATGAGACCTATGCGATGCACCCGTCTTCTATATGATATCAAGAGGCTTCTGTAGGATTCGGTGATGGTTTCAGTCTATTATGTCTATCGAAAGATGAATACATCAGCTGACTGGATTGCTTCGTTTGTAGCATAGCATTCCTTTGGTTGTTCATGGTCTCTAGGGGACGAAATCCCTTTCTTTTACAAGGGTTTCTTACTCTTGATCTCTTAGGCTACTCTCGCATCCCATTAATGTGATTGCTCGATTATATATATAAAAAAAACAACTCTTTCTACACCACCTCCAATGCAACAAGTCATACCATCTTAAATTTTGACGTGGCATGCATTAATATATTTTTATTTTTTTAAAATTTATGTATAAGCTGTCATGCACGTTTTCTGAATGGGTGTCATAATTTTATAACTAGGTGTTGTAAATTTACAACTGGGATGTCGTAATTTTTTTTGGCTTTCTGAATGGGTATCTTAATTTTATAACTATGGTGTCGTAAGTTTATCATCTTAAATTTTAAAGTGACTTACATTAATACTCGTTAAACTTTTTATTGGAATTTGTGTACAAATACATTTTCTGAGTGAGTGTCGTAATTTTATAACTATAGTATCGTAAATTTACAATTGGGATGTCGTAATTTTTTTGACTTTCTTAATGGGTGTCTTAATTTTATAACTACGATGTATAAGTTTACAACTGGGTGTCATCTTAAATTTTGACGTGACATGCATTAATATCTGTTTAGCTTTTTTTTTGAAATTTGTGTACAAATACATTTTCTGAATGGGTGTCGTAATTTTATAACTACGGTATCGTAAATTTACAACTGGGGTATCATAATTTTTTTGGCTTTTTGAATGGGTATAGTAATTTTATAACTATGGTATCATAATTTTAAAATTGGGATGTCGTAATTTTTTTCATCAAAATGTCATAATTTTTTTTATCAAAATATCGTAAAGGTGTCTTAACATTTTTTAATGGGTATCATATGTATGTGATCTAATAAAAGAAATGGTGCAACTTACATAGAACTTATTGTACCGAATACAATGCATAAAGTCTTTTCCTTCCCGGAGATGTGAGACCAAACGATGGGTGATGCCCCCACGCAACAACGCCATCTGTAGGAGATTAAGACCGAAACAAGGGTGCAACGGGCCAGCAATCACAATCAAAGTCTAGGAAAAGATTTACCGCACCGCCCATGGCAAGCACGTACTAATTGAAAGAATTAATCATGTGCTCATAATATCATGCATAACTTTGAATTAATCATGCACTCATAATAATATCATGCATACCAAAGTTTAATAATCTTTAACATGCGTAGCACGTATGATAACACGAATACAAGCCATGCATCTGTTTGATGATGCATTGAGGATTTGTTTATGAAAATAAAAAATTTACTGTATAATTATAAAGCAAATGCACATAAAATGTAAATTAACTTAGCACTTACGCATCTGCACATGCGGCACATTAAGACCCATTTTGAATTATTACATATATGATGGTATCAATGTATAATTAATTTGTATCTTAGCGCTTATTGCACCAAAGGACTGTAAGTCTTTTTGGTTTATTCAATCACGCTAACGCTAAAGTGATGGGCTTCTCTCAGCAACCCATGAACTCATTGGCCGATTTTTTATTTTTATTTTTTTTAGAGGGAGGGCACGGGTTTCTCGGGATAACACGTAAGATATACGCAACCATTAGACAGAAAGTGGCACGTAGAACTCTCAGCTCAAGCAACCACTCTAGCAAGAGATCTAGACTTTAAAATAATAAGTTTACGAATTAAATTTGTCCATGGTATCTCTCAAATCTCAACCATAGTTATGTATTGATATATATATAGAGTTTTTATAATAATATCTTAATTAAATATGAGTGAAGTCCAGTTGAGTTCGTTCATGTAGAAAATTTTGAAGTCAACTGAAATGCCAGCTAACCACCTTGAGGAGATCATGATGAGCTTAACAAATGACTTAAAAACAACAAATGCCCATGTATTATCTCAACGGTACTGCACTTGATGCTATTCAACAAATTTGGCTGTCAATGGTTGCCTTAGAAATCACTCGCATGGTAGCCCTCGTTGAAGATTATAATAAAATATTAGAAGATTAAAGTACATCTTGTGTAACGTCTAAAACATTTTTGAATTACATAATTGAGATTTCACATTAAGGATTGATATTTACTATTTCTAAGAAAAAAATTTATTTATTTATAAACAAATAAATTAAATAATTTAAATAATATTTATTTTTTAATCAAATGATATGCACATAAAAAAAATTTCTTTGAATTATATGATTTGTTTTTTTATGAGTAATTTGAAGATGACCAATCATATTTAATAATTCAAATCACTAATGTATAACTTCATTATTTGATTTATTTAATTCAAAAATTGATATACTTTGTTTTCGAAGATATAACTTGAACCAAATTAGATTAAATATGACTTTATTTTAACTCAAATATAAAAATTAGGATTCTTAACAACCTTGTCCTTCCTCTCAGCAACTCCATGAAGAGTAGAAGATTCGAGAATTTATAATGACCCTTCTTATACTTTGAAAACACTTAATCTATACTTATATTTCTGATTCTTGCAGGCAGCAATACAACTTAAAATAATATCCTTACAATATCTGACGTTATACATACGTTATGGATAACAATGAATTATTGACATTTTATTGTCCATCTGTGATATAATAATCAACATCTATCTATCTATCTATCTTATATATATATAAAGAAATGTGCCCTGGTCACGTAGAGTTATTTTGAAATTGTAGTTGTGTATTATTTCTCTCTTGACTTGGCTAATGGCAGGTGTCGTGGTAGGTTCCGGAAAATGAACTTAATGACTTATTTATCTACACTACATGCTCCTCTTATGTAATCCAAATCTAAATGCAAATTTAATTATAAATATCACAAGCATTCTTAATCCAAATGCAAATATCATTTCTAATAATCCATTGCTTCACTCATAAAGATTAACCAACGAGGTATATATATAGATTTTTTTTATTTTTTATAAATATTTAAGAATTTTCATGAGTTTTTCATGAGGTAAAGTGAAGTTTTAATGTTTTGATGCTTATCTATGAGTGCATGTTTAAGAGATGCTGTAACAAGAAATGACAGATTATACCCATTTTGAATCGCTCTATCCAAACTTTAAAGTTTAAATATAGTACTAAAGTCCGGCGATTTCAAATCGCCCGGCTATTTTTGAAGTATTTGCTAGAAAGGAGAAACTGTTATAACTGAACTTATTAATGTTTTTGAGAGAATGAATCATTTTTCATTGTAATCTCGGTTTAAAAAAGTTTCCAGCTTGTGACAATAGGGAGAGAGCCCCTATTGTCATAAAATTATTTTTCTACTGATGCAAACATTCCATGCTTCGAAAAAACCGTTTTATTTTTCATGTTTGATAAAATTCTTAAAATTACTAGAAGACAAATAAATTATTTTTCTACTGCTGCATCATCAAAATTGAAATTCTTAATCTCGATGAAGTTGCCTACACTGAGAGCGTAGTTATAATTGAGAACCGATACTGGCGTTACATCGTTTTACTAATTTTTTTGGGTGAGATTCACAGTTTTATAACTCCACATGGTTTACTTATACTGGTGAATTTTTGAATACCAAACTGCATTTTTGTTTTGCAAACTTCTTGCAGATCAGAAAAAAAAAAAAAGAAAAGATAAATTCCTGCAGATAAGCACACTAGATCATGGAAGAATTCATATAACACAAAATCAGCTAAACAAATTTACTGTGAGTCTGAAGGTTCAGACAAATGCAAACCACTGAACACCGACACTGATAGCCTCTTAGATCCATAGCCATAGACCAAACTTTTACAGGACCCATAAGTAAGGAAGGAAAAAAAAAAAATTTATGCAGCCAAAAATGGTCTCAACCTATAGGATACACGCTTTTTAAATGTTTCGACCTGTTTGGCAGTTTAAACTTACTTGCCAAAGTAAATAAAGTCACAGAGGATGGAAACAAAATGGCATCTGGACTAATTACAAGAAAGCATCAAGAAAGCATTCCATTGAAAGGAAATGTTTACAAGAAAGCATACCATTTCTTGTTATTTCAAATTAAAACTTTGAATAAAATCAGTGAACAGTATCTATTCAGAGACAAAAGTAAAATTATAGATTATATAGAAAATTGTTTAATGCGACTGGACTCACCATCAGATTTGTAGTTTGGCTTGAAACAGAATGTGCCAGATATATTCCAAAAAACTTGGCCTAATAAGCATGGAGAAAAGAAACAGCTTCCTTATTCAAAAAGACAGTAGACAAGATCCAGAGTGCGGTGTGCAACCTGTGAGTAGCTAACAAACAAACTTGATATCCTTCGGACCTGATACTGTTTTACCAACCTCTGGTTCTTTCCATGCCGGAGGTGCTTTCAAAAAAAAAAAAAAAAAAACGAATAATAATATTTTCCTCTGGACAAGTATTTCATGAGTAAGTGGCCCGAGCTACATTATTTGAAAAATTAACACCAATATAGCGTCACTTCAGTGTTGCAATCATGAGTCTAGGAATAGAATTTCTTTTGATCAACTGGCTTAACAACATATTTTAAGCATACAACCTCTTTTTATCAACTGGCTTTGTGAAATCGTCTGAGCTTCTGCAGTAAAATAACTGTCAATGTAGATGCTTCCCATTCAGAAACTGCATTTACCGATGACTAGTCTATAAGAACTGCGTTCTTCCAAGTTGATAGGCAAAACTCAACAACATCAAAACTTTTTTTTCAAACTATTTGTGCATGTAAGAAAACACAACTGCATATCTGTTACACAAAACATCTAAGTATAGATATGATCACTCCTTTTATTGTAGAATATCGAAAGCATATTAGTAAAGTTTACCTATCAGGGATGGACTTTGTTGCATGATGGAGAACACACATCAGTCCATGAAGACATATGATGTACATGGCCTTGCCGTAATATTTCCTTCCATGGAGACTAAACATTTATACTGATGCACTCCTAAATATTCATATTTTATAGAATATCTCATGGAACCTCCATAGAACCAGAAAAAGGAACACTGTTATCAACTAGCACAATCAAACAAGGAATGAAAATGATATTGCACATGCGATAACACCAGTAATAATTAAGTGTGTAGTAACAGATCAGAGCTCACTTTTGTGAGACAAGTGATCCCTAAGCACACATTATTACAACAATCAGCATTTCAATAATAGTTATCTTGCTCTTTTCTTACATTTGTAGCAACAAATATTCAAATATTCCATCAATATTTCACATACCTTAGATTTTCCAAGAGCATAATTTGTTTGGTGAATAAGCCCTACTCTCCCTCTATCTCTCGCTCTCTCTCTCTCTCTCTGTGACTCTATGTATGAATGCATGTGTGTACATTTGAAGTGTCTGCTTATATATATTCCAGATGGTTACAGAAAAACAAATAGGAAGCCTGCAAACAAGGTTCCCTATCAGGGATAAAGCACCAAATTAGGGCTGAAATGATAATACAAAAGAAGCTTATATTTAACATCATTTGTCCAAAGATGAGCATGAGTTAATTTGAGCAAGGTGCCATCACAAACCAAAAATATGGTCATTTGGGCCAAAAATGGCGCTGCTAAACTGCCTAGTATTCAAATCCCCACCATCCAAGGCAGAACTAAATCTATCTAGCCACTGGGTTGGATTTGGGTTTTCTGTCTCTTCCACCCAATCCGAGGTCATGTCTATTTCATCAAGTACAATAGGATCCACATCTGCTGGCTTTCCCCTTGTGCGAAGCTTGAGATTGTAGTGAACGTAAAGAAGATCACTCATTGTCTCCTTATCTAGCCTATTATGTTTTTCCGAGTGAATCTGCTGAACAGTGCTCCAGTTTCTCTCAAAGGTAGAAGTACTGCAAACTTGACTAAGTATTCTAACAGCAACACGTTGTAGACCAGGTGCTGAATCACCATACTGTTCCCACCACATCCCTAAATATGCAATCGTCAGCAAGATCAATGTCATAAGAGTTATATGTATATCCAGATTATAGAATTGAAACTAAAAAATGATGAATACCATACCAGGAGGGGTGGTAGTGCGTGCCTCTCTAGCTAGATTGGAACCAAACATCCCTTGTGCCTTTCTAAACAGAAATATTTGAGCTGTGATATCATGTCTCAGTTCAGGAGTTGGCAGCAGTTTGTCCAGAACAGCAATGAACTCCTCTTTAATGATTCCAAGAAATTTAACTTCTGGATTGTACTGAATGCTGGGGTTCAGATAGGCTGCTGCTGCATGGAGGGGTGAATGAAGCTGATTCTGCCACCTTCTATCAACTATGTCTAGAAATGTCTTACATTTACCTTCATCCATTATGTAGTAAGTCCTTATGGAGTCTTTTGCCTTGGTCATAGATTCATATATAGACCCGATTGCAGATTTCCCTCCTGAGACATCCCTCATTACTTTCAACAGAGGTTCAGAAACAGCTGCAATTTCTTCAACTCCTCTCCAAAATTCGTTGTCATCAAGAATGTCAATGCAAGCCATACTATGAGGTCTACTGGCATAAGGAGAAGATGAATATTCTGGACAGTTGAACATATGTTTCAATCTTGATTTGTGTTTCAACATTGACTGCAAAGTAAGAAAGATTGATGTAGACTTCGTAATACCAGTGCGGACAAGCTCCTGACCACCAGTGAATTTTCTGATTAAATCAAGCAACCAAGTATGGTTATATATAAATCTTGTGATAGATTGTGCTTGTAAGATACATCGGGTCACCCAATCAACTTTGGAAAAGTCTTCTAAGATCAAATTCAGACAATGAGAAGCACAAGGAGACCAGAAAATAGTATTGTAGCTCTGCATAATGTGATTTCCCACACTTGCATAATTCAAGGCATTGTCCGTGATTATGTGAACAACATTTTCTGGGCCAAAATCTTGAATAACTGAATCAAACAAATCACAGAGGTATTTGGTATTTTTGAAGTATGTAGAAGCATCGACAGATTTGTGAAAAAAGGTTCCCAAGGGAGATGACACAAAGAAATTAATTAAAGCTCTTGATTTGTTATCTGTCCATGTGTCAGCTATGATCGTACAGCCCGTCGTTGCCCAGTCTTTTTCAATCTCCTTTATTTGCAAAGTGATTTCAGATTTGAGCTTTTGCAACCATGTTGTCCTCAGAGCTTCCACTGATGGCCCTTTGAAACCTGGGCCACCAATTGCTTCCAGCATAAGTTTATAGGAGGAAGAGTGTGCGACACTGAAATCCAATTTGTTTTCAAAAAGAGTTCAGCAATACATCTCTCTACTTCCAAAGAAGGTTGAGGCCTGATGGTTGTACATCCAGTAAGTAGTTTCACCGCTGGAGGCGTTGTCTCAACAGGAGGCATAAGCACTTTTGGACTAGAAATTAATCTAGGAGATTTAGCTTCAGCAAGTTGCTGTTTTCTAGCACTGGCAGCTTCCTTGCCCTCCTCTTTCATCGCTATAATAGCTTTCACCCTGTCAGTAACTTCATCTCTTACTTTGCTACATGGGTGGACACCTTTGCTTGGCAACCGAGACAAATGAAATTTCAATCTACTAATGCCCCCATTCAAGACTCTGAGGCAAAATTTGCATCTAACCTTGTTTCCCTCCATCTTATCACAGTATTCCCAGCAAACATCTTTCTCCCGGACCACTGGAGTAACGTATACAGATCAAGTATCTTTGTAGTTAAAAAAAAAAAGAAAAGGCAAAAAACTTTCAAAAAACTTTGAAATGCGTTTCATGTGTGTATCATCAAAAGATTAAAGTGCATATATTCCATTTACAATATGCTTTCCTATGGGCAGGCACCAACCGGCTGAGGAGGTAAGACACCTAAGATCAATTCGAACCCTCACAAAATTACGCCCCTCCTACTTTCTTGATTATTTTGTTTAAAAAATGAGAAGCTTTTTCTGTAGTAAACTACTGCATATTTGGATCAACTACCATGAGTATTGATGGCTAGTTGCAAAATATATCCAATATTCCACAAGAAATTACATGACTAAATTGAAAGAACTTACTGGTGATAAGGAACGTCTCCAATAAGTTACCTGCAGAAATTTTGGAAAAGAACACTGTAAGCAAAGGACTATGCTTGATGTGCAAAGATTGAATTCAGGAGACAGGACTCAGGAGATCTCTTCCATAAGCACTTATGGCCATATATCTCTAAAACATGATTACAGCTACTCAGATGATGCCCAAATCAGCAAGCCAGGTTACAAATTTGAACATGGAACAGAAGTCCCTGCAAGATTTCTCCGCTAAGAGCTCAAACAATCCAGCAACAGACCACACATAGAGCATATTTTTAACTTCCAGAAGAACAAAACTAAGTAGGATTCTCGATGAAATTTTTACACTAGCAAAAATGCTGTCAAAAATAACAAAATTTGAACAATGTAGATGAAAGCAAAAGCCTAACTTACAGGACAGGAACAGAACTACAGAAGGAAAATGAAAATGGGGATCAATTAGCTAAGTTGGCATGAGTTCAACTGGTTTCACACTGGAACTTGCATTTTTTGAACTTGTGTTTATTTCAATTGGCAGCCATTTACATTCTACTGAAAAAAGAAAAGAAAAGAAAAAGAACTTACATCAATACTTTAGTTTTCTAAACCCTCATTGCTTTCATACAAGATAGTCTTCCCTCCTCCCTTCAAACCGATCAACATGAACCTAATTTTCTGCATGTTTTGCAATAGTTCACTTGTGCTAATCCAAAGCTCCCACAAAAGTATTTATAATTCCAATTTTCTAGTCTTACAGCACAATGACCTCAATATCTCCACAACTACTATCTCAGATAATGCTTTAATGTCCAATATTCCAGTCTGTATTATAAAGCCAGTCTTATGTCTCATGAAAGTGTCTGAAGTTCCAGCAGTATAGAAGAATCATAGAGCGCTCTAGAGTCATGTCTCTGCTTCATGCACATTGTTTAAAACCTATTTGAATTATCAACATTTACCCTCCCATTCCTTGATAAAAGAAATCAAGATAGCAATTATAGTTTTAGTTGAATATCCCTAACTTAACAGTTCAACCCCACACAAGCCCCCAACAAAGTATGTATGTTTTAGTCAAGAATTTCATTTTACAATCAGAGTATAACAGATCAAAATGGAGACAAAAGATTCACATAGCCGGCCTCAATTAAATTAGTATTAAGGCTTTGTTAATATTGCTGCTGCAGCTATCAGGAATATTCTTCTAGTTTTTCAATCTGATGATCACCACTCCCTTGATTAATTGACTGGCAAAATATCATCTGAGAAATGAAGAGAGATAGTAGCACATATTTATCAAGCAAAATTGGATGGGTGCGTTCCTGGAAATAGAGTAAACCAGGATTATGCCTATTTGCACTTAGATTCATAGGCTAAAAGTGTCAAAAGTAAAGGACTCATAAAAACCTCCTACTCCATTAATAAATAGTTTCATGTCTATGATAGCTCTCTCAAGAGCTACATTTGGGTAATGTACGAGTACAAGCAACGAATAAGAATTTTATACTGGTACGAATGAGTATAAACATTAATTTTTGTTTAAGAAAGCATAGAGTTATACCAAGCAATAATCCCGATAGTTATTCATTTTGTCTTTTTGGATGGGGAATAAGAAATGCTGTTTGGAGGTTCCTTGGTAAATGGATGAAAAAAAAAATCATAAAATTGGACAAGCTTACTCTTCCAATCCCTTTCATTTTATATATCATAATATATTAGACGATATAATAATATAAAAATAATATTACATTATGATGTTACATTATCTATTGTAGTATAATTTTAAATTTTACAAATTTATTATAATATTATTTATCACATCATATTTGTGAAGAAGAAACATTAATGTACACCAATTAGTTGTTATTGAAGAATATAAATGAATGTGGATTATGCTGAATTATTCTGCTTGAACTGAAATTGTCAATTTATCCAGAACTTACTAGATGGAACAAGAATTGATTTTGATCAAATCAAATCACATAGTTTAGGTTTGTTTGCTATGGGGCATGTCTTGTTTAAAGATTCATTTAACAAAACTGTACTTAGATTTTTTATTTCAATTCTTTTTGATATGCTATAAATATAGAGTTCTCTGATACAAACTAAATTCTCTTGCTTTGTCTTCTTTCTCTATAATTTATCTCTATACTCAATAAAATATAGTATAAAAAAATAGATAAAATAAAAATAAACATGCACTATACACTATAGCATAAAAAAGGTAAAAACATAAAAAATCAAGTCAATAACTAACAAGGCAAGTAATTAAATAAAATAGCAATTAATTACTAAAAACTATGTTTTATTACATGTGTGTATAATGAAATAATGAAAATAAAAGAAAACAAAAGCAGGTAAAAATATAATTAATAGAGAAATGTAATATAAAAAATTAAAACGGAAAAAAAAAATCAGCAGTCATATTGGGGTAATATGTCTAGAGATTTTTAGTATATTCACTTCAAAATATTTTTAAAATTAATATCTATGAATTCGATCATTGCTTCAATTCGAGACAGTGGGGGGTCTTCAGACTGTCTTCTTCACACACGTTAACGCATGCAAGCTAAGCTAAACTGAGTCCATTTTCATCACCATCATCACTTTAATTGAGCTTCACCCGTTTTTACCTCTATTTTATCCCAATTATTTTCCCTCACAAATTATTAAAGCTTTCGACTGTAAACTCTGAACAATGGCAACAGAACATAAACGAAATGCATACACGAGATGAACGGCAAATTATGTCGGAAGAAAAGAAAAAAAACAAAAACAAAAACAAAAACGAGAAGCAAGGTAGAGGAGAAATAACGGACCTAAAATACACGAGCCTTTTAAGCGAGGGGAAGATTGGACGAAGGGGTCAAAACAACGCTGAAGAAGAGAGCGAGCTCTCCGGGATGGAAGCGCGCAAATTTTTGTCGGAACCGTCCGATTTCTCGCCGGCGCCTTCGTCTCCTCAGACGCGTTTTTTCGAAGGAAAATTTTTAAAAAAAAGCCCTCTTTTTTGGTGATGAAATATCGCGAGATCTCGGCCTCTAGGGTTTCTCCCGTCCCGTCGCCTCTCCGCCCCTTTCCCACTCTAATCTTCGTTCGACGGCTCTCGGATCGATCTCTTTTTCCTGAGTCGGTGGGTCGGAATCGCGATAACTCCGCGATAACGGACACGTGTACGATTATGCGGCGCGGAGGAGGGGCCTAAGGCTTGGATGCTGCCATCTGTGGATCTGTCTTCTCGCTACGCTGTGACGGTATCACGATTAATTGACGATTGGAATTGAGAGTTAGCCGTTGATTTATGTCTGCGTGGGATAAGAGGAGGTCCAATGGACGGACCTAAAAGCTATCCATCAATTCGAAATTCTCTTCCTCGGTTTATTCCAAAGCTAGTCTTCGGTCAGTCCAAATGCGACTAACTCGTTAAGTGAAACGATTCTAATTTTTTTATTTTTTAAGAAAATTGTTTTAATCCTTAAACTTTTAATTATTTTAATTTAATTTCTCATATTTTAAAGTATCAAATTCTTATATCTCGTTATATGAAATACTATTTGATGAGATATCAAATATTATTAAAATATAAGGGACTAAATTATAAGAATTAAACTTCTTTAAATTCTTTAGGCAAACAGAATTATGCAATCCATTGGAAGGCTCTTGCTTTCTATTTTTCTATGGAACAGAAATCTTGTCATGCATCAGAGAAACTCCAATGCAAGATATACTTGATCATAGATAAGAATGAGAAGGTCATGCAAGTAATCAGTATTATTCAACTATACATGCATTTTTGTTGATGGGCATTGGAGAATTTTTATTTGATTTATGATGGTGCCACTGGACAACAGTATAAGCTAGTCCCTTTCAATTATTTTCAGCAAAATATTTTGATTTTTCATTTAGAAAAAGTTTGAAATAGAATTCGTGCTCATTGAAAATCTTTGGCAGTACACGGGATTCTTGTCGTTGTATTTATTAGCGCAATGCGGAATCAAACCAAATATTGTCAAATTTGTTTCCTTGCTGAGCTCATTGACACAATATATTGGTTCAAGGGGAAAATTGGATCAATCTTGTGCAGTTGATGTTTTATTTTTAATGTAGAACTTGAGTATGGCATTCGTTTCATTCATAAACTAGAAATAATGAAAATAAAAATCTTGTATACTTGTATGTCAGCCAAGTCGTAAGCTTTTTTAGCAATACCAGAACCTATATGCCTTTTGTTCTACATAGCTAGCTTTTTGATGGTTATCATTATTTCCACGAGTAAGTGTATTATTTTGTATGCATGGTCTTTCTTTAGATCTAACATGAATTTTGGATTTGAAACATTTGAATTGTTATAGATTTCACCAGTTAAATTCTCTATTTTATATCAAAATATTTAATTACCGTTTCACAAATAATTTATTCTGGTCCTACAAATTTCTTCTAATTTTTTGTTAAGGAATGAAAACTTTTAGGAATCTTGGTGGTAAATAAAAAAATGTCCTTGACAAATTTGTTCTGCATAATTGTCTTTTCTAAAATAATGCTCTACAATGTTTTCCTAGAGAAGAGTAGCATTTTTAGAGAAAATAATTTATAAACCTTTTCTTCGTAAAGTTTTTAATGGACCAGTCAAATTATGAAAAAAAATTAACAATGTATATTTTCCTTTTCTTCTATTTAAGCTTTTATAAGCCAATCACAAAGACACTTTCAAGCAACAATTACTTTTTATTTGATTATAAATTCAGGCCATCTATATTGCATCTTATTGTAGCTTATCTAAATCACAAGCGGGTGATCACATCATTCTAGGATGAGTTGAACCTGATATATCGGAATACAAAATTTGGGTAAGGATAATAGGGCAAGGGTCGCCCTGCTTCCAGCTTAGAGTGATGTGCCACTCTAGCGGCAATCCAATCTGCAGCTGAATTGGCTTCTCTGTAGATATGCTGAATCTGGGCGCTGTCAGCGCCCTGGAGAAGAGATCGGATGTCACTATATTGCATCTTATTGTAGCCTCTTATCTAATTATCTATATTTGAGGGTTTGATATCTCTTTTGCATCCTAATGAAAATTCCATCAAAGCCATTAATATTATTTGACCGCTTGAGTTTTGTTAATCTATTGTAATGTTAGATATTTTTCTATTGGGTTTGCTTTACCGTGATTAAGTTTAGTACATTACATCATGCGATTCGTAGATGATATTTTGTGCTATAGTAAATAGATGGCTCATATGAAAATTTTAATTTCACTCATAATCTCCTATAATCATAAGATTTTTTTCCCCTTCACCATGTATGTCAAGTGAGTTGCTTTGAAACATATTTTTATGGGTAAAATATAAATTACTATCTTATAGTTTAAACATTATCAAATTATATTTATATGATTTGAAATATTATACTTAACTGTCGTATATTTTAAATTACTCATGTGATTTCACATCTATATTTAACTACTATATGTTTTCATCACTATCAAATTATATCCATGTATTTTGAAATGTTATATTTAATCATCCATGCATTTTAAACCTATTCAAGTTTTACTTAATATGCCCATACTTTCACATGAATGTAATTTGATAGTGTTTAAAATACAGGATAGTTAAATATAAAATTTCAAACCACATGAGTATAATTTGATTATGCTTAAATTATAAGGTAGTAATACCTATGTTACCTTATTTTTATACCCTTGAGCTCTATATATTTGTGCCTTTATGATTTCGTTGCTGCATTTATTACATCTCAAACCTTAGGGTGTAACAACCCGTCGCATACTAGAGAATTAATCCCTAGCATACAAGATGTCTTATTAAAATATATTATTACCAAATATAATTAACCAATAATCTAATTATTCTTACATAAAATCAATCAAATATGTTATAATTTCAAATAAGTCAAATATACAATATTAATAAAATAATCAATAAGAAAACTATAAGATTTAACTCAAACTAACTTAAACTTGCGATCTAATATCAGCTCTGTTAAAGACTCGATCAACTTCTACTCAGATCCCAACTTATTTCTCCGCATTTGAAAAAATAATGAAGATATATAGTTTTATGAACTAATGCTTGTCAAGTAATACTAAACATAAATTACTGGATCAAGTAAATATAATCATGCACTTATATTACATATGTAATATAATTTTTATTTTTGATAATATTTTTATATAAATATGGTACTACATAACATTTTGATAATGCATGTCATTGTAACAAGATATCAATTTTCAAAACATTTTATCTTGTGCTTATCTTTAACATTTATGCTAATAACTCTTTAGTCTATAAACTATGATCATATATAATCTCTATGAAAGGAATAGTACACTATATATAACCCTATACATAGAAATCAAATCGCTGCATATATTCTCTACGAAGGTAGGTCCTACTATCTATTATCTGTCATATATAGTAGATTAAGAGTTTATTTTACTTATCAATTATCAATGATTTAGATATTGCACATTTGATAATCTTTTTGGGATCATATTATTTCATAATAAAATCCATAAATGACTCTCACATGGCAGTATTTAAAAAAAATAGTAACAGTAATTGATCAAATCCTACTTACTTGATCCAGAATTTTAATAAATATGCTATGCAAAATTAAATCTTTAATTCTATTGTAATATTTCAAAATTACAAAACACTAATATTTGAAAATAATGGATTATCAAGAATTTATAACTCATAGTAATCATTGAAATCCAAATATTCAGTTTCTAATACATAAAATAACTTTTAACAATCATTCATAATTCATAAATAAAATTATTCTAATATATAATCAGATTAATTACTTATATGTTTCTAATAATAGTAGTGACAACTAATAAAATTGATGAAAACTAATCCTTAATTTTAATATTCAAGGACTTCATCAACCTTTTTGATCATCCAACTTTTATCTTTTTCATCCATTTGAGCTATTGATTTAATATTAAAAAATTTCAATTAAACCTTATTTATAAATAATTTTTTTAAAACAAATAAGTTTCCTACTCTTTATAGGATATTAATATCCTAAAATAAATAAATCTTTCAATTCTTGTATAATACTGATTTCTTTAAGTAAATCAAAGAATATTTAAAATTGATTCTTAACTTGAAATTAACTTTTAACTCATCTAACATAATTTTAATATATAAATATTTTAATAAAAACACTAAAAATTATGTTTATCATTATCAATAGTATTTTTATAATTTATTAGAAATCATTAGTCCTGATATACGTTCAATTGAACTTTAATTTGAATGATTCAAATATATTACAAAGCTAACTTAATGCCAAATAGTATGAATATAGATTTAATAAAAAATAATGATTATATATTAATTCAGTTAAAATAGGTTTTAATCTAAGGGGGGCTGGTTCAAACGACTGGTTCTCACAGCATTATATTTAAATTTTATGCCCTTTCTAAAATTTTTAATTAAAAGTAAAGGTACGAGAGCTATCACAGAGCACATCAGTTAGTGCAGTAGTTCCATCAACACGCATAATGATCTTATACCTATAGGTTGTGTTTGGATGCAGGAATAAGATTTGAATAGGTCCTTATTTCGTCTTATTCCCCAAACACAATGAAAAAGGAGCGTGAGCCCCACTGGAATTCCTATTTCAGTCAACGAGCTTATACCCGATTTCTTATTTCATGGTACCCCATGGAATAGCTTCTATTCCCACTGCAGCTATTCCAGGAGCACCGATGAAATTAAATTAAATAAATTTATTTATAATATCATTTAAATAAATTAAATAAATTAAATAAATTTATTTATAATATAATTTAAAATTAAATAAATTTATTAATAGAAATAATAAATTAAGTATGTTATTTTTTAATTTATTAATATAAAATAATTTATTTAGTATGTTCTTATATTATTTTATTAATAATAATTAATTTATTACCTTATTTATTAATAAATAATAATTTATTCAAGTTATTTTAAAAATAAAAATTGATAAACCATTTTTATTGAAAGGGGTATCTTTGAAATTTTTGAAAAATTCTTCATCTCTTACTTATTCCCATGTCATTCAAACATCATTTAAAATAACACTGCATTAATTGCATTAGAATAACATGAAATCTGGTATCCAAACACTACAATAAAGTCAGAGTGTAGTGGTCCTGTCAAACTTATGCTTGAATTAAGAAGGCATTGTTTAACTAATATTTTAAGTAGCGCTTATGGTCGCAGCAAAGTCCAAGTTTGCTAAGCAATCTGCTTGTTGATTTTCTTGTCTCATTATATTGGAAACTTTGAAATTAGGGGTGTGAAACAGCCTATCAAGAGTAGGGATAGCGAATGGAATTAGAGACTTTTGACCCATTGCTCACTAATATTCGATTTTATGAAGCCTTTTTATTTGAGGGGCACCCAAGCAAAGGAAGTGATTACCATAATCCACCATCAAACTGTTGATTTGAATAATAAAATATATAGCAAGAAAGCTGAGCTGCTTTGCCAACAAGCGACCATTTCATGCTTTCGTACTAACACCAACTTTAACTTTACCAATTTCAACCGATCCATCAAAGGTTAAATGGTGACTAAAATTTGAACAAACGTCGTCAAGAGAAGGAGAAGGAGATAGCAGGTAGGCGGTAAATTCTACCCCTCCTGAAAATTATGTAGTTACTGGATTTTTTTTTTTTTTTTTTTACCAGCAATGGACACAAAAGGGCGCTTTAATTCTAAAATATCCCAGAATAATCTAATTATCTAATTAAATTAATAGAAAAATATATTATACCACTAGGGTTTTCCACTAGGATCAATTCTATCTAGGGTTTTTCACCTTCCTGGAGCTTGTCCTTCCTTTACTGAAGCTCTGTTCCGATTTTCCTGTTTGGTTCGCCTGCCGATTGTCTTCCTCCACCGTTTGCTCCAGCTTGCGGTGGTTCGGGATGGCTTCCCCAACACCTCAAGCTCCCTCTACTTTAGCATATCCGATTATGGCCACTCTCGCAATGGATTGGAGGAAGGCGGTTTAATCCTTGCTTCGAATGGGTCTCTCCCAAACCCACGCTGGTGGAGATTGCTGATCTAGAGAGCAGGTTTTCGGATATCGTTGATGTACCTATAGAGGCTTTGATTGAAGAATCATCTTAACTGGAAGAGAGGGTTGTTCTTGCTTGCTGCCTCAACAGATGGGTGCCATCGAATGCTGTAACCCACGAGTTCCAGCATGGTTGCGTCACTGGCGCTATCGAAGCAGTCAGCCTGGCCAATCGTCACTATCTCTTCATCTTTACTATCACAGAGGCTAAGGAACTTGTTCTCAGTAGGCCATGGACCGTTAACGGCCAGATCATTGCCCTAGCTATTTGGCGTGCCGAATTCTCTCCTGTTGAAGATCCCATTGAGGAGGCGTGATGGAGCCAGTTGACCCATGAGAATAAAAAATTTTTTTGGATAACCCCAAAGGCCGACGCCTTCAAGACTGACGGCCCCAAAGGTCGACACCCGACGACCGACGTCCCCAAAGACCGACGGCTCCAAGACCGGCACCTCCAAGGCCGGTACCTTCAAGACAGACGGCCCCAAAGGCTGACGGCTCTATGATCGACGGCTCCAAGACTGACGGCCCCAAAGGCCGACACCTTCATGACCGACGGCTCCAAGGCCGACGGCCCCAAAGGCCGACGGCTCCAAGACCGACACCTCCAAGGCCGATACCTCCAAGACCGACGGCCCCAAAGGCCGACACCTTCATGACCGACGGCTCCAAGACCGACGGCCCCAAAGGCTGACGGCTCCAAGACCGCGGCCCCAAAGGCCGACAGCTCCATCGGGTCAAAGAACACGCGAGCCAATTCCTTGGCAATTGGGCTTGACATGGCTTACCCCGACTCCCGTGTCAGTTGCAGCCCATCTCGACATCCGTGTCGAGGCCCATCCCGACCTCGGCGTCGGCCATGGCCCATCTCGACATCCATGTCGGCCATGGCCCATCTCGACCTCGGCGTCGGCCATGGCCCATCTCGACCTCCGTGTCGGCCAGGGCCCCCCGACCTCGGCGTCGGTCATGCCCCATCTCGACACCCGTGTCGGCCAGGACCCATCCGACCTTGGCGTCGGCCATGACCCATCTCGACATCCCCGGCGTCTCCAGTTCCGCCGAGTCGGCCAAGGCCATCCCCGCCGGCCCGACTCGGCCCCGACGCCCCCAAGTCCGTCGACTCGGCCCAGGCGTCTCCAGTTCCACCAGATCAGCCCCAACATGGCCCTATCAGTTCAGGGCGCCATCTCTGACGCGCGCCGCCTGACAACGCCGGATCCAACAACCTACTGGTAACGTCGTTGATGGGACTAGACCCAGCTACCCAACAGCCCCGCCGGCTGATGGGACGTAGCCCACAACCAGCCCATATTCACGCAACGGCTCGGCAGACATTCTGACTTCACGAAAACCCACGTGATCGTGCCAGCGTCAACCCCTATAAAAGGGTAAATCATGTCGAGGACCAGGTAACGCAAGTTTACACACTTGATGCCCTAATTCTCAGAAGAACAACCCGATCCTTCTGAGATCTCTCCCTTCTCCAAGAGCTCTCTCGAGCTCCTTCTCAGCTGTGACCTCAGTCACTAACTTGGGCGTCGGAGGGTCCCACCAGAGGATCCCCTCCGGTCTTGGGACTTCTTTGCAGGCAACCCGGTGAAGCGAGGATTCGAGAAGAGCCTCCATCCCCGACGTCCAGGAGAGGTGATTGAGCGCCATCAGATTGGCATGCCAGGTAGGGGATAAAAAAAGTAGCGAACGTTCTCCCTGAGCTACATCTTTCATCCCCTCTCTTTTCAAGAAGCCATGGTGGTGACTCAAGCCCAGGACGCCTCCGTCAGCTGCCCGGCGGGGCTTCCCCCGCCGGTTAGGCAGCAGAAGGCCAATCCTCCTGCAGCTGACCCTCGGTCACCTGCCCGCCGCCGGACGCCACTGTCCAAACAGCAGAGTGGCTGGCGACTCTTTCCAGCAAGTCCAGAATCTCACCGCCATGGTCCACGGGCTCCAGCAACAACAGTCCGTGGCCACCCAGCATCAGACTACTCCCCTCGCCAGTCAACAGTCGGCGAGGGAGGTTCTCCTCGGTGGGAGACCGGTCGGCGAGAGACCGGCCGACGTCAGGTTTCCCCTAGGAAGCCTCAACGCGAGCCCTCCAAGCGGCCACGATCCCTTGACCGCGGCCCAACAAATCTTCTCCCAAGCCACATCATCACGAGGAACCCAGGCGGAAGTCTCGACTTCCGTCTCCATCTCCTTCTGCCTTCTTCTTCTTCTTCCTTCGAGCCATCTTGGAGGGCCCCGACGATCAGCCATCAGGCGGAGGAACACCTGGAGGAGTACAACAGGTGCCTCGACGAGCTTGCCAAGAAGATCAACCATCAGCCGGAGGAAGAGTTCGACACTCGTCCTCCCTACACTCGCCGCATACTGGAGGAACCGGTTCCCTCCAGGTTCCGCTTCCCCCAGGTGGACTCGTACGACGGTACGACCGACCCCCTCGATCACCTCGAGAGTTACAAGGCTATGATGCAAGTCCAGGGCGCCTCAGACGCCCTTCTCTGCAAGGCCTTCCCCGCAACTCTGCGGAAGGCCACCCATGCATGGCATTCGCGCCTGTCCCCCACAGCATAGACTCCTTTTGGGAGCTGGAGAGGGCATTCTTGGCCCACTTCAATGCCTGCTGTCGGATCCCAAGGGTGGCATATAGCCTCTTCTCATCCGCCAGAAGGAAGGAGAGTCACTGTGGGACTTCGTGTCCCGATTCAAAACCGCCGCCCTCGAGGTCTACCATCTCGACGATGCGGTGGCCACCCTGGCACTGAAGCGGGGACTCCTTTCGTCCCGCTTCACCTTCTCCCTAGATAAGAATCCCCCAAGCTCTTATTTCGATCTCCTCCTCCGAGCTCAGAAGTACATCCGGGTGGATGAAGCCGACCTCACCCGCCGGGAGTCTTCGAAGAGCTCCAGCCACAAATCTGCTTGCCCTGAGCCGAGCGGACCTCCCCGACATCGCCGATCCGATCCACCTCGCCGGTCCGACGACAGGCGCTGAAGCCCTATCCCCGACGAGAGTAAGCTCACTCCTCTCCTTGCCCCTCGATCCCACATCCTGATGGAGATCGAAGGCGAGCCTTACCTCCAACGTCCTCCCCCCATGAAGAAAAGTGCACCCCGCGACAGAAGCCGCTATTGTCGATTCCACCGGGACTACGGCCACGACACCGACAGCTGCTACAGCTTGAAGCGGGCCATCGAGGAGCTCATCCAGCGGGGCTACCTCGGCAAGTATGTCCAGAAGATGCAACAGCCGCTGCCAGCCGTCATGGGGCCTCCACCAGCTCAAGCCACCGTCGACAACACTCCACAGAGCGGACGATCGGGATGGTGTCCTGGGGATCAGCTTCTGCACCTAAACGGCCGAGGGGGGAGGAGTTACCGGGTAACGTACTTCCTGGGAGGGTCCCTACCGCCCCACCGAAACACTTCACCGGGGGGCATGCAAACTAGAGGAACTCGATGGGAAACCTGTTCCACGTACCTGAATGCGGACAACCTCCGCCAGTATTACCAATGATGTACTCCCAGAAGCATGACTAATAAAGAAAGCCCCTTCTGACACCACAGCTTGTCCTCCCTTGCGCCAAGTCTCTCAAAAGGAGCTCACCGGTATCGCAGCCCACGGGACACCACTCGGCCCCGACACGGCGGTGCCCCTGAGTAGGTTAAGACCCTAAAGGCTCCGTACTCGGCTGAGTCACCACTTAGATGGCACACAAACCCCCAAGATAGTTCAAAAGGAGCTCACTGACATCGCGGCCCACGGGACACCACTCGGCCCCAGCACGGCGTGCCCCCGAGTAGGTTAAGACCCTAAAGGCTCCATACCCGGCTGAGTCGCCACTTGGGTGGAACACAAACCCCCAAGATGGTTCAAAAGGAGCTCACTAGCATCGCGGCCCACGGGACACCACTCGGCCCCGGCACGGCAGTGCCCCGAGTAGGTTAAAACCCTAAAGGCTCCTTACCCGGTGAGTCACCACTTGGGCGAACACAAACCCCCAAGATGGTTCAAAAGGAGCTCACTGGCATCGCGGCCCATGGGACACCACTCGGCCCCGGCACGGTGTGCCCCCGAGTAGGTTAAGACCCTAAAGGCTCTGTACCCGGCTGAGTTGCACTTGGGTGGCACACAAACCCCCAAGATGGTTCAAAAGGAGCTCACTGGCATCGCGGCCCACGGGACACCACTTGGCCCGGCACGGCGGTGCCCCCGAGTAGGTTAAGACCTAAAGGCTCCGTACCCGGCTGAGTCCCACTTGGGCGGAACACAAACCCCCAAGATGGTTCAAAAGGAGCTCACTGGCATCGCGGCCCATGGACACCACTCGGCCCCGGCACGGCGGTGCCCCTGAGTAGGTTAAGACCCTAAAGGCTCCGTACCCGACTGAGTCGCCACTTGGGCAGAACACAAACCCCCAAGATGGTTGAAAAGGAGCTCACTGGCATCGCGGCCCACAGGACACCACTCGGCCCCGGCACGGCGGTGCCCCCGAGTAGGTTAAGACCCTAAAGGCTCCGTACCCAGCTGAGTCGCCCCTCGCAGCAGTTCCACACCCCCGAGGTGGTTCAAAAGGAACCTGACGACTCTCAGCTCTCAGGTCACCCTCCGGGGTTCAAGGTGCTTCCAGACTCCGCGTTGGGAGAAGATTACTGACTTCCCTCAGCTAGCCAAAGAAGGCACGCAGACGTCCGTACGAGGCAGCGCAAGAGGAAAGGGGTTTTCCCACCTAGAAGGAATCACGGTTGAAGCTAACATGAAAGAGCAGATGCCAAGGTAAAAGTTCTACACTCCTTTCGCTTAGCTGATGCAGAGCACGCAAGCTCAAGGAGTGTGGGGGGCATTTGATGGAGCCAGTTGACCCCATGGAGAATAAAAAAAAATTTTGGACGGCCCCAAAGGCCGACGCCTCCAAGACTGACGGCCCCAAAGGCCGACACCCGACAACTGACGGCCCCAAAGGCCGACTCCTCCAAGACCGACGGCCCCAAAGGCCGACGGCTCCAAGTCCGGCACCTCCAAGGTCGGCACCTCCAAGACCGACTGCTCCAAAGGCTGACGGCTCCATGACCGATGGCTCCAAGACCGATGGCCCCAAAGGCCGACACCTTCATGACCGATAGCTCCATGACCGACGGCTCCAAGACCGACGGCCCCAAAGGCCGACGGCTCCAAGACCGGCACCACCAAGGCCGGTACCTCCAAGACCGACGGCCCCAAAGGCTGACGGCTCCATGACCGATGGCTCCAAGACCGACAGTTCCAAAGGCCGACACCTTCATGACCGACGGCTCCAAGATCGACGGCCCAAAGGCTGACGGCCCCAAAGGCTGATGACTCCAAGACCGGCGGCCCCAAAGGCCGACGCTCCATCGGGTCAAAGAACACGCGAGCCAATTCCTTGGCAATTGGGCTTGACATGGCTTACCCCGACTCCCGTGTCGGTTGCGGCCCATCTCGACATCCGTGTTGGCCATGGCCCATCCCGACCTCGGCGTCGGCCATGACCCATCTCGACATCCGTGTTGGCAGGCCCATCCCGACCTCGGCGTCGGCCATGCCCCATCTCGACACCCATGTCGGCCAGGGCCCATCCCGACCTCGGCGTCGGCCATGCCCCATCTCGACATCCCCGACGTCTCCAGTTCGCCGAGTCGGCCAAGGCCATCCCCGGCTGGCCCGACTCGGCCCCGATGCCCCCAAGTCCGTCGACTCGGCCCCGTGTCTCCAGGTCCACCAGATCAGCCCCAGCATGGCCCATCAGTTCAGGGCACCATCTCTGACGCGCGCCGCCTGACAACGCCGGATCCAACAACCTATCGGTAACGTCGTTGATGGGACTAGACCCAGCTACCCAACAGCTCCGCCGGCTGATGGGACGTAGCCCACCAACCAGCCCATATTCACGCAATGGCTCGGCAGACATTCTGACTTCACGAAAACCCACGTGATCGTGCCAGCGTCAACCCCTATAAAAGGGTAAATCACGTCGAGGACCAGGTAACGCAAGTTTACACACTTGATGCCCTAATTCTCAGAAGAACAACCCGATCCTTCTGAGATCTCTCTTCTCCAAGAGCTCTCTCGAGCTCATTCTCTGCTGTGACCTCAGTCATAACTTGGGCGTCGGAGGGTCCCACCGGAGGATCCCCTCCGATCTTGGGACTTCTTTGCAGGCAATCCGGTGAAGCGAGGATTCGAGGAGAGATGATTGAGCGCCATCACTCCCTAATCTTCTTCTTAAGTTTTGGGTGGACGAGATACTGCAGCTAATTCTCAATATAGCTAGAGAGTTTGTATGCTTTGATAGCTGGACAAAAGAGAGGCAACGCGGCGAGTTCGCCGGTGCTTGCATCTGGATTGATCTGAGGCGACTGCTACGACCTGGTGCAAGGGTTAGAGGGAGCTATTCTCCATTTTGGTAGCAGTTTGCCTACGAGCACCTTGACGGCATCTGCTCCTACTGTGGCAACCTCCACCAACTGAAACTATGTCCCTCTCAAATGGAGAAGATGATAGATGATGATGGTTCGTCGTCTTCCAATTTCGATCCTTAGATGGTTGCCCTATGCCAAAAGAGGACCACTGTTGTTGCTCCAGAACCTAAGAGGAAACCGGTTTCAGCATCCTCCATTATTAACCCTTAATCTCATTCCGATGATTGGCAGACTCCCACCGAAGTTGCTCATCGTCGATCTAATTCTTCTCAGGTCCACAGTGCAATGAAGGGACCTACTGTGCCGGGTCAGGGTTTGGATGTGCTGGCTGGAATAGCTGCTGAACAAGCCGATGTGCCAGCAGCTTCCTCGTGCCAGCAGAAACCAATGTGCATAAAAACCCTTTTGCGGTACTCGGTTTCGATCAATGGTCGGGCCATCCTAAGGCCTGCTCTGATGTCAATTTGGCTCCCCAAAGTGGTCCCGCCCTACCCAGCTTGTGTCTGTTCGCATTGCTACAAGTCAGTCCAAATCCATTTCTGGAGAAACATGAAGGATCATCTCTAAGACTAAGGGGTCTAACAGCCAGTCCCGTCCCAGTTTGGGGGCTTCACTTATCCGGTCTGATAGGTCGAAGATGGTTGGGTCAGATCAGGTGTTTACTTTTACAAGAGCCCCGATGTCGACTGATGATCCGATTGCAGTTCAGATAGCTGATCATGACACTGTTTTATCTTTATTCAAGGACATTGTTCAGGAGTTCGATCAGGGTACAGCCAAGGCCTCTACTTCAAAGGATAGTTTGACAGGGGTCATGGACATCTTAGCTGTGTTAGTTGCGGCTGAGGTCCCATCTGGAGCTAAGACTGTGATGAGGTGATGGAGGGGGAGAAGGAGAGGGTTTGACTTTCCCTTCTCTTCTCCCAAAAAAATTCTGACATGGAATGTTAAGGGGGATGTTAAGCCTTCCTTTAGGTCTACCTTTGGGAGACTTGTTCAACTTCATAATCCAGATGTTTGTATCCTTCTTGAGACTCGATTATCGGGCCACAGTCTTGATCGCATGAGGTGGCAGATTTCAAGATCTTGTCCTCCTGTGCTGTACATTCTATAAGACTCTCGGGTGGGATTCTTGTTTTGTGGCATCATGGCACAGTCAGGATTGATCCCTTCTATAAAAATAAGCAGATGGTTGCTATTGTTGTCTCATATCAGTCAGGCAATCCCTGGCTCCTATCAGGAGTTTATGCTACTACTGATTTTTTGGAGAGAAGGGTTCTTTGGGGCCACTTGTCCACTATTATTACTCAGGGCCTCCCCTCCTTAATAGCTAGGGACTTTAATTGAATACTTGGGGCTCATGAAAAGAAGGGAGGGAGGCAGTATACTGAGAAGCTAGAGATCAGGGAGTTTAGGAGTTTCATCGACACACTCGATCTAATTGATCTTGGATTCTCTGGTCCTAAATTCACTTGGTGTAATAACCGTCATGGATCGACATGAGTTTTTGAGAGGATTGATCGAGCCTTAGCATCGATCCATTGGATTCATCACTTTTTGGATTTTTCTGTTTGGCATCTTCCTAGGATAGCCTCAGATCATTGCCCCATTCTCATATCCAATATACTGTCATTAGGTATCGGAGCCCTTTCAGATTTGAGCTGTTTTGGACCCATTATTTTTTTTGCTTGGGAGTTGATATCATAGGTTTGGAGGTTACCAGTGCGAGGGGGCCCCACCTATTGTATCTCTAGGCGGTTGGAGCTAGCCAGACGCCACTTACTTTGGTGGAACAAACATGATGTTGGGGATATTTTTCAGCGTCTGGAGCAGACAGAGAAGCACATAGCAGACATGCAACTTTGGGAGGATCAGGAGGGTAGTCTTTAGGAGTCTGATCTTACTGATCTCCGCCACCATCTTACACTACACCATTCCCTTATTAGATAGCTGGAATTATATTGGAGACAGAGATCTCGTATCCAGTGGATTAGGAAGGGTGATCATAACACTAGATTTTTTCATCAAGCTACAATTGCTCACCAATCTTCGAAATGTATCCGAAGAATTATTAATGACGATGGCCTTTGTCACGATGAGGATCAAGGGATTAGGGACCAGCTGCTTGCCTTTTTTCGATCTAGATGGATGGATCACTCTAGTGCTGAATTTTCTTTTAGCCAATTTCTTTTATCCACAGTCTCGCAAGCTGATAATGAGATATTGACTAGGGGTGCTAAGGCTGACTTTGGAGTCGATCTTGAGGCCGACTTTGGGGTCGGTGCTGAGGCCGACGCTGGAGTCAATTTTGAGGCTGACTCCGGGCTCGATGTGGGGGCCGACGCTAGAGTCAGTCTTAAGGCGGACTCTGTGATCGGTGCTGAGGCCAATGCTGAAGTCAGCCTTAAGGCCGACTTCGGGTTCAGTGTTGGGGCTGATGCTGGAGTCGGTCTTGAGGCTAACTCTGGGGTCAGTGCTGAGGCCGACTCTGGGGTGATCTTGAGGCCGACTCTGGGGTCGGTGCTGAGGTTGACTTTGGGTCAATCTTGAGGCCGACTTTGGGGTGGTGCTGAGGCCGACCGAGCTTGATGTTGGGGCCGATCCTGGAGTAGGTCTTAAGGCCGACTCTGGGGTCGATGCTGAGGCTGACTATGAGGTTGGTCTTGAGGAGACATGTTGGATCATAGCGAAACTTTAGTTATCTAATTTTACCTTCGTCAATTAGCCTCATCCATTAACAGTAGCATGGCTTGATTAGCCACATCAGATGCTCCTCCACTCCTGAGCTCGTGTGGTCACATCCCTCATTGAGAGAAAGGAGCATAGACTTCTAATGCCCTCGATCCTCGCCCATGATTGATTGTGGGTGTGTCTCAGGGAGGGGTCAAATTCCTCCTCATTTAAGGGAGTATGGGACACTATACCATCGCCTCGCAGAAGATTCTTTCTTCGAAATTGAAGATTGGGGTCATCTCTCTCAAATAAAGTGGTAGCCATCATTGCAGTGACATCGTTGGCACCCCATCACTAGCCACAGATTATGCCTTTTTGCGTTTGACCGAGGTGTCTTGCCTCGGATGAATGGATCATGCGACGGTTGGGCTGGCACCTTCAATAGGAGGCATCCACGTGGTGGAGTGAATCAAGTAGAATGATTTGAATGACAGGCATAAAGGGGGTCATTCTTGTTGCCGAGCTCCTTGTGCATCCGAAGCTTTCTTGTTTTCTCCTGAAACCTAAGTCTTCGGGTCCCTTCTCCTTCGAAACCCTGTGTCCGTTGTCTCCTTCCTTGCTCTAAGTTAGTTTTTCTTGACCTTTCTTTGCTTTCTTCCTCGTAGGTTCTGATAGGAAGGGCAAGAAGCCCATAGTATCCTTTTCATTCTTGTCCTCCTTCGAGGATAGGGTTCCACTGATACAACTGCAGGCTGTAGGCGGAATCTCGATCCGGGACCATCCGATAGCCATGGCTCCACCGTCACCACCTGTAGCCCAGCCACCACTTAGGGCTAGTAGGGCATCCTCTCCAGTCGTTGCTCCCACTTTGGAGGGTCCAGAGAGGATCGCTTCTACCATTACCCCCCCCCCCCCCCCTCTCCGAACATAGAGTCCCTTAGGGCCATTTATAGGATTCTCAGGAGGTCCAATTGTCTGCCCCTGGACCCAGCGATAGGGTAACCTTCGGTCCTTCCAGTAGGATTGCCCTGTATGAGAAGTTTCACGAGGCAGGCCTTTGGCTTTCCCTTCATCCTTTCATTGTCAGTCTACTCCATAGGTACACCCTGATGCCAGCATAGTTGGTTTCGATCTCCTTTTGAACCATCTATTCCTTGATGGTGTTATATGGTTACCTTGGCATAGTGGGCCAAGTGTCTTTGTTCTGCAGCCTCTACACCCTTCACCGTCAGTCCGACATCGGGTGGTAGTAATTCACACCCAGACCCAGCTGAGCCCTTAAATTGAACCTTTCTTCTTCCATCAAAGGGTGGAAAATCCGGTTCTTCTTTGCACATATTGAGGGAGTGAGGCAGAGTTAGGGGAACCCAAACCTAGAGCCGAATAAGAGCTCAGCAGTGATTCTGGGGAATCGGGAGGTGTTCAAACAGTTGTTGTCCTCCCGATTGCCTCTTTGCCGTGAACTACTGTCGGAGGAGAATCTTCGATATGTCGGCTTAACCGTGGATGATGGTGAGCGACCGCATCCTTCCTTTTCCTCCCCTTTTCTTTTCTTTCTCTCCTTTTTTTTTGATGATTGGCTCCTGGCATGTGCAAACATAAGGATATTCACCGATGCCATGAAGAGGGCAATTAAGAAGAGGAAAGGGATCGCCAGCTGTGACACTTGGAGGTTGGAGAAAAGGTCTCATCCTCGATCTTTGGTTCCTCCTCCATGCGACCACCAGACGGACTAGGAGCCTATTTCGCTGATCGACCTCAGCACTGAGTCACCCCCAGAGGAATCGAGGGGCAAGGCGGTCCTCTTGGCAATGGAGCCGACCACTTTGGGTATGGAGCTGGCTCCCTCAGTGAATGTGCCTATCTCGGAGGAAGGCCCGCCAGCAGGAGAGCAAGCGGGTGAAGAGAACCTGGCGACGACGGAGTTGGCAGCGGAGGAGATCGTCGCCCGAGGAGGAAACCATGAGGAGGCATCGCCTGTCCTCGGCCCTACACCTGTGACCTCGATGTTAGCCAGGCCCACGAAGGTGGGTGGGCTGGCGACATCCCATCATGGTCGTCCCTGATAAACCATGGCCATGTGAAGGAGCGGCTGCTAATTCAGACGTGTCTGCTGGAGTTTTGAGAAGAGTTTCATCGCCAACAAGCCACTGATTTCTTTTGGAACGGATTAACGGCTCTTCTTTGGGTAGGTATCTCTTCATCCTCATAAGGTTTCCCTACCACACTGTATGCTAACAGAGGTTATCTTCATGTAGTCGGTGAACTCTATGTTCGCTACTTGAGACGTCACCCTTCAAGCCAACGCAGTCCTCGCCCGCACCCAACAGGATGCCTTCGCTGCTCAAGCCCAAGCCGAGAAGGCTGAAAGTGCACTGGAGTCGGCCTGTGTCGAGCAGGTAGAGGAGCTTGAGGAGGCGAATCGTCAAGTAGCAACGGAGCTCGAGCGCACCCAAGTCGCCAAAGAGAAGCTGGAGGACGTTGTGGCAAGGCTGAGCGTGTGCGACCTTCAACTCCACACCATCACCCTACAAGTGAGGGTGGCCGAGGAGCGGGCCGACATGCCGAGGTGATTGCCCGAATGGTTGACACCAAGGCGGCCCATGCCACGGAGGATATGTGCGAGGCAATTGCAAAGGCCTTGGAGATGGAGGCAGCAGCATGAGTTGCCGAAGAGAGGGCCGCAACGGCCGAGAGAAGGGCTGCAAAGGCAGTGGAGCACTACTGAAGCTCAGCTGATTTCGAGGAGGAGCAGGCAGAGGCCTCTGTTGGGGTCTACTGCTGGGCTTCAGGGAGTGCAAAGAGAAAGTGGTCAGGGTCTTTGACATCACAAGCCTTGATGACGAGGAGCCAGAGTGGCCATTGGCGACAAAGAGACTAGTCAATGATGGGTCAGCACCAGCCGATGAAGGACCGACACCAGCTGGGCCCTGAAGACCTTGCCTTTTCTCTTTGTTTCTTTGTACCAAAGTTTCACTTGAGTTGGCATTTTGTAAACTTTTTGATAGTTAATGAAAAATAAACTTTCTTTTGAGTCTTTGAGCACTTAGCTTTTGTAGTGTGTTCTATCATTCCGCACCTTGCGCTTGTGCGAATCCGCAATGGGGCTATGCTGTCTGATGGTTGTCAGCCACATGCTCTGAGTTGATATTGAGGCCGACGCTAGAGTCAGTCTTTAGGCTGAAGCTGGAGTCAGTCTTAAGTTGGGATTGAGAGCCCTTTGAAACCTATGAGGGTGACTCGGAGGGGTCTTTAAGACCAAGCCCGAGAGCCTTTTGTACCCCGAAGGGTGACTTGGGAGTCTTTGAGACCAAGCTCGAGAGCCTTTTGAACCTCAAAGGGGGACTCGGGAGTCTTTGAGACCAAGTCCGAGAGCCTTTTGAACCCCGAAGGGCAATTCGGAAGTCTTTGAAATCAAGCCCGAGAGCCTTTTGAACCCCAAAGGGTGACTCAAGAGTCTTTAAGACCAAGCCCGAAAGCCTTTTGAACCCCGGAGGGCGACTCAAAAGTCTTTAAGACCAAGCTCAAGAGCCTTTTGAATCCCGAAGGATGACTTGAGAGTCTTTGAGACCAAGCCCGAGAGCCTTTTGAACCCTGAAGGGTGATCCGAGAGTCGCTGGGACCAAGCTCGGAAGCCTTTTGAACTCTATTTTGCAAAGCTGATCGAATGAGAGGAAGGGATACTCAAACTTATCTTTATTTCAATTAGCTGAATGTGTACATCACTAATAGTACTAGCGAAGGTTGTCCACATTTCAGGTGCAAGGGATTGGCCTTTCATCTAGTCTTTCGATCCGGTATGCTTCGCGATGAAGTACTTTAGTGACCCGGTAGGGCCCCTCTCAATTTGGGGATAGTTTGCCCCCCTTCGTAGGCTTTGAGACTTCAGCTCGCCTAAAGACCAGGTCCCCGAGGAGAAATGCCTTGGAGCGGACATGGGTGTTGTAGTACTTTGCAACTTTTTGGCGATAGACAACTATCTTGAGTCACGCCTGATCGCGTGCCTCCTTGATGAATTCAAGGATGGCCCATAGTTGATTAAGGTTATCCTTCTCATCGTATGACTCTACCCAAGGGTTGGGGATGCCGATCTCCATGGGGATGACTACCTCTGACCCGAACAGGAGGCTGAAGGGAGTCTCTCTAGTGGGAGTCCTTGGTGTCATATGATACACCCATAGCATGTTTGAAAGCTTCTCCACCCATCTTTCCTTAAACTCATCCAGCCATGCTCTAAGCCCCTGAAGGATGGTCTGATTCATAATCTCGGTAGCCCCATTTGTCTATGGGTGACCGATGAAAGTAAACCGTTGGCAGATGCCCAATTTGATGTAGAATTTCTTAAAAGGGGCATTATCGAACTGCTGGCCATTATTGGTGATGAGGGTGTGAAGTAGCCCAGTAGCCTAAACCGGCAGATGCTGGACGTTCAAAGAAAGATCTCACCTTATCCTCGGTGATCTTTGCTAATGCCTCGGCTTCAACCCACTTGGTGAAGTCATTGATGGCAATGAGTAAGAACTTTCACTGACCAGAGGTCGGGAGGAATAGTCCTAGGATGTCCATTCCCCATTGGACGAAGGGCCATGGGGCTAAGAGAGGGCTCAGCTGAGAGGCTGGCCACCATTGGATGTGAGCATGTCGCTGGCAGCTATCGCACTTTCGGATCAGCTCGGCGACGTCCTCCTGCATGGTATGCCAATAGTATCCTTAGTGCAAGGCTTTGTACGCCAATGCTTTGCCCCCTCAAGTGGTTCCCACAGACGCCTTTATGAATCTCGTAGAGGATATAGTTCACATCTATAGGGCCGATGCACTTGAGGAGAGGATAGGAGAAGGACCTTCGATATAGTTGCCCCTCCAGCACCAAAAACTTGGAGGCTCTCCACTTGAGTAGTTTGGCCTCTGTATGATCAGCGGGAAGGGTGTCATCAGTGAGGTAGCGAACGTATGCATCCTTCTAGGTAGGTTCTTGGTTGACCGACAGAGCTTCTTCTATTGCAACGATGCTTGGGGCTTCCAGGAGCTCCATGTAGGTCCTTCCCAGGGCCCCATCCGCTGAGGTAGCCAGGTAGGACAAGGCATTGGCCCTAGCATTCTCCCCCTAAAAATGTAGCTAATGCTAAAATGAGTAAAGAATGAGGTCT
This sequence comes from Calamus simplicifolius, assembly GCA_900491605.1. NCBI lineage: Eukaryota > Viridiplantae > Streptophyta > Magnoliopsida > Arecales > Arecaceae > Calamus > Calamus simplicifolius. The sequence goes on along the minus strand of UESW01004557.1, from coordinate 185,863 downwards.
GTGATTGGACCTTACTCAGATATCGGGATATGGTGGGGTCCCAGGCTTCGTACTCTCTAGTAATTTATCTGGATATGAGCTAGGAGTCGATGAAGGCTTTGAAGTGCTTTACTTCGAGCTCCCTCACAAGCTTCATTCCCGCTAGCAAGGCTTCTTACTCGGCCTAGTATTAGTGGCTTTGAAAAGAAACTGAAGGGCATACTCCACCACCATTCCCTCTGAACTCGCAAGGATGAGGCCTGCTCTGCTTCCTTGGAAATTTGATGTAACATCCACATGGAGAATCCAGTCTTCTCCGCCTCCTTGGGCACATCGTCTGAGGGCACTGTGTGGGGCTCTTTCAACTACTCTTCAGTCCAGGTGTACTCGACCAGAAAGTCCACCAAGACTTAGGACTTCATAGCCTACCTTGATCGAAATGATAGATCAATTCCCCTAGCTTGACTGCCCACTTGGCCAGCCGATCGAAGGTGTCAAGATGGGACAAGATTGCCTTGAGAGGTTGGTCCGTGAGTACTACTATCGGATGGGCTTGGAAGTAAGCCCTGAGACGTTAAGAGAAGATTATTAGTGCAAATATAATCTTCTCAGTTTTGGAATACCTAATCTCCGCATCATGGAGCACTTTGCTGGTGTAGTAGATCAGCCTTTGCACTCTATTAAGATCCATATGGACGAAGATGGAGCTGACTGCCTTCGGAGAGGTAGCGATATAGAGGAAAAGATCTTCTCCTTCAATCGGCCTCGATAGCAGTGGCGGGATAGATAAAAATTTCTTCAGCCCCTCGAAAGCTTTTTGACACTCCTCTATCCATTCGAAGCCATTTATTTTTTGCAACACATTGAAGAAGGGCAGGCATTGCCTGGCTAACCTCGATAGGAACCGTCTCAGAGCAACCATCCTTCCGATGAGTCACTATACGTCATTCTTGTTGGCTACTGGTCTCATATCGAGGATGGCTCAGATCTTCTCTGGGTTTGCTTCGATCCCTCGTTGGGTTACTAAGAACCCCAGAAACTTACTTATCGTGACCCCAAATGCATATTTTTGGGGGTTCAGCCTCATTTGGTAGCGGCAAAGGTTGTTGAAAGTTTCTATTAAAGTCAGCAACATGGTTGGCAGTGTGGACGCTTTTGGTCAACATGTCATCTATGTATACCTCCATGTTACACCCAATTTAGCTTTCAAAAATCTGGTTTATCAACCTCTGATATATGACTCCTGCATTTTTTAGCTTGAAAGGCATTACCTTGTAGTAATTGACACCCTTCTCGGTTATGAAGGAGATAGCCTCCTTGTCCTTCGGGTCCATCTTTATCTGGTTTTACCCCAAGAAAGCATCCATGAAACTGAGAATCTTGTGGCCAGATGTGACATCCATGAACTGGTCGATCCTAGGCAGTGAAAAGTTATCTTTGGAGCATACCTTATTGAGGTCGATGAAATTGATGCAGATCCTCTAACTCCCATTGGCCTTATGGACCATCACCATATTAGCCAATCGGTCCGGATAGTGTGCTTCTTGAATGTGGCCGGTGGCGATCAGCTTGCGGACCTTCTCGTCGATGGCCCTTTGCTGCTTGGGGGTGAAGCTCCTCTTCTTCTGTCGGACTGACTGACACTTCGAATCAATGTCGAGCTTATGGGTGATCACCTCTAGTGGTATATCCATCATGTCTGATGCTGACCAGGCGAGAACGTCTGAGTTAGCCCGTAGAAATGCGAGAAGCTGGTCTCTCGTATTCTCTAGAAGGAGTGCTCCGATTTGGACCATTTTCATTAGGTCCTCCCCAATGGAAACGTCAGTAGGTGCTCGGCCAGCTCTTCCCTCATCTTGGATTCTCTGGGGTCAAACAGCTCTGGAACCGATGGAATAACTGCCTCTTGAGGACTGGAAGCCGTGTGGTAACAGAGTGGCACTGGGCTCTGCTCCCCGCACATCTCTTCGATTCCTCCATTGGTGGGGAATTCAATGAGTAACTGCTTAGTGGAGATGATGGCATCCAGGAGATTTAGGCTAGGTCGTCCAAGAATGGTATTATTGGCCAGGGGCACTCGGATAACCAGGAACCTCATTAGAATCATGCTTTGACACGGTGGCATCCCTGCTATGACCGAAAGGGTGATCTCTCCTTCTACCCTTATAGAATCTTCGATAAAAACCGACTAGGGGCATAGTCACGAATCGAAGGGAGCTATAAGACAGGTTCCTCTGAACAAAAGCATCGTAAGTGAGAATATCGGCCGAGCTTCCACTATCAACAGGAATCCTCTTTACAGGGTACTTAGCGATTGTCATGGATGTGACAATGCTATCATCATTATGATTCTCTACCCCCACTAGATCCCCTTTAGAAAAGGGGATTATAGTCTCTAATCCCTCGTCCCCCCGTGGCCTTTTGGAGGTACCACTTGCTCCCTAGGAAATTATGGCCACGATCTTCTCGATCGGGGCATTGTCGATGTTGGTCGGGGCCGCCGAAGGTGCCACGTGGCTTGGAGCAGTCGGGTTTCCCTTATGGATGAACTTTTTGAGGTAGCCTCGCTGGATGAGCTCCTTGATTGCCCTCTTCAGATGACTACAGTCTTCCGTGTCATGGTCGTGGTCCCGATGGAAGCAATAGTAGAGGTTTTTGTTGAGCGGGGCTCTTGGCATCAGAAGAACGAGATGCTGAAGGTACGACTTGCCCTCAATCTTTATTAGGATGTGGGATCTCAGGGCAAGTAGGGGGTGAGAAGCTCCTCTTTAGGGGTGAAGTTTCGGGACCAATTCTTCAATCATCGTGGAGGCTCAAGCTTCTTGGGGCGAGGTCCACTTGGCTCTGCATGGACCTACCTTTTGCTGGACCCTCCGTCGGCTTTCCTTCGGGTAGAATCGGCCTCATCGGTACGGATGTACTTCTGCACGTAAGTCAGGAGTTCGGCGTATGAATTGGGAGGTTTCTTGTTAAGGGAGTAGGTGAAGCGAGAGGGACAAAGCCCTCGCTTCAGGGCTAGGGTGGCCATGAAGTCATCGAGGTGATAGACCTCGAGGGCGGCCGCCTTGAAACGAGTCACGAAGTCCTTGAGTGACTTATCATCCTTCTGTCAGACAAAGAATAGATTGTCAGCCACTCGAGGGATCTTTCGGCAGGCGTCAAAGTGCACCAAAAAGGCCCTCTCCAGCTACTGGAAGGAGTTGATACTGCGCGATGGTAAGTGAGAGTACCAGGCACGCACGGCCTTCCGAAGGAGGACCCAGAGTTACAAAAGATTATAAAAATAATGGAGATCGGAATTCAAACAGAGTTTTGAATTCATCAGGATGGTTCACTAAGATTTAGGGATAGACTTTGTGTACTAAATGATAAAGAATTGAAAAAAAGAGATTTTGGGTGAAGCATATGGTTCGGCCTATATTATGCATCCTGGAGGTACCAAGATGTACCATGACCTAAAGAAAAACTTTTGGTGGATGGGTATGAAACGGGACAGAGCTCTTCATATTGCTCAATGCTTAGTATGTCAGCAGGTGAAAGCTAAACATCTAAGACCTGCTGGACCATTGCAGTTTTTTGATATTCTTTAGTGAAAATGGAAGCATATTACTATGGCGTATGGACTTTATGACTGGCTTATCGAGAACCCCTCGGGGTAGTAATGTTGTATGGGTGATTGTGGATCGGTTGACCAAATCAGCCCATTTCTTACCATTTAGGGTTGGATTCTCTTTGGAGAGGTTGGCAGGCATGTACATAGAACAAATTGTGAGGCTGCATGGGATTCCAATGACTATTGTATCTGATCGGGATAGTAGGTTTGTATCCCAGTTTTGGAAAGGTCTTCATAAAGCACTTGGTACCAAGTTGAGCTTCAATATTGCTTTTCACCCACAAATAGATGGATAATCAGAACGGACCATATAGATCTTGGAGGATATGCTAAGAGCATGTGTTATAGATTTGGATGGTGCATGGGATAGTCATCTGGAATTGATTGAGTTTACTTATAATAATAGTTATCAAGCAAGTATCCAAATGGCTCCTTATGAAGCACTATATGGAAGAAAATGTCGGTCTCCAATTTGCTGCGATGATGTTGGTGAGTGAAAATTTTTGGGACTCGAGTTAGTGCAACAAGCTATGGAGAAAATACAAGTAATTCGAGAATATCTTCGCACAGCTCAGAGCAGATAGAAGAGTTATGCTGACAATAGAATGAGGAAAATAGAATTTCAAATCGGTGATCCTGTGTTCTTGAAGGTTTCTCCTAGCAAGGGTGTGATGAGGTTTGGACTTCGGGTAAACTGAGTCCCAGATATTGGTCCATTTGAGATTTTAGATAGAGTTGGGGAGGTGGCATATCCACTAGCATTACCACCAACTCTATCAAATGTGCATAATATCTTTCATGTGTTAATGTTGAAGAAAATGTTCTAGACCCAAATTATGTGGTAGAGCATGAGCCATTGTATCTTCAAGAGGACCTGACTTATAATGAATACCTAGTACGGATTATGGACAGAAAGGATCAGGTTTTACACTGTCGTACTATACCTTATTTGAAGATACAATGGAGCAACCACTCAGAACGAGAGGCCACTTGGGAATTGGAGTCAGAAGTAAAAGACAAGCATCCCCAACTCTTTTAAGTATCCAGTAAGAAAAAATTTCGAGGATGAAATTTATTTTAAGGAGGGAAGAATATGAGTGCCTAGGCTTTGGGGAGGAGTTTCTCCTCCCCTTACTCGATCCTCATGTATAATATATATATATATATATAAGAGGGGGTGGGCAGCTTGGGGTTTCCTAGCGCCGCTAGGAGAAAAAAAAAAAGAGAAAGAGAAAGAGAGAGAAGAAGAAGAAGGAAAAGTGGGAAGGAAAAGCCCTATGTTGCCAAGGAAAGGAGAGGCAAAAAGAGAAAGATAGAGAAAAGAGAGAAAAAGAGGAACATCTGTTCCTTTACTCTTCTTCCAAAGAGTGCCACCGTCAGGATATCATTGGACTCTAGGAAGAGAGGTAAGTCCTTAGCGGGTTATTAAAGATGGAAAGAAAGTAAGCATAGGCGATGAAGGCGGTGAGGGGATTAAAGAAAAAAAAGGAAGAGGAGAAGGATAAGTGCTCAAATTATGGCACAGACCCAATGATGGGTTATAGAAGAAAATTTATTTTTATTTTATTTTATTTTATTAAAGTTTATTTCTATCAATTAAATAAAATTATGAATTGTATCAGCTGAAGGGGATAATCAATGTGACAGGGCGGAGTTAAATTCGAGTCGTTAGTGAGGGTTTGTTAGCCAAATTGTGATGTAAAATTTCTCCTACATAATTTTTACCGATGATGACGCCAAGTCACCTTCTACAAACGCCAAGGAAGACGGACGTCCTTCTCCTCGGACCCCTGCAAGAAAAGTCTCCGAAGATCGGTTGTTCCCGTAGGGACCCTCCGACGCTCAAGTCAGTCATTTGGGATCAGACAAGAACCGCTCAGCGGAAAGGAGCTGAGATAGTTAGGGTTTTGCTAGGAAGAAGAAAGCTAGAAAACCAGAGTTCAGATCCTTACTTACAGCGCGGGCGTGCATTTTTATACCTGTCCGAATATCCCATCTTACTGTTCCGGAAGATTGTCATCGTACCATCACTATGCGCACCGGAGGCGTCCTGTGATACCTGTCAACATGGTGTTACACGTGTCTAACAGCCACGGTTGTATTTGGTGCGCACCGTTGCTTGACGCGACCGCCCACAGTGCAAGTGGCAATGAGTCGTACTCCGTAACGGGACACAGTCACACACAGGAACATGCAGTGTACCATACGACGTTATGAGGCATGGCCGCAAGCAGCCACGGGCGCACGGAAAGTCATGTGGGCGCGTTAGGTGGTCTGGAGCTATCATTTGGTTCGAAGGCTGGTCCGCGTGCTAACTGTTGATGATACCCGCACACCCCGAGACCGAAAGGGGGTCTCGTTTACCTCGTTCCATTGGAACCGGCGCTTGAGGCCGTCGTTGGAGGCCAGAGCCAAAGGTCGTCGCTGGAGGCCGGGGATGAGATAATGCTGATGCACCCCGAGACCGAGGGAGGGGTCTCGGGGTTGAGATATGGTGATCCCACCCGAGACCGAAAGGGGTCTCAGGGATGAGATAATGCTGGTGCACCCCGAGACCGAAAGGGGGTCTCGGGGTTGAGAGATAATGATCTCACCCCGAGACCGGAAGGGGGTCTCGGGGTCGAGAGATAATGATCTCACCCCGAGACCGATGGGGGTCTCGGGGGTGAGATAATGTTGGTGCACCCCGAGACCAAAAGGGGTCTCGGAGTCGAGAGATAATGATCTCACCCCGAGACCGATGGGGGTCTCGGGGGTGAGATAATGCTGGTGCACCCTGAGACCCAAGGGGGGTCTCGGGGTCGAGAGATAATGATCTCACCCTGAGACCGGTAGGGGTCTCGGGGGTGAGATAATGCTGGTGCACCCCAAGATCGGAAGGGGATCTTGGGGGTAAGATGATGCTGGTGCACCCCGAGACCGGAGGGGGGTCTCGGGGTCGAGAGATAATGATCTCACCCTGAGACCGGTGGGGGTCTCGGGGGTGAGATAATGCTGGTGCACCCCGAGACCAGAGGGGGGTCTTGGGGTCGAGAGATAATGATCTCACCCCGAGACCGGTGGGGGTCTCGGGGGTGAGATAATGCTGGTGCACCCCGAGATCGGAAGGGGGTCTCGGGGTCGAGAAATAATGATCTCACCCCGAGACCAGTGGGGGTCTCGGGGGTGAGATAATGTTGGTGCATCCTGAGACCGGAAGGGGGTCTCGGGGTCGAGAGATAATGATCTCACCCCGAGACCGGTGGGGGTCTCGGGGGTGAGTTAATGCTGGTGCACCCTGAGACCGGAGGGGGGGTCTCGGGGTCGAGAGATAATGATCTCACCCCAAGACCGATGGGGGTCTCGGGGGTGAGATGATGCTAGTGCACCCCGAGACCGGAGGGGGGTCTCAGGGTCGAGAGATAATGATCTCACCCCTAGACCGGTGGGGGTCTCGGGGGTGAGATAATGCTGGTGCACCCCGAGACCGGAAGGGGGTCTCGGGGTCGAGAGATAATGATCTCACCCGAGACCGGTGGGGGTCTCGGGGGTGAGATGATGCTGGTGCACCCCGAGACCGGAGGGGGGTCTCGGGGTCGAGAGATAATGATCTCACCCCGAGACCGGTGGGGGTCTCGGGGGTGAGATAATGTTGGTGCACCCGAGACCAGAGGGGGGTCTCGGGGTCGAGAGATAATGATGTCACCCCGAGACCGGTGGGGGTCTCGAGGGTGAGATAATGCTGGTGCACCCCGAGACCGAATGGGGGTCTCGGGGTCGAGGTATGGTAATCTCCGTTAGCTACTGTTACCTTTTATTCTAACGATGCGGGATCAGTCGTATCAGATGCCCCCTCACCCCTGAGGCGAAGCGGGTCCCACTGATTAGGTGAAAGGGGTGTTCTCCACGTGGCTGATCCCCGCCCACATCTCTTATGCGGACGGCATGGGGAATGTGAGAAGGCGGCCGCCTCCGTACACTGTGCCTGCCACGATCGACTTCGAGAGAAAATTAGCTCTTCGAAGTCTGCGCGAAAAGCTGTATCATCATTACCTCTCATAGCGACGACGTTAGCGGGGTCCCACCATTGGCCGGAGGCGTGCCGCACCACGCGCTGGGCGCCCCTCGAGGCGAGCCAGCCTATGGTAGGGGGCCATGTGGCTGACGAGATGAGGCGGGATTATTTGAAAACCCAATAAACCCAAATGAGGGGTTGAATCTGGCCATATCGCTTCCGCTATCGTCGTCTTCCTCTGTGCCTGTGCTCTGATCTCCCCTGCAACCCGAGAGCTCGTGCTTGGCTTTCTTTCTCCCAGGTCAGTTCTTTGTCCATTCCAGACTTTTTCATCCCTTCTTTTGCTCATGAGCTCTCCATCCTGGACCTCGAGGATGGTTCGGAGAATCATCCTCCCTCTGAGAGGCACTGTACCTCTCCCACACCTTCTCCTTCTCCTCGCTTGAGTGGTCCACTGACTCAGAGGACCGCATCCCCCTGGCCCGGCGACGGGTTGCCGGTGGAGCCCCATCGAGGGGCTGCCGGTCAGAGGCCGGCACCTCCTCGAGGGTGGAGGGGTCTCCGGAGGGGACCGCCTCCACGGTAACAGGTCTGGATTTGGCAAAAATCCGGGCCCGTTACCAGATTCCCCGAGACGTTGAGCTTTTTCTGCCAACTCCCGACGATAGGGTCATCTCCTCCCGACCCGGTCGGGTGGCCCTTTATGAGATTTGCCTAAAGGCAGGTCTTCGTCCACCTTTTCCGCCCTTTTTTATCAACTTCTCGACTACTACTCCTTGACCCCATCTCAACTGGTCCCGAACTCCTACCGTGTCGTTAGCGCCTTTATCATTCTCTGCCATCGTTGGGTATCACCCTCGAATCTCTCTTTTCGATCCTTCTACATCCTTCGGTCTCAGAAGGGTTGGTGGTTGTTCCAGCCCCGACCCAATCGGGTCCTCAAACTTTTTCTTCCCTCTTCAATCAAGGTATGGAAATCCCGATTCTTTTTTTGCAAACACTGACCAAGTTAGGCTCCGGTGGGGAGATCCCGACCTCCGAGGGAACGCGAACTCCGCCATCCAGCCTGGGGATCGGGAGGCATCGGGTCAATTGCTGGCTGCCGAAATCCCTCAGTACACCTTGCTCTTGACGGAAGATAGTCTCGAGTCGGCGGGTCTTATCTTCCACCGGGTAAGCCATCTCCACCCTTAGCCAAAAATTCTGTCTGCTTTTCCCCCTTTTTTGACTTTGACTGATGTCGTGCAGCTATGAAGATAACGACAGAGAAGCTCCTGAGGGCCGCCTCTAAAAAGAGGGCCCGAGAGGGGCCACCCGGAGGCCGGCGAGCTCCAGCCCCAAAATGCCCGACGGCTCGGGCCTCCCCACCACCAGTGCCACAAGACCCCCCGGCTGCTCCAGAAGTTGATCTCACAGCCGACACCCCGCCAGAGATGGCGGCGACCCGAGAGTCCCAATCGAGGAGCCAGTCGCGGAGGAGCCGGTAGCGGCGGAGGAGCCCATAGTGGCTGAAGAGCTTCCTGCCCCTGGCGAATCGACCCCGCCAGAGGCTGCCATGGATTGGGGTGAGGGGCCATCAAGGGTCGCGAGCCCACCCCCCGAGAGGTCACCTGGGAACAGCCCACGCGTCGAGCCAGAGACTGCCAAGATGGCCGATCGAGTGGGGCCAAGCCCGGGCCGCCCCGGGACTCCTTGAATGATGGTCGCTGGGCTGAGCGGGTCCTTGCCCCGGTTTTTATGCCCGAGATCCTGGAGGACCTTAGCCATTAGAAGGCGAGCGCATTCTTCCAGGATTCCTACGCGGCCGTCGTCAGGATAAGCGGTCTTTTTGCCTTTTGCCTTTATCTTTCTTTTCTTTTTGCTAACCTGGAACTTACGCATGCAACTCGCACACTCCCTGAAGGCCGCCAGGGATGTGATCCATGGTGGGAAGGCCCTTCTGTGGGAGGCGCAGAAGGAAGCTGAGGACGCTCAGCGCCGTGCGGAGGTGCCGAAGAGGCGCTGGAGTTGGCCAAAAGTGCCTGGGCAAGTGAAGCTAAGGCCGCTGAGAGCCGAGCGGAGGCCGACGCCAACCGTGTGCGCGTGGCACTCCACCAAATGACGGAGGCCGAGAATGCTGTGATGGCCAGATCTACACATCTCTGAGCTAACCTTAGCCCTCCATGAGTCCGAGGGTCGAGCGGTTGCGGCGGAGGAGAAGGTGAAGGCTGTGGAGGAAGAAACGAAGGCCGCGGAGGAAGAGGTGGGCGGCGAAGGAAGAGGCGTGGGTGGCGAAGGAGGAAGAAAGCAATCCAGGGAGGAGGCGAGCCGCGCCCGGGAGGCCGAGAGGGTTGCAGTGGCAGCCCTCGCCGCGGAGGAGAAGGCTCGAGCCGCAGAGGTGGAAGCTGCCATCGCGGCCAGGACCGCTGGGATCATAGAAGAGTACAAGGCATCCGAGCGCTTTACAGATGATTTGGCAGAAGCCTCGGCGGTAGTGTTCCTCGAAGGATTCCAGCATGGGAAGGAGAAAGTGGCCAGGGATTTGAACATCCCCCAGGACCTGGAAGTTGAGCTAGACCGCTTCTCAGATTCGGCCCCCTCCGATGATGAGCCCGCGCCAGCAGAGCCGTGAGCTTGTATTTTTTTTTTGCAAGTCCGACGATGTTAGCATTTTGTAATCCCTTCCAATTAATGAGATAATCTTCTTCAAAATACATTGTCTATTTGTGACTTACCCTGAATTCGTTGGTTGACAATACGCGGCACCATGGTCCCATTAGTCCCGCTAGTGCCAGGGGATAACTCTTAACTCATATGAGCTATTCTGCCTTAGCCATCTAGGACCAAAAATTGGGGCCAGGGAGGATAGGTGTCTTGGGGTTGAAACACCGGTAGTTGGAGGTTGAGGTAGGCAGGTTCCTCAAGACCATCGGCGCAACACTTTGCTAGGAGTATATCAGGCCTTGCACTAAGTAGGCATGTGGCTTTTGGTGCCAACGGGGGTCGACTTTATCTGACCGGCAGGACTTTGTGTGCCGTCGGGTGTCGGGCTTTATTCGCCGACAGGTGTCGGGCTTTACGCCTGGCGGGCCCAGTGCTTTAGGTTCCAACGGGTGTCGGGTTTCATGCCTGGCTGGTGCAGGGCTTTAGGTGCCGATGGGTGTCGGGCTTCATGCCTGGCTGGTGCAGGGCTTTAGGTGCCGACGGGTGTCGGGCTTCATGCTTGGCTGGTGTAGGGCTTTAGGTGCCGACGGGTGTCGGGCTTCATGCCTGGCTGGCCCAGGGCTTTAGGTGCCGACGGGTGTCGGGCTTTATGCCTGGCTGGCCTAGGGCTTTAGGTGCCGACGGGTGTCGGGCTTCATGCCTGGATGGTGCAGGGCTTTAGGTGCCGACGGGTGTCGGGCTTTATGCCTGGCTGGCCGAGGGCTTTTGTGCCGACCGGGGTCGGGCTTTATGCCTGGCTAGCCCAGAGCTTTTTGTACCGACCGGGATCGGGCTTTATGCCTCGCTGGCCCAGGGCTTTAGGTGCCGACGGGTGTCGGGCTTCATGCCTGGCTAGCCCAGGGCTTTACGTGCCGATGGGTGTCGGGTTTCATGCCTGGCTGGTGCAGGGCTTTAGGTGTTGACGGTGTTGGGCTTTATGCCTGGCTGGCCCAGGGCTTTAGGTGCCGACGGGTGTCAGGTTTCATGCCTGGCTGGTGCAGGGCTTTAGGTGCGGGTGTCGGGCTTCATGCCAGGCTGGTGCAGGCTTTAGGTGCCGATGGGTGTCGGGCTTCATGCCTGGCTGGTGCAGGGCTTTAGGTGCCGACGAGTGTCGGGCTTCATGCCTGGCTGGTGCAGGGCTTTAGGTGCCGACGGGTGTCGAGCTTCATGCCTGGCTGGTGCAGGGCTTTAGGTGCCGACAGGTGTCGGGCTTCATGCCTAGCTGGCCCAGGGCTTTAGGTGTCGATGGGTGTTGGGCTTTATGCCTGGCTGGCCCAGGGCTTTAGGTGCCGATGGGTGTCGGGCTTCATGCCTGGTTGGTGCAGGGCTTTAGGTGCCGACGGGTGTCTAGCTTCATGCCTGGCTGGCCCAGGGCTTTAGGTGTCGGCGGGTGTCGGGCTTCATGCCTGGCTGGCCCAGGGCTTTTTGTGCCGACCAGGGTCGGGCTTCATGCCTGGCTGGCCCAGGGCTTTTTGTGCCGACCGGCGTCGGGCTTTATGCCTGGCTGGCCCAGGGCTTTTTGTGCCGATCGGGGTCGAGCTTTATGCCTGGCTAGCCCAGGGCTTTTTTGCCGACCGGGTCGGGCTTCATGCCTGGCTGGTGCAGGGCTTTAGGTGCCGATGGGTGTCGGGCTTTATGCCTGGCTGGCCCAGGGCTTTAGGTGCCGACGGGTGTCGGGCTTTATGCCTGGCTGGCCCAGGGCTTTAGGTGCCGATGGGTATCGGGCTTTATGCCTGGCTGGCCTAGGGCTTTTTGTGCCGACCGGGGTCGGGCTTTATGACTGGCTGGCCCAAGGCTTTAGGTGCCGACGGGTGTCAGGCTTCATGCCTAGCTGGTGCAGGGCTTTAGGTGTCGATGGGTGTCGGGCTTCATGCCTGGTTGGCCCAGGCTTTAGGTGCCGACGGGTGTCGGGCTTCATGCTGGCTGGTGCAGGGCTTTAGGTGCCGACGGCGTCGGGCTTCATGCCTGGCTGGCCCAGGGCTTTAGGTACCGATGGGCGTCGGGCTTCATGCCTGGCTGGCCCAGGGCTTTAGGTGCCGACGGGTGTCGGGTTATGCCTGGCTGGCCTAGGGCTTTAGGTGTCGACGGGTGTCGGGCATTATGCTGGCTGGCCTAGGGCTTTAGGTGCCGACGGGTGTCGGGCTTTGTGCCTGGCTGGCCCAGGGCTTTTTGTGCCGACCGGGGTCGGCTTTATGCCTGGCTGGCCCAGGGCTTTTTGTGCCGACCGGGGTCGGGCTTTATGCCTGGCTGGCCCAGGGCTTTAGGTGCCGATGGGTGTCCGGCTTCATGCCTGGCTGGCCCAGGGCTTTAGGTGCCGACGGGTGTCGGGTTTCATGCCTGGCTGGTGCAGGGCTTTAGGTGCCGACGGGTGTCGGGCTTCATGCCTGGCTGGCCCAGGGCTTTGGTGCCGATGGCTGTCGGGTTTCATGCCTGGCTGGTGCAGGGCTTTAGGTGCCGATGGGTGTCGGGCTTTATGCCTGGCTGGTGCAGGGCTTTAGGTGCCGACGGGTGTCGGGCTTCATGCCTGGCTGGTGCAGGGCTTTAGGTGCCGACGGGTGTCGGGCTTCATGCCTGGCTGGCCCAGGGCTTTAGGTGCCGATGGGTGTCCGGCTTTATGCCTGGCTGCCCAGGGCTTTAGGTATCGACGGTGTCGGGCTTCATGCCTGGCTGGTGCAGGGCTTTAGGTGCCGACGGGTGTCGGGCTTCATGCCTGGCTGGCCCAGGGCTTTAGGTGCCGACGGGTGCCGGGCTTCATGCCTGGCTGGCCCAGGGCTTTTTGTGCCAACCGGGTCGAGCTTCATGCCTGGCTGGCCAGGCTTTTTGTGCCGAGCAGGGTCGGGCTTTATGCCTGGCTAGCCCAGGGCTTTTTGTGCCGACGGGTTCGGGCTTTATGCCTGGCTGGCCCAGGGCTTTTTGTGCCGACCGGGGTCGGGCTTCATGCCTGGCTGGCCCAGGGCTTTAGGTGCCGACGGGTGTCGGGCTTTATGCCTGGCTGGCCCAGGGCTTTAGGTGCCGACGGATGTCGGGCTTTATGCCTGGTTGGCCCAGGGCTTTAGGTGCCGACGGGTGTCAGGCTTTATGCCTGGCTGGCCCAGGGCTTTTTGTGCTGACCGGGGTCGGGCTTTATGCCTGGCTGGCCCAGGGCTTTTTGTGCCGACCGGGGTTGGGCTTTATGCATGGCTGGCCCACGGCTTTAGGTGCCGACGGGTGTCGGGCTTCATGCCTGGCTGATGCAGGGCTTTAGGTGTCGACGGCTATCGGGATTCATGCCTGGCTGGACCAGGGCTTTAGGTGCCGACGGGTGTCAGGCTTCATGCCTGGCTGGCCCAGGGCTTTAGGTGCCGATGGGTGTCGGGCTTTATGCCTGGCTGGCCCAGGGATTTAGGTGCATAGATCTCAGGAGCTAAAATCGAAATTTGTTAATATAAAATGAGGGGTGAAAACCCAAGCGAATAGAGGCATGATACTTGATGTGAGAGGAGGAATACATTACTGATAGTACCGGCGAAGGTTATCTGCATTCCATGTCCTAGGGAGTGGCTTCCCATCGAGCTCCTTAATCTTGTAAGCTCCGTGGTGAAGTGTCTCGGCGATCCGATAAGGTCCTTCCCAATTTGGAGCTAGCTTGCCTCCCTCTGCTGGCTTCGAGACCTCAGCCCGTCGAAGGATCAGGTCTCCTGGCAGGAAAGTCCTGGGGCGCACACGGGCGTTGTAATATTTAGCGGCCCATTGCCGGTAGACCACCATCCGAAGTCGCGCTCGGTATCGCATTTTCTCCACCAGGTCGAGGTTGGCTCGCAACTGGTCTGGGTTGCCTTCTTCGCTGTATGATTCCACCCGAGGGCTCGATGAACCAACCTCCACCGGGATGATGGCTTCGGATCCAAAGACTAAGCTGAATGGTGTCTCACCGGTGGGGGCTCGCGGCGTTGTGTGGTAGGCCCATAGCACGTTGGGGAGCTCCTCCACCCATCGCCCCTTGTAGTCATCTAGCCAAGATCTCAGCCCCTGGAGAATGATACGATTAGTCACCTTGGCCGCCCAGTTGGTCTGAGGGTGCCCGACGGAAGTGAACCTCTGATGGATGCCCAGCTCGGAGCAGAACTCTCGGAAGGGCGCATTGTCGAATTGCCGGCCGTTATCAGTGACCAGGGTGTGCGGTAGCCCAAACCGACATATGATGGACTTCCAAAAGAAGGATCTCACTTTGCTTTCTGTGATCTTGGCAAGGGCCTCGGCTTCAACCCACTTGGTGAAGTGATCCACCACCACCAAGAGGAACTTTCGCTGTCCGAAGGCCGGGAGAAATGGTCCCAGGATATCCATGCCCCACTGGGCGAAGGCCAGGGTGCTATTAAGGGGGTTAACTGAGACGTCGGCTGTCGTTGGATATTAGCATGACGCTGATAGCTATCACATCTCTTAACAAGCTCGGCCGCGTCCTTCTTCATTATTAGCCAGAAGTACCCCTGCCGCAGGGCCTTGTAGGCTAGGGCTCTGCCCCCTAAGTGACTTCCGCAGATGCCTTCATGGATCTCCCAGATGATGTAATCTGATTCAGCCGGCCCCACGCACCTGAGGACTGGGTATGAGAATGATCTCCGATAAAGCTTCCCATCTATCATCAAGAATCTCGGGGCCCTCCGCTGAGTAGCTTGGCCTCAGCGGGGTTCTCTGGGAGAGTGCCATCGGTCAGATATCGGATGTAAGCATCCATCCAGGAGGGCTCTTGCTCCACCGGCAATGCTTCATCCGCAACTTCAATGCTCGGGATTTGTAGGTGCTCCACATACGTTCTTCCCAGCATCCCATCGGCCGAAGTGGCTAAGCGGGATAATGCATCGGCCCTAGCGTTCTCTGCTCTGGGGATGTAGCTGACGCGGAAGTAAGAGAAATGAGTGGCTTGGGATTGCACCTTGCTCAAATTTCGGGACATGGTTGGTCCCTAGCCTCGTACTCCCCGGTGATCTGCCCAGAAACGAGCTGAGAGTCCGTGAAGGCCCTCAAATGCCCCGCGTCTAACTCCTCAGCCAACCTCATCCCTGCCAGTAAGGCTTTATACTCCGCCTGGTTATTAGTTGCCGGGAACTGGAATCTGAGAGCATACTCCACTGCATCTCCCTCCGGGCTCGCAAGAATGAGTCCAGCTCCACTTCCTTGAGAATTTAGCTCCATCCACATGCAAGATCCAGTCCTCCTCCGCCTCCTCAGTCGAGGGAGGGTCTACACATCCCTCCGGGCGCACCTCCTCTATATCTCTCTCGTCCAGGAACACTCGACCAAGAAATCAGCTAACACCTGAGACTTCATGGATGACCTTGGCTAGATGGACAGGTCAAACTCGCTTAGTTTAATGGCCCATTTGGCTAGCCGACTGGAGGTATCGGGGCGAGATAGGATGGTTCGAAGAGGCTAGTCCGTGAGCATCACGATGGGATGAGCTTGAAAATAAGGTCGGAAGCGTTGAGCAGAGACCACCAAGGCAAAAATAATCTTCTCGGTTCTAGAGTACCTGGTCTCGGCGTTATGGAGTACCTTGCTGGTGTAATAGATTGGCTTCTGAACCCCATCAGCATCCATGCGCACAAGCACAGAGCTGACAGCCACGGGGGAGGCTGCAAGATATAGGAAGAGCTCCTCTCCATTCTTAGGCTTGGACAACAACGGGGGAGTGGATAGAAATTGCTTCAACTCCTCAAAGGCACCCTGACACTCCTTTGTCCACTCAAAGCCGTTGACCTTGCGCAGCGCCTTAAAGAAGGGCAGGCACCTTTCTATCGATCTTGACATGAAATGACTCAAAGATGCCACCCTCCCCATCAGGCGTTGCACCTCCTTCTTGTTGGCTGGGGGCCTCATCTCCAAGATAGCCCTGATCTTGTCGGGGTTGGCCTCAATCCCTCGCTGGGTTACCATGAAACCCAGAAATTTTCCTGCCGCCACTCCAAAGGTGCACTTATGGGGGTTAAGCCTCATCCGATACGGTGCAGGTTATTGAAGGTCTCCTCGAGGTCGGCGATATGGTCAGCTGCACTGATGCTCTTGGTCAGCATATCATCCACATACACCTCCATGTTGCGCCCTATCTGGTCCTCAAAGATCTTATTCATCAATCTTTGATAGGTGACCCTGGCATTTTTCAACCCAAAAGGCATCACCCTATAACAGTAAATCCCCTTTTCTATGATAAAGGAAGTTGCTTCTTCATCCACCGGGTTCATCTTGATTTGATTATATCCCGAGAACGCATCCATGAAACTAAGGGTTTCATGCCCGAATGTGGCGTCCACAAGCTGATCGGGGCAGCGGGAAGCTGTCTTTAGGGCACCTTATTGAGGTCGGTGAAGTCCACACACATCCTCCAGCTCCCGCTGGCCTTGCGAACCATTACGACATTCGCCAGCCAGTCCGGGTAATGCACCTCGCGGATGTGACCGGCTGCCAGCAGCTTCCGCACCTCCTCATCCACGGCCTTTTGTCGGTCGGGGGCGAAACTCCTTTTCTTCTTCCGGATAGGCCGGCACCCCGCCCGAATGTTAAGCTAGTGCGTGATCACCTCCTTTGGAATCCCCGGCATGTCGGACGCCGACCACGCGAAGACATCCGCATTAGCCTGCAGAAAGGTGAGGAGTCGATCACGAGCCTCCTCCGGGAGTAAAGCTCCAATCCGGACTGCTCTTGCTGGGTCCTCCCCGAGAGGGAAATTAAGTAGTCGCTCGGCAGGCTCTCCTCTTTTCTACAGGTCTCGGGGGTCCAGCGCCTCAGGTGTCGGCGTGGGTGCCGCCCCCTACGGACTAGGGGCCAAGTGATAGCAAAGTGTTGGTGGATTCTGCTCTCCTCGCATCTCCCGACTCCTCTGCTGGTGGGGAACCTCACAGGAGCCTCTTAGTGGATATGATAGCATCCAAGAGGTTGAGCCCGGGCTCCCGAGGATTGCGTTGTACGCGAGGGGCACACAAACCACCAAGAACTTCATGAAAATAGTGCTCTGACACGGGACTGTACCAGCCGTCACAGGGAGAGTGACCTCCCCCTCAACTTTTACAGAATCTCCCGTGAATCCCATCAGAGGCGTGGCGACAAGCCGGAGCAGATCAGGTGACAAGTTGATGCGAACAAAGGCATCGTAGTTCAAAACATCCACAGAACTCCCACTGTCAACTAGAATTCTTTTTACAGGATGCTTAGCGATCATCATAGACACGACGACGCTATCATCATTTTTGTTCACTACCCCATCTAAGTCCTTTTCAAAGAAATGAATTACAGACTGACTCCCCCTCCCCTCTTGGCCTCTTCGACGGGCCTCCTGCCCCCCAGGAGATCATCGCTACCGTCTTCTCCGTCAGGGCATTGTCGATCACCGGCGGCGGGGGCGCGGGCTAGGAGCTCCCGGGTTGTTCCTCTGAACGAATTTTCCCAGGTGACCCCGCTGGATAAGGTCTTCAATAGCCTTCTTCAGCTGGCGGCAATCGTCGGTGTCGGGGCTGTGGTCCCGGTGGTAGCAGCAGTAGAGGTTCTTGTTCCGGGGGATCTTCGGGTTTATGGGAGGAGGGCGCTGCAGATAAGACTCCCCTTCAATCTTGAGCAGGATCTGAGATATCGGGGCCAGCAATGGGGTGTAGGGTCCATCTCTTGGTGCAAGGGCTCGGGGGCGGTTGTCTGGCCGGCGAGGAGGCTTAGGTCTCCTGGGGCAAACTTCTGCAGGTTCCGGTCGGGCCGACTTCTTGGGGACATTCCCACCAGCCTCGCGCCAGGAAAGTCGGCCTTATCTGCCCGAATATACTTCTGGGCCCGGATCAGAAGCTCAGAGTAAGAGCCGGTGGCTTCTTATCGAGAGAGTACGCAAAGCGAGACGGGCGGAGCCCCCACTTCAAGGCCAAGGTAGCCACCGAGTCTTCCAGGTTGTAGACCTCCAGAGCTGCTTCTTTAAACCGAGCGACGTAGTCCTGCAGGGACTTGCCGCTCTTCTGCTGGACGGTGAAGAGACTGTCGCCACCCTCGGAATCTTCCGGCAGATGTCAGAATGGGCCAAGAAAGCCCTCTCCAACTGGCGGAAGGAATTGATTCTTCGTGGCGGCAGACAGGAGTACCAAGCTCGAGCAGCCTTCTTCAGGGTGGCCGGGAAGGCAATGCACATAAGCGAGTCAGTGGCCCCCTGGACTTGCATGAGTACCTTATAGCTTTCCAAGTGGTCCAGGGGTCTGTGGTCCCGTCGTATGGATCTAGCTAGGGAAGACGAAACCTGGTGGAGATGGGCTCCTCCATGATGCGGCGAGACAAGGGAGGTGGCTGTCATAGTCTGTTTCCGGCAGGTGGGTGATCCGATGGCTAAGCTCCTCTAGCCTCTGATTATACTCATTGAGTCGACGCTCGGCTCGACGAGGCATCTGGCCATCAAAAGAGCCCTCCCCCGAAGATTCGGAAGATGGAGAACGGGGACGGCGATGCCGGCGGGGGCGCTCCGCCTCCTTCCCATGCCGCCGCTTAGGAGAGACACTAGTGTGGCGGGAAGGAGACCGATGTCTCTTAGAGGCTTCGTGGTGGTGAGGCTTGGCCGGAGATCGATGGTGGCGATCCACAGGAACTGGCGATCTCCACCGGAAGGAATGCTGGCTGGGTTGCACCACCCTCGGGACAGATGGATTTGGCTCTGGCTGCTGCACGGCCGCCTGCTGTGTTGCAGGCCCTGAACCGCCGCCGCCAAAGACTGGGCTTGCATGGCCAGGGCAGTGAATCGATCTTCTTGGAGCTGTTGCAGAGCAGGCGCGGGAACATCGACCTGGGGAGCAGAAGGCCCCGCCCCCCGGGGGTGCAGCGGCTCCGGAATACTGGCTGCAAGAGCCGGGGGGGCCTCCGTGGGTGGACCGCCCCGCGGTGCTGCCCCTAGTGCAACCGGCTGAAACTCCCTTCGTTCGGATCATCACCATGGCTTCAAGAGCTTGAAGAGAGGGAAAGTAGTCTGCTGGTTCGATGTCTTTTTCTTTCTCCCCCCTTCCTGGCACGCCAATCTGATGACGCCAAGTCACCTTCTTCAAACGTCGGGAAGACGAACGTCCTTCTCCTCGGATCCCTGCAAGAAAAGTCTCCGGAGACCGATTGTTCTGGTGGGGACCCTCTGACGCTCAAGTCAGTCACTTGGGATCAGACAAGAACCGCTCAGCGGAAAGGAGCTGAGACAGTTAGGGTTTTGCTAGAAGGAAGAAAGCTAGAAAACCAGAGTTCGGATCCTTACTTACAGCGCGGGCGTGCATTTTTATACCTGTCCGAATATCCCATCTTACTGTTCCGAAAGATTGTCGTCGTACATCACTATGCGCGCCGGAGGCATCCTGCGATACCTGTCAACATGGTGTTACATGAGTCTAATAGCCGCGGTTGTATTTGGTGCGCGCCGTTGCTTGACGCGACCACGCACAGTGCAAGTGGCAGTGAGTCGTACTCTGTAACGGGACACAGTCACACACAGGAACATGCAATGCACCATACGCCATTATAAGGCATGGCTGCAAGCAGCCACGGGCGCACGGAAAGCCACGTGGGCGCGTCAGGTGGTTCGGAGCTGTCATTTGGTTCGAAGGCTGGTCCACGTGCTAACTGTTAATGATACCTGTGCTCCCCGAGACCGGAAGGGGGTCTCGTTTACCTCGTTCCGTTGGAACCGGTGCTGGAGGCCGTCGTTGGAGGCTGGAGCCAAAGGCCATCGCTGGAGGCCGGGGATGAGATAATGCTGATGCACCCCGAGACCGGGGGGGTCTCGGGGTTGAGATATGGTGATCCCACCCCGAGACCGGAAGGGGTCTCGAGGATGAGATAATGCTGGTGCACCCCGAGACCGGAAGGGGGTCTCGGGGTCGAGAGATAATGATTTAACCCCGAGACCGGTGGGGGTCTCGGGGGTGAGATAACGCTGGTGCACCCCAAGACCGGAAGGGGGTCTCGGGGTCGAGAGATAATGATCTCACCCCGAGACCGGTGGGGGTCTCGGGGATAAGATAATGTTGGTGCACCCCGAGACCGGAAGGGGGTCTCGGGGTCGAGAGATAATGATCTCACCCCGAGACCGGTGGGGGTCTGGGGGGTGAGATAATGCTGGTGCACCCCGAGACCAGAACGGGGTCTCGGGGTCAAGACATAATGATCTCACCCCAAGACCAGTAGGGGTCTCGGGGGTGAGATAATGCTGGTGCACCCCGAGACCGGAAGGGGGTTTCGGGGTCGAGAGATAATGATCTCACACCGAGACTAGTGGGGTCTCGGGGGTGAGATGATGCTGGTGCACCCCGAGACCGGAGGGGGTCTCGGGGTCGAGAGATAATGATCTCACCCTGAGACCGGTGGGGGTCTCGGGGGTGAGATAATGCTGGTGCACCCGAGACCGGAGGGGGTCTCGGGGTCGAGAGATAATGATCTCACCCCGAGACCGGTGGGGGTCTCGGGGGTGAGATAATGCTAGTGCACCCCGAGATCGGAAGGGGGTCTCGGGGTCGAGACATAATGATCTCACCCCGAGACCGAAAGGGGGTCTCGGGGTCGAGACATAATGATCTCACCCCGAGACCGGTGGGGGTCTCGGGGTTGAGATAATGTTGGTGCACCCCGAGACCGGAAGGGGGTCTCGGGGTCGAGAGATAATGATCTCACCCCGAGACCGGTGGGGGTCTCGGGGGTGAGATGATGCTGGTGCACCCCGAGACCGGAGGGGGGTCTCGGGGTTGAGAGATAATGATCTCACCCCGAGACTGGTGGGGGTCTCGGGGGTGAGATGATGCTGGTGCACCCCGAGACCGGAGGGGGGTCTCGGGGTCGAGAGATAATGATCTCATCCCGAGACCGGTGGGGGTCTCGGGGGTGAGATAATGCTGGTGCACCCCGAGACCGGAAGGGGGTTTCTGGGTCGAGAGATAATGATCTCACCCCGAGACTGGTGGGGGTCTCGGGGGTGAGATGATGCTGGTGCACCCCGAGACCAGAGGGGGGTGTCGGGTCGAGAGATAATGATCTCACCCCGAGACCGGTGGGGGTCTCGGGGGTGAGATAATGTTGGTGCACCCCGAGACCGGAGGGGGGTCTCGGGGTCGAGAGATAATGATCTCACCCCGAGACCGATGGGGGTCTCGGGGGTGAGATAATGCTGGTGCACCCCGAGACCGAATGGGGGTCTCAGGGTCGAGGTATGGTAATCTCCGTTGGCTGCTGTTACCTTTTATTCTAACGATGCGGGATCAGTCATATCAATCGATATTGTATAAATAATAATTATTGGTTTTTGATGATTTATGTTGAGTGAATTATGGTTTCGTGCTATTTTTTGATTCTTGGTTTGATTTGGTTGATGAATATTGCCTAATTATGACTTATGAAATTTTTATTGTCATGGTTGAGTTGCGATGCATTGATATGCATGCCATGTATTGGTTGTGATGCATGAGTGTATGATGGTTGATGCTCTAGGCTGGCTATGTGAGAGCCTTGTCATAGGCTAGAAATGTGGCAGTGTTGCCAATCACAGACTGAAGTGTAACAGTGTGGCCCTGTCATAGGCTGAAAATATAGTAGTGTTGCTCATCACAGGCTAGAGTGTGACATTGTAGTTGCCCCACCATGGGCTGAAACGTTGTTATGGTAGTTTAGAGCTGAAAACCAGGTAAAATTAGATCAAATGTATGATTGGTTGAGTCTGAAGTCATTAGATGTGTGTCATGATGGCATCTACATTTATTGATTGATTTAGTGGTTTGAATTTCTTTAATCATGCATTTATACCATAGAGGTTATCAATTTAATTGCTATGTAAGAAGGTAAATTTTATGTAGGAGATTTTTACAAAGCTGTTGAACTCATTATATCCATTAAATATTTTTTACAAATGATTAATTTGATAGGATGGGATGGAGCGAGCTATTGCGATTAGTTAGATAGATATAAATTTTATTTTAATATTTTTTTTAAAGATTGTAGGAAAAATAATGAACTTATATTTATGACATTAGTAAATGTTTACTCAGTTTATTTTTTTAAATTGTGATAATTGCTATTTCTTTAAATGATAAAACTTTTATGAAATATAGTATGATTGTTTATATCAGGCCTTGCATGGTCTCTAAGGCTTACCTTAGGGTTTATGCGGCCGTGTCACATGGCCAAATTAGATGGTGGATTTGGGGCGTGACAGTTAGGGCCAACGCTGGAGTCGGTCTTGAGGCCAACTCTGGGGTCGGTGCTGAGGCCGACTCTAGAGTCGGTCTTGAGGCTGACTTTGGGCTCGATGTTGGGGCCGACGATGGAGTCGATCTTAAGGCCGACTCTAGGGTCGGTGCTAAGGCCGACTCTGAGGTTGGTCTTTAGGCCGACTCCTTAGGGCCAACTCTAGGATCGGTGCTGAGGCTGACTTCGGACTCGGTGTTGGGGCCAACGTTGGAGTCGATTTTGAGGCCGACTCTAAGGTCGGTGATGAGGCCGACTTTGGAGTCGGTCTTGGAGCTGACTCTGGGGTCGGCGCCGAGGCCGAAGGAGATACGTCGGATCATAGCAGATAGCTTTAGTTATCTAGTTTTACCTTCGTCAATTAGCCTTGTTCGGTAATTGTAACGTAACTTGATTAGCCATATCATAAATTATAAATTTAAATATAATAATATATATATAATATTTTTTTATTAACCCATGTGCAGCGTACCCCATACCATTATATATATATATATGGAGGCGGAATGTAGCATTGGAAGGCATAAAACATTTTATATTTTTCTATGGACATCGGGCCCAATTGCAATATTTTTTTATTTTTTATTTTTATTTTTTTTTGAGGTGGGGGCATATGGCTAAATACTTTAGCCGCTTGATCCCAAGACTTTTTCATGGCTAAATACTTTAACCGCTTGATCCCATCGTTGCTTCGATAAGCTCAACCGCCCGGACCGTCCAACCAATGGCCCGTCACATGGACGGCTAGGCACATAATAATCAAACAGATCATTGCGTCCGTCAAGCTTTCTGCCGTCACCATCTTAAATTGTTTACTTTGTCTTCCCGATAGGGATCGATCCGACGGCTAGAAAATCATTCAACATCATATCTTGAAATGATAGGGATGGTTGCCTCTTAGACGCCTCCCAACGAGAAGACTTCTTCTCCCTTCCCAGTCGTGCGCCGTCCGACGCATCGACACGCCGGAGAATTTATGACCAGCCGTCTGATGATACCCTCACTGGATCTGCGGTGCGGTCGAGAAGTATTCGGTGAATGAGAGGGCTGTGGTGCCCTCCTTCCACGGTGGTTTTAGGCTTCATTTTTTTTATTCATCGTTTTTTTTAAAAAAAAATTAGGCTTCGGCAGGGTGGAGCGGTGACGGCAGCACGAGGGCATCGGCGGCCCACCCTTGAGCCCCGGATCACGTCACCTCCCACAAATAAAATAAACCTTCTGTCTCGATCAACGGAACTGCCAACTCGGCCGAGTTTAGTCGCCACCTGACGTTCTATCAACCTTTGCGGCGTTAAGTGCCGGTCTCCAGGCTGGCACATCAAGGCCGTGCATCACGGCCGGGTCGTCCGCAGTCCGCACGAGATATCGATGCCGATGGAGTAGGGCCCCCGTGGAATAGTCTGGTACGACCCTCGGATTTAGGGTTGGCTAAATATACGGCTCTGATTTGTTCAGCTGTTATTCCAGGAGGAAATCTGCACGTTGTATTGTCTGCCTCTATTTATTTTTCCTTGGTGGAATCTATGGTCTCTTTCAAGAGCATTTATTTTCCAATCCCAATACCTCAGGGACTCGCAAAGAGGGGGAAAAATAAAACCTCAATATTTTTAAAAAAGATAAATTAAAACTTTCATTTTAGAACGCAAACAACAATTCTATTTATCCTTTAACATCATTAAACTATCAATAAAAGTTAAATTTATTCCTATTATATTACGTGTTTACTTTTGTTTATACTTCAAAGTTAAATCTGAAGAATCTTGATATTATTTAGAAAAATTTACTGCAACTTGATCATCATGTGCTGACTTAGATTGAGAAGATCTTTATATACCAAAAATGAAAGTTTTAAAATTTTTAACTCTTTTTTTTAGTTGGATCTATATATAAATCAATCTAGTTTATGAAATCTTCTTATAATATTCTCAAAAAAATAATTTATAATCTTGCTTACTTTAGGCATGAAGGTGTTGATCAAGTGCTTTCTTTACATTTGGAGAAACAATATAGATACATCGTTACCCTTTATGCAAAAGTTATGTTTTTATATTATAATAAAATTATCTTTTTAATTTTTAATGTAAATCATTAATAAAATTACTTTAATATTGCATCAAGATTTATTGTTGGTATTATTAAAATTATATAAAAATATTTTAAAATATTTATTATCATATAAAATTTTTGATAGGAAAGGTAGTATTTAATCTCTCGAATCCATTTGATTCATTTCAAGTCAATGCGTGTGAGATTAGATTACTTGTTTAGTTAAATGGTTAAATTTGTCTTTGAATTTCTTATTCATTGATAGATAATTGGAATGAGATTGCTAAATTATTGAGAGCTCTTATATCCAATTCAACTCATATTTAAGCTACCATCCCTAATTTTTGATTTATTTACTATACTAAGATAAACTTATTTAAATAATGACATAGCTTGTTAGATATACATAGGTTTGAAATTAGCTTTATATTGGGATGATTTTTTTTTCTTTCTTGATAAAACAGTCCGCAAATAAGACTACATGATAAGAATTGATCTCTTTAATACATTCCTCTTTTCCACTTCAAGATTTTATTAATTAACTTAATCACTAGACTAGGTTTGACATCTAAATAAAGACATCATAATAATTTTAAATCATTGGTGATTTTTATTTTTAATTCATAGTCATCTAAGATCATTACATTTGGTCTATATCAATGATCAAAGATAACTATGTGATGGGACCAATGGACCCATAGGCTATAATGATTGCATATGGACTCAGTCCCCGATGTCGACCCCCAAAGTCAGCCTCTTTATACCTCAGCCAGCTTCAGCCTCGGCTAGCATACCTCAGCCAGCCAGCTTCAGCCTTGGCCTGCATGCCTCGGCCAGCATACCTCGGCCAAGTAGCTTCAGCCTCGGCCAGCATGCCTCGGCCAGCTTCATATCTCGGTCAGCTTCAATCTCGGCCAGCTTCATCTAGCTTCATACCTCGGCCAGCTTCAACCTCGGTCAATCGGCCTCAGCAACCACCTAAGCAGTGCCCTAACGACTACATTGTAGGGCCCATGTGCCTGGCTCCACCATTGTCCGCACAGGGCAATAAACGTGCGACGTAGAGGGACATATTTGGCGAGCACCGTAATGGCCGCTCATGCCCTGCAACAACCATCCAAATCAAGTGGCCATCCACTTTGATGGAACTTGACCCATCAACTATGCAATCACCCATATTAAACGGAACATAGCTTGCAACTCTAACAAATCACATGGAGGCCAACCCCACTGTGCTGCCCCCATCATCAATGCTCTGACAAGTGATCATGCCCCAAGACTGGCAGGCTCTAAGCATCAATAAAATGGATAAGAGGGACCCCTGACCAGGTAACCACAACAACTCAACACACAATCACTCCCATATGCTCACATAGAGAGCTCTCTCTAAGCCTTTTTCCTTCTCTTTCGAGCTTTCTCAAGCTCACGGCTGTTGCTCAAAGAACTGACTTAAGCGTCGGAGGGTTCCTACCAGAATCTTCGGTCCCCGAAACTTTTGCAAGCTCCCAAGTGCGAGAAGCTCGCTGGAAGACTCTTGGCATGCCGGAGAAGGCAACCGAACGCTCGAGGAGGATAATTTGGCGATAACAGATTGGTGCACCAGGTAGGGGGCAAAGCACAGATCGTTAGCGATGCTAGCTTGCAGATCCTCGTTCCCCTTAGAGAAAAATGGTGGATCAAAAAGATGGTAATGACAAGAGCCCAAGAAGCTTTCGTCAGTCATGCTGGGGGACACTCTCAACGAGTTGAGCAATAGGACATCAGCTCTCAGCTCCACCATCGTCACTATTTCAAGCCACTCAAGCGGACCAGCTCGCCGCCATCACCCAACAAGACCAAACACTGGTGGCAGATGTCCAGATGCCATAGGAGCAGTGTTCCATGGCCATACAATAGCACCCATGAGCTTCCACTTCCCATGGTCGCTGCTCATGCTAGCCAACATTCCATTAGCGGGAGATCGCTCTGCCAAGAGATTCACCGCCATCAAGCTCATTAGCAAGAGTAGCTAGAACAAGAGTTCACTAGCAAGAGCGTCTCCACCCCAATCAACATGGTTTCCTAGGGGGTAGGCCACCAGCAGTTGAGGTATTCAAACCAGTAGAAAGAGATAAATTCCTCTAAAGATGTTCCACAATAACCACCTTTACTCGGCCGACGGTGTTGACCTCGGCCTCTTTCGCTCGGCCATTCGATTCGGTCATGGAGCCCATGCTATCACAAATTTGTCAAGTGTCTCGAGGAGTGCCTGCTTGTAAAACCAAAGTGTTCATATACCAAAACATGTTCTCTGGACTGCTACTCCCACAAATACGGAGCCGCGTGCTGAGTTCATGAACCCGTTTGCCATGGCCTTGGATCTAGGTATCATGACCCTCGGTTCATCAAGGCTGGTGGTGCCATGTGGAAGGAAGGACGAGCGCTTCAACCAGCTTGTACGGAGTAGTGGGACAACAATAATAGAAAAGCCTCACTAGAGATACTTCTCCAATTGGAAGCCACCAGAAAAGAGGTGACATCATGCCACTTTCTCCTCTCTCTCTCCTTGATATTTATTGCATGTCAGGGTTCATCACTTTCGAAAGAGAAACCAAATTGGTGGCTTGTAATTTAACTGTGGAGCGCATTTGGAGCCACCCACAACTCCGTTTCATTCCCACTCTCAGACGGTCCCTTCTGCCTTTGCAAGTGTTCGAATTTGGCACGAACGTTCCCTGTCCTGGTACCGGTCAACCGACTCCCTGATGCACCCCAGAGGCTCCTCCTAGAGCATGAACATCCAGAAAGATGAATTGCGATGGTTGGGGAAGCCCAACTCCACTCGGCACCAAAGCCCATCGCCAAGATGGCATCAAAGACCGACTCCGTGTTGGCACCAAAGCCCGTCACCAGGATGGTACCAAAGACCGACTCCGCATTGGCACCAAAGCCCATCACCAGGACGGTACCAAAGACCAACTCCACGTCGGTACCAAAGCCCAAGGCCAACTCAGTACCAAAGCCCGAGGTCAGCTCGACACCAAAGCCCATCGCCAGGATGGCACCAAAGACCGACTCTGCGTCGGCACCAAAACCTATCGCCAGGACGACACTAAAGACAGACTCCGCGTCGGCACCATAGCCCGTTGGTAGGATGACACCAAAGCCCATCGCCAGGATAACACCAAAGACCGACTCCGCATCGGCACCAAAGCCCGAGGCCAGTTCGGCATCAAAGCCTATCGCCAGGACGACACCAAAGCCCGACTCCGTGTCGACACCAAAGCCCAAGGCCAGCTCAGCACCAAAGCCTGTCACGAGGACGACACTAAAGACCGACTCCGCGTCAGCACCAAAGCCCATCACTAGGATGGCATGAAAGACCGACTCCGCATTGGCATCAAAGCCCATCATCAAGACGACACCAAAGCCCATCTTCTTGTCGGCACCAAAGCCCGTCTCAACATCGGCACCAAAGCCCATCGCCAGGACAACACCAAAGACCGACTCCGCATCGGCACCAAAGCCCATCACCAGGACGGCACGAAAGACCGACTCCACATCGGCACCAAAGCTCGAGGCCAGTTCGGCATGAAAGACCAACTCCAGCATCGGCACAAAGACCGACCCCAACGTCGATATCAACTTTGTCTCAGCAGCTTCATCACAGCCTCAGTGGCTTCAACTCTGTCTCAGCAGCCAATGGCCAATCGGATAAGACCTTTGTTTAAATTATACACTTGCGACATACTACTGATCACTTTTAGCCATCCAAGAAGAAGCCTCTAGTCAGCTCACAGTTGGGAGAGATCTATTCCCCAGCTCACAGTCGATGAGGCTAGCTGCTCCCAGCTGACCAAGAAGACCAAGCCAACTCATAGTTGGGAGAGACCAATTTCTTAGCTCACAGTTGATGATATTGGGTGCCCCAGCAAGTCTAAGGTAATAAACTTACCTCCAACATTGCTTAAAGTTTTTTGAGCAAGCAAATGCACAGCTTTAGAGAGCATGCAGACGTGGTCACAAGTCCACAAGATAGACAAAAATTATCAAAGGCAGTACAAAAAGAAAAAGATCCCTCCACTCAGAAGGAATCAGAGTCAAAGCTAGCATGAAAAGAGAAGCGCAAAGATGAAGAATTCTACACTTCTTTTGCTTGGTGGATGCAAGGCACGCGGTCGCACAAGCTCAGGAGTGTGGGGGGCATCTGATGGGGCCAATGAATCCCATAGGCTACAATTATTGCATCTGGACTCAGTCCCCATATCGGCCTCTTCATACCTCGGCCAGCTTTAGCCACGGCCAGCATACCTCGGCCAGCTTCAGCCTCGGCCAGTCGACCTCAGCAACAACCCAAGCAGTGCCCCAAAGCTACATTGTAGGGCCCACGTGCATGGCTCCATCATTGTCCATATAGGACAACAAACGTGCGACATGGAGGGACATATATGGCGAGCGCCGTAACGGCTGCCCAAGCCCTGCAAGCCTGCAGCAACCATCTAAATCAAGTGGCTACCCACTCTGAAGGAACTTGACCCACCAACTATGTAGCCACCCATATTAGATGGAACATAGCCTGCAACTTTGATAAATCATATGGAGGCCAGTCCTACTGTACTGCCCCCATCATCAATGCTCTGACAAGTGATTATGCCCAAGACTGGCAGGCTCTAAGCATCAATAAAATGGATAAGAGGAACCCCGACTAGGTAACTATAACAACTAACACACAACCACTCCCATAGAGAGCTCCTCTCTAAGCCTCTCTCTTTCTGCCCAGAACACTGACTTGAGCATCAAACCAGAAACTCCGATCCCCAAGACTTTTTGCAGGCTTCCAAGCGCGAGAAACTCGCTGGAAGACCCTTGGCATGCTGAAGAAGGCGCGAGAAACTCGCTGGAAGACCCTTGGCATGCTGAAGAAGGCGACACTCGCGAAGGCTCGAAGAGGGTGATTTGGCGACAACACTATGCATTCAAAATCAATTTATTTGATACACCATAAAACTTAAAATTATTAATGTGCAATGCTAATACCGTCCTTAATATATTTTTAACTATCATAACACTTCATCTTCATTTCATATTTTTATAATATTTAGATTAAATTATAATATTATTTTTTAAAAATATATAAAGTATAGATTAACAATAATTTATAAAAATAAATACCATCATGTCACATCATATCTTACTATACCGATTCATTTTATATTATTATTAATATTACTATAATACATGATGAGAAGCATTTTTAGTTAATTTATTATAATTATTAATATATTATATATTATAGTACTATTTTGCTATATTATATTATTTTTATATAAAATATATTATTATTCTAGTATAATATTATTTCTTAATCTTCGTCTTCATCATCTTTGGTGATCAAAAACATCTAACAGGTTAGAAAAAGCCGAACAGGCTCTTGCCTTGCAATTTGATGCGGAAGATTAAGAGAACGTGCTACAAACTATGCGTTTACTTCTTAAATTGTGTTACTTAATCTACATTAAATATTAGAACCGTTACTTAATCTTCACGCTAGAATACCTTCTACCGCCAACTCCCGTGCGACTGAGATCGCTCAGTCGCCTTCAACCAAGGTTTTTTTTCTTTTTTCCTCCCTCCCTCCGCGTTTCTCTCGTCCCTCACATGGCGATTCTCCTCTCATATTACGTTTCAATTTTTTTTTTTAAAGCATCATTATCGGTAATTAACGTTTCTTGCTCAACTGATGCCAGTCAAAATAAATGATTGCATTCATTGCCTCCCTCGCCGATACCGGATGCCGTTCCCCGAAGCGAGTTCGATTAGAGCACTCCTTGCTTGCGGCTCCCCCACGTCTCTTCTACTCTAACCCCGAAGAATTCTCCTTCCGAGGCTGAGGTGTTGTTTCCGTGGATAGACATCTCACTGTAACGACGACGGTGAGGCGGCAAATGTTCAAGTGAAAGAAAAAAAAAAGATTTCGAAAATTTGAATATCTCTTTACTCTAGTTAAAGCTGCAACTTAGGCTTTCTTTTCGATCTTTTTTATTTTTTTTATTCATTTTGAAACGAGA
Source organism: Calamus simplicifolius (assembly GCA_900491605.1). Classification (NCBI taxonomy): domain Eukaryota; kingdom Viridiplantae; phylum Streptophyta; class Magnoliopsida; order Arecales; family Arecaceae; genus Calamus; species Calamus simplicifolius. The sequence continues at coordinate 155,295 of UESW01004557.1, read as the reverse complement.
AAAAAGAGAATGTTTTAGGCTTCAGAACTTGCTTGATCTGAAATGAACTCTGGGACAGGGATGGAGGGAAGGCTCATAGTTTCAGCGATTCTATTGCTGTTTTCGGCGGTAGTTGTTCGGCGAGGAGCCGCCGAGCCGGCGGAGGACAAGCGGACGCTGCTCGATTTCATCGTGCAGCTCCCTCCCCGCCGCGCCCTCAACTGGAGCCCCCTCACCTCGGTGTGCGACAGCTGGCGGGGCGTCACGTGCAGCGGCGACCGGACCCGCGTAGTGGCCGTACGATTGCCCGGCATCGGATTCAATGGCCAGATCCCGCCCAACACGCTCGGTCGCCTCACCGCGCTCCAGGTCCTGAGCCTCCGCTCCAACGGCCTCACCGGGCCCTTCCCCGCCGACTTTGCCAACCTCACCGCCCTCACCGGCCTCCACCTCCAGCTTAACAACTTCTCTGGCCCCCTGCCGTCCGATCTCTCCGCCCTCAATAATCTGACGGCCCTCGATCTCTCCTTCAACGCCTTCATCGGCTCTATCCCAGTGTCCCTCTCCAATCTCACCCTTCTCACTGCATTGAATCTCTCAAACAATTCCTTTTCCGGCGAGATCCCGGATCTCTACCTCCCGAATCTCCAGCTCCTCAATCTGTCCAACAACCACCTCAACGGGAGCATCCCTAAATCTCTGCAAGGATTTCCAAACTCCTCTTTCTCTGGCAACGATCTCTCCCCTGTTACTCCATCGACTCCGCCGTTTTTGCCGCTTCCCTCCCCTTCCCCTTCATCGCCACTTCCGGGAACCGGAGCTGCCCGCAAGCTCAGCGAGTCGGCGGTTCTTGCAATTATCATCGGCGGCTCCGCTTTGATCTCCGCGGTGATCGCACTCTTTCTTTACTTCTGTTGCTCCAAAAGGAATAATGCTGAGGGCGTGGTCTCCGGGAAGGGATCGAAGGGAGATGCGTCGCCGGAGAAGGCCATGGCCAGGCACCAGGACGAGATCAACCGCTTGGTGTTCTTCGAGGGGTGTACGTTTGCTTTTGATTTGGAGGATCTGCTGAGGGCTTCGGCAGAGGTGCTGGGGAAGGGCACCTTCGGGACGGCTTACAAGGCGGTGCTGGAGGATGCGACGACGGTGGTCGTGAAGAGGCTCAAGGAGGTCGGGGTCGGCAAGAAGGATTTCGAGCAGCAGATGGAGGTGGTGGGGAGCATCAAGCACGACAATGTGGCTGAGCTCCGGGCATATTACTATTCCAAGGACGAGAAGCTCATAGTGTACGACCACTTCAGCCAAGGGAGTGTGGCTTCTTTGTTACATGGTATGGTGCTCTGCTCTCTCGCAGCCTTTTCCTGGCGTTCTTATTGCCCTCTCTTTGAATAATTATGTGATAGGGAAAAGTTCAATGCATATAATTTAAGGGTTTGACTGCCTATAATCTCTCTCTCTGATTTCCATATTGTTGATGAAGTCCCTTGATTCAAGACACAGATATTACTTCTTCTCTCAAAAATGCAATCTGAATGCGATAAAAGGAGAGGCTTTATGGTTGACTAGCCTTTTGTCCATAGCATTTTATGCTTTATGCTATTTGTTTGGGCTTTTGATTTGCGGTCATGCTATCATTTGCTCGTGTTTTTTTTTTTTTTTTTTTTCAAATATATATTGAATTTGTTGTTAATACTTCTCTCCAATTTGCTTATGCTTTTGATGTTTAAGGTGGCATGCTTGATCTTTAAAATCTTTGAACATATCTCAGTATGCATGACCAGCAACATTTTTTTTTTTTTGCAGTTATATTTTATTTCTTATTATTTTTATCTTTTTTTGTTTTGAAACTTATTGGGTGTGGATTATTCTTATATCGGTTTTGTTAACGACTGCCTCTGCACTTGGCGTTTAATATTCTTGTATGGATTTTATCTAGCTTTTTCACAGAAAACAAGAGAGAAAAAAAAGAGTGCCTTTTTAAATATTTTCTTTAAAAGCCCCTTCTTGTATTGCTGCCAAGGCCTTAGAAGTTAGAAGGGAGGATGCTAATATTGCAACTGCTATTGTATGGTTGGCACTTTAATGGCTCAACGGTTAAATCTCAAATTGTTACTTGCCATGTCTTGTTTATAGTTTGAGTAACTTGCAGTTGAATTGATGAAGCTATCATTGCGGAGAACTTGATAACTAGTTTTTGCTTGTAGTTTTCAATTCTATGATGTCACATGGTGTTGTTTCAGGAGTCAAGTTTTTGTGCTGTAGTTATTGCATGATAACTTTTATTGGAATTGGTGAACTGCTTTGCATTGCCATGTACAGATTTTTTTTCTTTTTTTATTTAAAAAAAATTGATTTAAAGTTAGATCTATCCTGAATCTGGTTTGCTGATCTTGAATGGTTGGGTTAATTTTCGATGTTGCTGTATTGATCTTCTTGTTTTACTCTGAGAAAGATAGTATAATGTGTTCTGTTGTGTATATTAATTAGGCCCACATCTCCATTTAGGATTTCTTGTATGATATTCACTCATTTCTGATTTCTTACTCGTGAGGAACTAACTTACCATTTGTTGCACCCTCATCAAACATTTCCTTACCCATTTCAATGTTGTTACTACAGGAGAAATTTAGCTTTTTAGGTATCAAGCTCCACAGCTTTTCTAGGCAAAAGTAGTCCCCACTGCCAAGACTCAAAAATTCTCATGAATGTCAAAGCTACAGCTCATCTTTTACTGTAGTGAGCCAGCTTGAATATCTTAATTATTTTTTTAGGAGAGCCTTCTCGATTTATGTGAAGCCTTGAACCAGCTATACTGGCCCCATACTCTTTGCATCAGGCCTTGGAGCGATGAGAGCTCTCTCAGCTCCTTCTTATTATTTGCCCATGGGTAAAAATATAGCAGTTCTTAGGCATAATAACTCCAGAATTTCTTGATGCAAACCACAAGCAAATTGTTTGTTAGAACTCAACAATGCAATTTGGTTAGATAGTGTCCTTATATGTTATGGTATTCTAGTCTGACATTATCAGTTACGCTTTTATGTTCATTAATGATCAAAAACCTTGGCACGCATGGAAGATTGTTAGTGCATATAGCATGCACGCACCATTTTTATATGTAATGACATAAAAGAACATTAATGCACTGCTAATTGTTTCGATACTTTCGACCACTGCAATTGTTATCTAATTAGTTTTTTACTATGTGCAAAGTTTTTAAGGCTGTGGTGGCATGTTTTACGTATTAAACTTGCATTGCAACCTGGTTGTTGGCTCATGTATCATGCAGCTTCCATGTTATGCGGTAGTTAGATTCTTTTATATTGAAATGAGTGAAGAACTTCGTTCTTGATCAATGACTGATTCAAACAAAAGCTGCAAAATATGCCAACATAATGTTATATGTATTTTTTGAATGGTCATGTTCTATACCGTTTGTTTACTGCTGTTCAATAGGAAAGAGAGGGAAGACAGGACACCGCTGGATTGGGAAACTAGATTAAAGATTGCCATCGGGGCTGCAAGAGGAATTGCGCATATCCACACCGAGAACAATGGCAAACTTGTTCATGGGAACATAAAATCATCCAATGTCTTCCTCAACAACCAACAATATGGCTGTGTCTCTGACGTTGGGCTGATATCCTTGATGAACCCACTGATTCCTCCTGTGTCTCGGAGTGCAGGGTATCGTGCACCTGAGCTGGTGGACATTCGGAAAGCAACGCAGGCTTCTGATGTCTATAGTTTTGGTGTTCTCATGCTGGAACTTCTCACAGGCAAGTCCCCGATCCACATAATAGGTGGGGGTGATGAGGTGATCCACCTGGTAAGGTGGGTTCATTCCGTGGTCCGTGAGGAGTGGACTGCAGAGGTGTTTGACTTGGAGCTGATGAGGTATCCAAACATCGAGGAGGAGATGGTGGAGATGCTTCAGATTGCAATGACTTGTGTAGTGAAAATGCCCGAGCAAAGGCCTAAGATGGCAGAGGTGGTGAGGATGATCGAGGATGTCAAACGGCTCGACACTGGGAACAGACCTTCATCGGAGGGCTCAACACCACCACCAGTACAGGTTATAGAACAAACCCCGACTACCACTCCACAGTAGAAGAGCTCTTGCTATTTTTCTTGCTATTTTTGAAAGCTTCGATTTGTCGCTCGCTCCAGGCGTCATTGCATGTTGTACCATTTGTTCCAACATTTTTTCCTCTTCCATCTTGATGCTTGTTTAGGATTAACTTAATGTGGCGATAGTTTTACAGGTTTATTAACGATGAGCTAGGGTCGTGCCTGTATCAAGGACGAGTCTCGTGGTGAAGAAGAGCTTGGCCTACAAATGTTTCCATGGATTCAGCTATTAAAGGCTAAAATATACTTTTGGTCCTCAAAATTTCACTCAAAATTTATTTTGATTTTTAAAATTTTAGTTCTTATAATTTAATTTCTTATATTTTAAGAATATAAGGTTTTTAGCTTTTTCTATCTATTAGTTAAAATTGATGAAATAGTTAATTGACACCAATTATTTCATCTATTTAAAAAGTAAAAAAAAATGTAATATTTTTAAAACCTAAATCATTAAATTACAATAATTAAAATTTAAAATAACAACAAAATTTTGAATGAAATTTAAGGATCAAAAGTATATTTTTACTATTATTAAAAACATTGGTTCTCACTCTCATGCATGCGCATGCACGTGTGCAATTACTTTATTTGAACTTGTTTTTCCGTTCTATGTTTCAAGCAACAAAAGAGGCATCATTGGCTTCCCTGCAGATATTTAAGTGACCTAAACAAGCGTTGAGTATATCATTGATGTCATTGAAGAGATGGTGAATATCGTTTTGTGATCAAGTATCATATTTTTCAAGTCATTAGGAGTTGTAATAACAAATTCAGCTCCTAATGTTGCCGACACCTATCAAAGATCTCATTTTAGGGTCTCGTTGTAATCAAGTTTAGCAGCTTGATGGGTGGCTTTTATCAGGGTCAGACAAGGATTCTACTCAATATTTTCGAACGCTCGACCATTTCCAGCTAGCCAGAATGATAAGCAATATAGCCTGCTAGGATCACATTATATTTGACCTTACCCTATCGAGCCCTCTTTTGAATCAAAGAGAATGCACCAACCACCAAGGATGGCGATGGGGCAAGATTCCATACTTGAGCAGCCCATAAACAGTCAAGATGGATGTGGTTTTTCAAGCAAAGTTCGGGATTACGGTTCAGAGTTTAACGCTGTACGTTTGCTGCACTCCCGTAGGATTTTTCAAGCAAAGCTTAAAGCTTGACATCCTGGCACAAAGGCTCCAAGATGTGGCCCATGTAGCACCAAATCCTGGAAACACGAAAGTTCTCAAGATTCTTCAAAAATAGGAATAGAAAGTACAGAAATCTACGAAAGGAACTAAAGCATGCCTCGTGAGTAGAAATTAATTACTTAGTGTTCAGAAAACATTCTTTGAGCTTGGCAGGGCCAATAGGGTCCTAAGCTTTTGACGAACTCAGCAAATCATCACCATTGATTGCTCAGCATGCACAAACAAAAAGCAACAATGCAAGTATTGATGAAGCCACGTAGGTAATCATGGCAAAATCGGCTACATGGCACTCTAGGTCGGCCCCGACTTCTTCAGGTCGACCTCGACTTCTTCAGGTTAGCCCCGTCGCCCCAGGCCCCGTCGCCCCAGCATCTCCCAGAGAGCCGAGGCGGCCCCGACTTCTTCAAGTCAGCTCCGTCGGCCCCCGGCATCTCCAAACAAGCCGAGGCGGCTCCAACATTCCTAGGTCGACCTCGTCGGCTCCGGCATCTCCAAGCAAGCTGAGGCGGCCCCGACCTTCCCAGGTCGGCCTCGTGCCCCGGCATCTCCAAGCGAACCGAGGCGGCCGAGGTGGCCCGACCTTTCCAGGTCGGCCTCGTCAGCCCCGGCATCTCCAAGCGAATCGAGGCGGCCCCAACCTCTCCAGGTCGGTCCCGATGGCCCCGGCATCTCCAAACGAGCCGAGGCGGCCCCGACCTTCCCTGGTCGATCACGTCGGCCCCGGCATCTCCAAGCAAGCCGAGGCAGCCCCGACCTCTTCGGGTCGGCCCCATATCTGTCGAACCATCAACCTTCTGACCCACACATAGTCAGGCCCACCTACCGCCTGACTATGCCGTCGATGGGACTAGGCCCACCAACCAACTGATTCCGCCGACCGATGGGACTTGGCCCACCAACCGCCAATTCCCCCTTCTTCGATGGGACATCATCTACCGATCAGTCCAAACTCACATAACCCCCACGTGTCCTGCGGACATCTCTTCCTCATGGAATTCCACGTGGCTAATCCATCCCCATGCAAGTTCCCATTGGAGATCCAGGTACGCGAACATAAGCATCCGCTTATTCTCTCACCCCAGAAAAACTCCACCTCTTGGAGCCTTCTCTACCCTAAAGAGCTCTCTCGAGCTCTTCCTCAGCTGTGACCTCGGTTGCTGACTTGGGCGTCAGAGGGTCCCCCGGAGCACCCCTCCGGTCTTGGGACTTCTTGCAGGTTGTCCAGCTAGGCGAGGATCCCACCAGCAAGCGAATTATTCTTCCCCGTGCTCAATACCGGTGATCGGGCAGGCATCATCAGATTGGCGCGCCAGATAGGGGGAAGAAGGAAGACGCGAACCCTATGTCTTCACTCCCAAGTTTTCCCTCCTTTTTCTTCACCAAGCCATGGTAGTGACGCGAGCTCAGGACGCTTCTACCAATTACCCTGGGGGGCAACCCCCACCGATTAGGCAACATGAAGCTGGCCTTCCTACTGCTGATCCTCCCACCGTTTGTCCGCCACCGATGCAGCTGCCCCAGCTGATCAGCTAACGGCCCTTACCCAACAAGTCCTGGCCCTCGCCCAAGAGCAATAGTCTGTGGCTACCTAGCATTAAATTGCTCCCCCTATTAGTCAGCAGTCCGCAAGGGGAGGCTCTTCCTAGCGAGAGGTCAGGACATCGCCAAGCTTCCCCTAGGAAGCCCTGATGTGAGCCTCTCAAGAGGCCACGATCTCCCAACTGCGGTCCGAGCAAGCCCTGTCCGGAGCCACGATGCCAGGAGGAGCCAAACGGAGGTCTCACCCTCCGCGCCCTTCTCCATCTTCTTCTTTTTCATCATCCTCTGAGCCACCAGAGGACCTTGGTGATCAGCCGTCAGGCGGAAGAGTACCTGGACGAGTATCACCGACGACTAGACGAGCTTACCAGAAAGATCAACAACCAACCGGAGGAGGAGTATGACACTCGTCCTCCCTACACCCGTCGGATATTGGAGAGCCCGTGCCCTCTAGATTTTGTTTTCCTTAGATAGATCCGTACGACGGTACAACGGATCTCTCGACCACCTTGAGAGTTACAAAGCCATGATGCAGGTCCAAGGTGCTACGGATGCCCCACTATGCAAGGCTTTCCCCGCCACTCTATGGAAAGCCCCACACCTGGCACACGCGCCTATCCCCCACAACATCGAGCTAGAAAGGGCTTTTTTGGTGCATTTCGACGCTGTCAGAGGATCCCGAGGGTCGCGACAGCCTTTTTTCTGTACGTCAGAAAGAAGGGGAGTCACTTCGGGACTTCATTGCCTGATTCAAGACCGCCACCGGAGCCGTCCCGCCGACCAGACGCCGGAGCCTCACCCTCTCGAGAGTGAGCTCACACCTCTCCTCGCCCCTCGCTCTCATATCCTTATGGAAATCGAGGGCGAGCCCTACCTCCAGCGACCTCCTCCCATGAAGAAGGGCCTCCCCCACGATAAAAGCTGTTATTGACGTTTTCACCGGGATTACGGCCACAACACCGACAGCTGCTACAGCCTAAAGCGCGCCATTGAGAAGCTTATCCAGCGGGGCTACCTCAGGAAATATGTCCAGAAGGCGCCCCCGCCAGTGCCAGCTATCATGGGGCCTCCACCTGCTCAGGCCGCCATCGACAATGCCCCACAGAGTGACGGTTGGGATGGTATCTTGGGGGGCAGCTTCTTCGTCTAAGCGGCCGAGGGGGGAGGGGGCGCCGACAATGTAGTTCCCGGGGGGGTGTCGGCAGTTGTTGAAAATATAAATAATGAAGGCGTCGTCGTCTCAATGACGATTGCCAAACACCATGTAAAAAGGATATTAGTTGATAGTGGCAGCTTAGCTGACATCCTTACCTACGTCGCATTTGTTAGGATGAGATTATCTCTTGATTCTCTTCAGCCCGTGGCGGCGGCTCTAGTCGGATTTACTAGAGATTCGGTGAGGGTCGAGGGCAAAATCTCCTTGCCTGTGACGGCCGGAAACACCACCGTGCCAGAACATAGTCATCATAAAATTCCTGGTCGTGCGAGTCCCTCTGGCGTACAATGCCATCTAAATCTGTTGGACGCAGTCATCTCCACCAAGCGTTTGCTCATGCAGTTCCCCACCAGCGGTGGGATCGGCGAAATGTGAGGCGAGGTCAGCCCGGTCCTATCTTGTTACCATGCGGAAGTCCGGAGGCCGAGCCGGCCTCGGAAGCACCTGACCCAGGGAGTCTAGCAAGGGAGGAGAACCGGCCGAGCATCTCCTAGCTTTCCCCCTTGGAGACGACCCGGCGAGGACCGTGCGCGTCGGTGGACTCCTCCCCCAGAGGATCGTGACCATCTCCTGACTTTCTTATAGGCCAACTTGGACATATTTTCCTGGTCGGCATCCAACATGCCCGGCATTCCTTCGGATGTAATCACCCACAAGCTCAATATTGACCCAAAGTACCGCCCGGTTCGTCAAAGGAAGAGAAGCTTTGCTCCCGAGCGACAAAAGGCCATTTACGAGGAGGTCAATAAGCTGCTCGCTGCAGGTCACATCCAAGAAGCGCATTACCCAAGCTGGTTGGCTAACATGGTAATGGTGCGAAAGGCAAACGGGAGTTGAAGAATCTGCATTGACTTTACCGACCTGAACAAAGCGTATCCGAAAGACAGTTTCCCTCTGCCTCGGATCGGCCAGCTGGTGGACTCCACCTCCGGCTACGAGCACCTCAGCTTCATGGACGCTTTCTTCGGGTACAACCAAATAAAGATGGACCAAGCGACGAGGAGACACCTCCTTCATGACTGAGAAGGGCATTTATTGCTATAAAGTGATGCCCTTAGCCTCAAAAATACAGGGGCGACCTATCAAAGGCTGATGAATAAAGTTTTCCAGGGTCAACTGGGCTGAAATATGAAAGTCTATGTGGACGATATGCTGACAAAAAGCACCCGCGCCTCGACCATGTCTCCGACCTAGAGGAAACCTTCGACAACCTCCATCATTTTCAAGTCAAGTTGAACCCGAAGAAGTGTGCCTTCGGTGGATAGGTAAATTCCTGGGCTTCATAGTAACCCAGCGAGGGATCAAGGCGAACCCAGAAAAGATCAGCGCCATCCTCGATATGAGGCCGCCGTCTAGCAAGAAGAAGGTGCAGCAGCTCACGGGGAGGGTGGCTGCTCTAAGTCATTTCCTCTCTAAGTCAGCCGAGCAGTGCTTCCCTTCTTCAAGGCCCTGCGGAAGATAAACAGTTTCGAGTGGACGGATGATTGTCAAAAGGCCTTCGACGGCTTGAAGGCGTTCCTATCTATCGAAGCCAAAAGACGGAAAGAGTCTCTTTCTCTACCTTGCCGCCTCTCAGAAGCTGTTAGTTCCATCCTGGTGCGTCTTGATGCTGACAGGACCCAGAGACCTGTATACTACGTAAGCAAGGTACTTCACGACGCTGAAGTTAGATACTCTAAGACAGAAAAGATCATCTTGCCCTGATCGTCTCCGCCCAACGTCTCCGCCCATATTTTCAAGCTCATCCCATCGTGGTGCTCATAGACCAGCCCCTCCGAGCCATCCTGGCTCGCCCAGACACCTCGGGCCGACTAGCTAAGTGGGCCATCAAGTTGGGAGAGTTCGACCTCTCTTTCTAGGCACGGCCAGCTCTGAAGTCCCAGGTCCTGGCCGACTTTCTGGTCGAATGCACCTGGATGGACGAGCCGACCGAGGAAATTCCATGAAGCAACCTGACGCCGAGCCGGATGATGGCGGAGAGTCTGGATCCTCCATGTAGATGGCACCTCGAACTCCTAGGGAAGCGGCGCCGGCCTCATCCTCGCGGGCCCAGACGGAGAGAAGGTGGAGTGTGCTCTTCGGCAGGCTGAGTACGAGGCCCTGCTGGCAGGATTAAGACTGGCCAGGAGTTGGGAATAAAGCGCCTCAGAGCTTTTACTGATTCGCAACTCATCTCTGGACAAATCAACCGAGAGTACGAGGCGCGTGACCCCACCATGGCCCGGTATTGGGCAAGGTTTGACTTCTGGTCTCTCCACTAACTTATTTCAGCATAGCTATATACCTCGGAGCGAGAATGCCAAGGCCGACACTCTTTCTCGTTAGCCACCTCCACTGACGACATTACGAGGGATGCCTACATTGAACGCCTGGAGAGGCCCAGCATAGAAGACAAAGAAGAAATCCTCCCACTGACCCAAGAGCCGGCCTGGATGGACACTTACATCCGCTACCTTACGGACGTTACTCTCCCTGATGATCGTGATGAAGCTAGGCTGCTTAAATGGAGAGCCTACAAGTTCACCCTCCTGGAGACGCCTGTACAGGAGATCGTTCTCCTACCCCTTACTCAAATGCGTGGGACCTACCGACGCCAACTACATCCTTAGAGAAATTCATGAGGGTATCTGCAGGAACCATCTGGGGGCAGGTCCCTGTCCTAGAAGGCCCTTCGTCAAGGGTACTTCTGGTTCATCATGATGGAGGATGCCACCAAGTTGGTCCAGAAGTGTGACGGCTGCCAGCGCCACGCACACATCCAGCACCAATCCTCTGTCCCTTTGAATCCGTTCTCGGCCCCGTGGCCCTTCGCCCAGTGGGAGATGGACATCCTTGGACCATTCTCCCAGCTTCAGGACAGCGGAGATTCTTGCTTGTCGCCATCGATTATTTCACCAAGTGGGTCAAGGTCAAAGCGTTGGCTAAGATTACAGAGAGTAAGGTTAAAGCCTTCTTCTAAAAGTCAGTCATATGTCGCTTTGGCCTGCCCCACACTCTCGTCACTGACAACCACCGCAGTTCAACAACGCCACATTTAAGACCTTCTGCGATGAGCTGGGGATCCGCTACCAATTCACCTCTGTCGGCCTCCCGCAGACTAACGGAGAGGCCGAGGTCATGAACCGTACCATCCTCAGAAGGCTCAGAACTCGGCTGGATGGATCCAAAGGCCGGTGGATAGAAGAACTTCCTAGCGTGCTATGGGCTTACCACCACCCCGAGGGCCCCGACGGGTGAGACCCCCTTTAGACTCGTCTTTGGGTCCGAGGCGGTCATCCCCGTCTAAATCGGACTACCTAGCCACGTGTGGAGTCTTACAACGAGAAAGATAACTTCGCCATGATAAGAGCCAACCTCGACTTCATCGACGAGGCACACGATTAGGCGCAGCTGCGCATGGCGACTTTCGCCAGCGGGTGTTTAAGTATTACAATGCCCGGGTTCGCCCCAAGGTGTTCCGTCCTGGAGATTTGGTTCTAAGGAAGGCCAAAGTGTCCAAGCCTGCGGAGGGGGGTAAGCTGTCTGCCAATTGGGAAGGCCCTTATTGAGTCGCCGAGACGCTCCATCAAGGGGCATACCGAATTGAAGAACTCAGTGGCCGACCCATTCCACACACCTGAAATGCGGACAACCTTCGCCGGTAATTATTACCAATACTGTATAATATCATATTATGAGCAATGAAAGACCCCCTTTCAGCGCCACGGTTGATTTTTCCTTGCGCCCAAGGACCAAATCTCATGAAAGGAGCTCGCCGACATCGCGGCCCATGGGACACCACTCGGCCCTGGCACGGCGGTGCCCCCTAGTGGTTCAAGACCCTAAAGGCTCCGTACCTAGCGAGTCGCCCCTCGGCAGCACACAAACCCTCGAGATGGTTCAAAAGGAGCTCGCTGGCATTGCAGCCCATGGGACACCACTCAGTCCCGGCACGGCGGTGCCCCCGAGTGGTTCAAGACCCTAAAGGCTCCGTACCCGATCAAGTCACCCCTTGGATGGCACATAAACCCCCAAGATAGTTCAAAAGAAGCTCGCCAGCATCACGGCCCACGGGACACCACTCGGCCTCGGCACGGCGGTGCCCCCAAGTGGTTCAAGACCCTAAAGGCTCTGTACCCAGCCGAGTTGCCCTCGGGTGGCACACAAACCCTCGAGGTGGTTCAAAAGAAGCTCACCGGCATCGCAGCCCACAAGACACCACTCGGCCTCGGCACGACGGTGCCCCCCGAGTGGTTCAAGACCCTAAAGTCTCCGTACCCGGCAGAGTCGCCCCTCGGGCGGCATACAAACCTCCGAGGTAGTTCAAAAGGAGCTCGCCGGCATCGCGGCTCATAGGACACCACTCGGCCCCGGCACGGTGGTGCCCCCCGAGTGGTTCAAGACCCTAAAGGCTCCGTACCAGCCAAGTGCCCTTAGGCAGCACACAAACCTCTGAGATGGTTCAAAAGGAGCTCGCCAGTATCGCGACCCACGGGACACCACTCGGTCCTGGCACGATGCCCCCCAGTGGTTCAAGATCCTAAAGGCTCCATACCCAGCTGAGTCGCCCCTCTGGTAGCACACAAACTCCTGAGGTGGCTCAAAAGGAGCTCGCCGGCATCGCGACCCATGGGGCACCACTCAGCCCTGGCACAGCAGTGCCCCCGAGTGGTTTAAGACCCTAAAGGCTCCGCACCTAGCTGAGTCACCCCTCGGGTGGTACACAAACCTTCTAGATGGTTCAAAAGGAGCTCACCGGCATCGTGGCCCACGGGACACCACTCGACCGTAACACGGCGGTGCCCCCCGAGTGGTTCAAGACCCTAAAGGCTCCGTACCCGTCGAGTCGCCCCTCGACGGCACACAAACCCCGAGATGGTTCAAAAGGAGCTCGCCGGCATCGCAACCCATGGGAAACCACTCGGCCCCGGCACGGTGCCCCCCGAGTGGTTCAAGACCCTAAAGGCTCGTACCGGCCGAGTGCCCCTCGGGCCGCACACAAACCCCGAGGTGGTTCAAAAGGAGTTCGTCGCATCGCAGCCCATGGGACACCACTCGGCCCCGGCACGGCGGTGCCCCCCGAGTGGTTCAAGATCCTAAAGGCTCTGTACCTGGCCAAGTCGCCCCTGGGCGGCACACAAACCTCCGAGGTCATTCGAAGGAGCTCGCCAGCATCGCGGCCCACAGACACCACTCGGCTTCGGCATGGTGGTGCCCCCCGAGTGGTTCAAGACCCTAAAGGCTTCATACCCAGTCGAGCCACCTTTCGGGCACACAAACCCCGAGGTGGTTCAAAAGGAGCTCTCTAGCATCGTGACCCATGGGACCACTCGACCCCGGCGCGGCGGTGCCCCCCGAGTAGTTCAAGATCCTAAAGGCTCTGTACCCGACCGAGTCGCCCCTCGGGCAGCACACAAACCCCCGAGGCAGTTCAAGGTCAAGACTTCGCCCGCCAGAGTAGCCTTCGGAATCAATCTCCGAGGCGCCTTCATGAATTGACAGCTTCGCGCCTATTCGAGCGGGTCTCTAAGTTCACACGCAATCCCTGATATACTCTCAAAAGCCGCCTCATTCACTCGAATTCACCCTCATGGCCAGCGATTGACTGATCTACTTAGCTGGTCGGGAACTTGATGGATCAAAGGCCTAGCTAGCGGCACGAATCTTCGCGGACTTTTTCAAATCACTATCGAGTCTAAGTACATCAGATTACCGCAAAGGTTGAAGGCAAAGAAAGGTAAACAATACGCGGCGGGCAGTTTGAAGGAAGGATCTTGTTCATTGGTAACTTTGAACGAGTTACCTCAGTGAAGGTTGTCTCTAAGTTCTAGGCAAGCCTTAGAGGCATTTCTAAATGGCCGTGGCCGCGCCAATTCGCCCCGACAAACCATAAACCCATCTGGCGGCACAAACATATTCTGTCTATCAAGCCTAAGTATGGGGATCTGCTGCAGTGCCTCTAACATACATGATACTTACAAGCAGAAGAGCAAGACATTTTGAGAAAAACTTCCTTTTCATTAAGTATCTTGTAATGATTACAAAATCTGACCCAAGGTCAGTTACAAAAGAGATTACAAGATCGAAAGGAAAATGAAGAAAAGGAAAATACAAGTATCTCAGGGCTCGCTCGGCCCCGGTTCCTCTCCAGCCTCCTCCTCACTGATTCCTCGCCAAGACCCCCGGCCTGGATCTTCTCAAGTTCGGAGCTGTTAATGTTGAAGGCGGCAGACACTTTCACTTTACAAAGGTCGAAGCCCTTTGCATATGCATCAAGACTGGCCTCAACGACTTCTTGCTCGAACTCTGCGGAGGCCTTGTAGTTGGCGACGGTGGTCTCGGCCCACGCCTCGGCCTTCCTGGCCTGTGCCTCGGCCTCCCTGGCACGCTCTCCGGCCTCCCATGCCCGGATCTCTGCCTCTTCGGCGCAGGCGCTTGCTTCATGAGCATGGGCCACTGCCCCGGCCCGCTCATGACTTGCATTGACCGCCGCCATCTCCGCCACGGCAGCCCTCTGCATGACGGCCGGACCTCGTCCATGGCCACCTCCAACCCGGCTCTCTGACTGCTGGAGCCGATGGGTCAGCTCCTCTACCCTCTTGTCGGCCGCCTCCAGCCTGGCGATACTAGGGCCAGTTGGGTCTCAGCCGCGGAGGCTCGGCTGCCTTCAATCTCGGCTCGGCACTCCGCCTCCTTTATTTGACCGCCCAGGTCCGCCTCCCAGGCCTTGGCCTCCTCCTGCTGCCGGGTAAGCTTCCCAGACAGCGTTGTGCTCATCTTTTTATATTTGTCGACCCGCTCCATGGTGCGTGCGATTACCTCTCCGAAGTGAGCCACTGCCGCACGAAGGGCAAGGGCCCCGTTGGCCAGCTGCATCAAAGAATACGTCAACCACAAATCGACCAAGACATGTCAAAAAGAAGTTAGGTTCGAAGGACTACCTGAAGCACATTCACCAGCACCATGTCAAGGATCGTGGCATGGGACAGCTGCCCCATCTCCTTGTCAATCTCCGAGGACCGTGCCCCAGACAGCAGGACGGCGGCCCGCCTAGCATCCCCCATGGACGAGAGCTTGGGTGCCGGTCGCGCTGGCTGCTTCGGCGTCTCATCGATCGGTCGATGGACCAGATAAGTTAGGGACCGCCGAGACGAGCTCCCCGGCTCGGCTCTGTGCTTGCTGGGCCTCCTCGCCCTAGCATCGGGCCGCCTCGCCCCGGCATCGGACATCCTGGCGGCTATCTCCCCCTCTCCGGTAGTAGGGGGTGCCCTCTCCTTCTCCGGCTCGGCGGGAGCTAGAGGGCCTCTAACGATTGTAACCTACCCCGCCTCAGCTAAATCGGCGGTGGCAGGGGTTTCCTCCTCAGGGTCCAAGACCACCATGATGGCCTCGACGGTGGTCGGGATCTCCCCCTCTTCTGTCTCAGCCCCGGCCGGGCCGGGGACCGCTTCTTCAACCAGCCTCCGCGGCCAGCTCCTCCGCAGGCGTCGGGGCTGTGGGGACTTCCTCGGCTGGGGCCGGCTCGGCTTGGGCCCTCCTCCATTACCTCTTGGCCGGCCTTGCCTGCTCACCTGCCGCCTACCTTTTCTGTTGCATGGCGGCCTTTAACCTATCAGTACGGATCCTCATTGTTGCACAAAAGACAAACATCAGTAAAAAAAATGATGATAATGAAGTGATGGACAAGGGCAACGCCCGGCTGAGGGCGAGAAGAATAGGTTTCTGTGCTCACCGATTGCCGGGGCCAATTCGGCCTCATACAAGTTCTTCTCGGACAAGAGATCCTTGTAGGTAGGGATCTGGGAAGACGAGAAGTGATGGAAGAGCTCCCCGTCCCTATCGCTCACGGCCGAATTCTTGTTGGAACTGACATCCAGTTCCCTCTAGTCAGTCCTCACCCCCTCCACATGGGCAAAAAGATATCGAGATTTCCACCCCCTGATTTTGGATGGAAGACCTAAGGGAAGGGCCCTACGCGGCCTAGCGGTAAACACCCACCAGGCCCCCTCACCTTGGCGGTGGAGCTTGTAAAAAGTTTGGAACAGAGACAAACTGGCTGGGGAACCCTGGAAATGACAAAGAATGATGAAAGCACAGAAGATCCGAATCGAGTTCGGAGTCAACTGCGTCGGCACTAACCTATACCTATCTAGCAGATTCAAAAAGAAGGGGTGGAAGGGAAGCCGCAGCCCACACCAGAAAAACTCACCGTATAGAGCAACCCGACCCAGGAGGATGGAGCTCAATCTGTCTTCGGGTCCTGGAATGGACAGGCGGATGAAGTCAGGGACCCTATACATGACCCTAACAACCTCTACTTCTTTGGGGGTCGTGGTGGAGGCGATCCCCCCGGCCCTATCGGATCAAGACCAGCTACCGAGGAAGGTGCCGGACGCTGGGAGGAAGAAGGAACTGCCCTCACCGAGGAGGTTTGGGCAGATGGTTGGTTGCTTGCCATCGGTCGGTTGCGGATTGTGATCCCACCTAACGGACGGGGCACTCGGTTGATGGATGAGGTATGGTCCTCATCGGGGGAAGGGGACGACTCTACCACTGATCTCTTACCCTCTCTAATGACCCTACGGTCCATGGGTCAAGGATGAAGAGGTGAAAAATAGAAACTGACCTGGAACTTAGTGAGAAGACGAAGGCTGAAGGTATCGAGTTGTAGAGAGGTTCAAGGAAGAAGAAAGCAGGGGAAGCAGTTGCAGTGTAAAGCTCTCCCCCGAGTCCATGGAGCACTTTTTATACCCCAATTTCAAATCGCATCGCCCGAGGACTTTCCACGTGGCCCCCATCTATTGCACCGAGTGCTCAGGCGCCAGCCATCCTGCCCGCTCGAAGCACGCCGCCTAGGTTCAGCCGAGGAACGGATTCCCGGCCAATGATGGTACTTGAAAAGTGGAGAAGCGATGATGGCGCTCACCTTTTCCTCATCCTTCGAGAGGCGCCTCCTCAGGGCGCCTAGCGCCGACGTCAGCTCCCACCTACCACATGATTACAGAAGATTTTTGAAGCGACATCGCCTCGGAAGAGCGCGCTAGCTCACCCGCCATTAAAGGCACCCACAACCGGTAATCATTTTTTGAATTTTTGCGGCCCTTTTACCCAAAGGACAGCGGGCTCATGGTCCTTCGTGCTCAGGAGCGGAAGGGCATCTGATGTGGCTGATGAAGCCACATGGGTAATCATAGCAAAATTGGCTACATGGCACTCCAGGACGGCCCCGACTTCTTCAGGTCAGCCCCGTTGGTCCCAGCATCTCCTAGAGAGCCGAGGCGGCCCTGACTTCTTCAAGTCAGCCCGTCGGCCCCCGGCATCTCCAAGTAAGCCGAGGCGGCCCCGTCGGCCCCGGCATCCCCAAGCTAGCCAAGGCGGCCCTGACCTTCCCAGGTCGACCCCGTCGGCCCCGGCATCTCCAAGCAAGCCGAGGCAGCCCCGACCTTCCTAGGTCGGCCTCGTCGACCTCGGCATCTCCAAGCAAGCCAGGCAGCTCCGACCTTTCTAGGTAGGCCCCGTCGGCCTTGGCATCTCCAAGCAAGCCGAGGAGGCCCCGACCTTTCCAGGTCGACCCCGTCGGCCCCGGCATCTCCAAGCAAGCCGAGGCGGCCCCGACCTTCCCAGGTTGACCCCATCGGCCCTGGCATCTCCAAGCGAGCCGAGGCGGCCCCGACTTTCCCAGGTCGATCCCATCGGCCCCGGCATCTCCAAGCGAGCCGCGGTGGCCCCGACCTTTCCAGGTTGGCCTCGGTATCTCCAAGTGAGCCGAGGCGGACCCAACCTTCCCAGGTTGACCCCGTCGGCCCCGGCATCTCCAAGCGAGCCGAGGCGGCCCCGACCTTCCCAGGTCGATCCCGTCGGCCTCTGCATCTCCAAGCGAGTCGAGGCGGTCCCAACCTTTCCAGGTCGGCCCCGGCATCTCCAAGCAAGCCGAAGCAGCCCCGACCTCTTCGGGTTGGCCCCACATCTGTCGGAACCATCAACCTTCTGACCCGCGCAGCTTGACACAGTCAGGCCACCTACTGCCTGACCACGCCGTCGATGGGACTAGGCCCACCAACCAACTGATTCAGCTGACCGATGGGACCTGGCCCACCAACCACCAATTTTCCCCTCTCCGATGGGACAACACCTACTGATCAGCCCAAACTCACGTAACCCCCATGTGTCCTACGAACATCTCTTTCTCACAGAATTCCGCGTGGCTAATCCCCATGCAAGTTTTAATCGCCTATAAAAGGGTGAGTCAACTGGAGATTCAGGTACGCGAACATAAGCATCTGCTTATTATCTCACCCTAGAAAAACTTCACCTCTTGGAGCCTTCTCTATCCTAAAGAGCTCTCTTGAGCTCTTTCTCAGCTGTGACCTCGGTTGCTGACTTGGACATCGGAGGGTCCCCACCGGAGCACCCCTCCGATCTTGGGACTTCTTGCAGGTTGTCCAGCTAGGCAAGGATCCCACCAGCAAGCGAATTATTCTTCCCCGCGCTCAATACCGGTGATCGAACGTCATCAAATATAATTTTCTTCCTAACTGAGAAGAAAGAAGAAGAAAAAAAAGGAGATGGAGACTAAAAATCAATCAGCTTAATTATTTTCTAAGCTTAATGGATATATAAACTAAATGTTTGATACAAACTAAGAAGTAAATATTTACATAAAGGAAATAATATATATTTACAAATTTTAGCCTGAAATCAAGACTAAAATCAACACAAAATTAGGAAGTGAATCAAATTAGGGAGTTGATATCTCAATTAGCAGTGAAGCTTTAGCATCAAATCAGGGAGTTGATTTCTCAACACTCCCCCTCAAGCTGGAGCGTATATATCATATGCTCCTAACTTATTACAAATATACTCGATCCGTGGTCTTCTTAAAGCTTTAGTAAAATACCTGCTAACTGATCATTTGAATTCACAAAACTAGTAACAATGCAATCAGATTTAATCTTTTATCTGACAAAATGACAATCTATCTCTTTGTTTTGTTCATTCATGAAAGATCGGATTTGAAGCAATATGGAGTGCCACTTGATTATCACAAATCAATGTCATTGGACTAACATCTCCGCACCTTAATTCTTGAAGTAATGTTTTAACCAAACAAGTTCAGAAGTAACTAAGGCCATAGCTCAATATTATGCTTCTGCACTTGATCTAGCCACAACATCTTGCATTTTGCTTTTCCATGATATTAGGTTTCCTCTAATAAAGACACAATAACCTAAAGTAGATTGTCTATCTAAAGGAGAACCTGCCCAATCAGCATCTGAATGCCCAATAATCTGTATATGTCCTCTATTTTCATATAATGAACCCTTTCCTTTAGCTCCTTTGATATATCTAAGGATGCGTATCACTGCATCCCAATGACTGTCACATGGCTTGAAGAAACTGGCTAACCACACTAACTGCAAAGGAGTTATCTGGGCGAGTGATAGTGAGGTAATTGAGTTTTTTCAACTAATATTCGATATTGTTCAGGATCTTTTAGTGGCTCCCCTTGTCCTGGAACAAGTTTATCATTTGGATCTATAGGAGTTTCAACGGCTTTACAATCCAACATTCTTGTCTCTGTCAAAATATCTAAGGCATATTTTCTTTGTGAAATAGAAATGCTGTACTGGACTGAGCCACCTCGATGCCCAAAAATTATTTCAACTTTCTCAAATCTTTAGTCTGAAAATGATTGAAGAGGTGTTGTTTGAGTTGAGCAATTCCTTCATGATCATCACCTATTATGGCAATGTCATCCACATATACAACTAGAGAAACACATTTGCCATGAGTTGTATGATGATAGAACACTAAGTGATCTGTTTCGTTCTTTTGCATCCCAAAATATTGAATAACAATACTAAATCTTCTAAACCATGCCCTTGGGGACTGTTTCAAACCATAAAGAGATTTCTAACCTAGACTCCTCCTGAGCAACAAAACCTGGTGGTTGCTCCATATAAACTTTTTCTGTTAACTCTCCATGTAAAAAGGCACCTTTAATGTCCAATTGATGAATACTCTAATGGTGCATGGCAGCAAGAGAAATAATGAGCCGAACTGAGGCAATTTTGGTAACTAGAGAAAAGGTATCCCCAAATCAAGGCCAGAAACTTGAATATATCCTTTGGCAACCAAACGAGCTTTCAAACGATCTATCTTGCCATCAGGACCAGCTTTCACTGTATAAACCCATCGACAACCTACTATGAATTTTTCAGAAGGTAATGAAACTAGCTCCCAAGTATTATTATCATGAAGAGCTCTCAATTTCTCAACCATAGCCTATTGCCAACCTGGATGTTCCTGTGCTTTACTAACACTTTTTGGAAGAGGCATAGTGGATAAATTGGATATAAAAGCATAATACAAAGAGGACAGACGATAATAACTTAAGAAATTGTAGATTGAATGAGGATTATGAAAAAGTGAATACCCTTTTGGATAGCAATAGGAGTGGGTTCTTTGTTTGAGACATGATCGATATTGAAGAAGCTGGTAGGGAAGGTGATGAGTCACTTGAAGTATCGAGTGATGAAAAAAATAGGGATCGAAAGAGCTCTAGTATGCCCATTTGGTTTGTGGTTGATAAAAAATAAGGAGATGACTTGAAAAAGATTACATCTGCTGAGATAAAATATTTATTATTTATTAGGTCATAGCATTTGTAACCTTTATGTTGACAAGAATATTTAAGAAGACACATTAATAGATTTGAGATGAAGCTTATCCTTACTAGGGATATGATTACGAACAAAACAAGTGCACCCAAACACACGTATAGAGAGAGGGTAAGATGGTTGACCTAGAAACAAAATAGAATGAGAATTCTGATTTTGCAAAACTGATGAAGGCATCCAATTAATTAGATAACATGCAGTTAGGACAACATCCTCCCAAAAATGAAGTGGTACATTATGATGGATGAGCATAGTTTGGACTGTTTCAATGAGGTATCTATTCTTCCTTTCAGCCATACCATTTTGTTGAGGGATATATGCATAAAAAAATTGGTGAATAATTCCTCAAGAAGCCATAAATTTTGAAAAGGAAGAGATATACTCTCGTGCATTGTCACTGCATAAAATTTTAATTGAAACACCAAATTGATTTTGAATTTTAGCACAAAAATTTTAAAAGATAGCAATCAGCTCAGATCTTGATTTTATTAGAAACAACCAAGTATAACGAGAATAGATAAAAGTAATAAAGTACTGAAAACTCAAGTTGGTACTAATACGACTAGGACCCCATATATCAGTGTAAACAACATCAAACATAGAGGATGATCTATTATTTAATTTCTTAGAAAAAGAACTACGGGTATGTTTTTCAAGTTGACATGACTCGCATTCAATAGAAGATAGCTTTGAAACACCAGGAACCATCTTCTGAAGTTTAGAGAAACTAGGATGGCCCAGGCGGTTATGAAGATCAATTGAGAAAGCAAAAGAAAAGGGTAGGGCTAACAAGACAAGTGAGATAATATAATCCATTTGACTCATGACCTTCGCCAATCATCTTTCTCGCACTCCGGTCCTGCACAAAAGCATAATGAGAGTCAAAGATTACTCTACAGTTAAGTTGTTTGAAAAGTTTACTAAAGAAAATTAAATTGTACGAACAGTTTGAAGCATATAAGACAGAAGTTAAAGGAATAAAGAATAGAGGTTTAATTTCTTCTACTCCTTTAATTACTGTTTGAAACCATTAGCCAAGGTGACTATAGAGGAAATAGGTGGAGAGTAAAGAATAGAGAAAATGTTTCTATTACCAAAGATATTATCAAAAGCACCATAATCAAAGATTCATTGAATGAAGATTGTGTAAGGCAAGCAAAAGAATTACTCGATTGAGCAACAGAAACCATAGAAGAAGATGATTGATGTTTCAATGCTTCTTGATACTTTAAATATTCATCATAATTAGCACCAATTAATGTAATTAAATTCGACCTCTGAGCTTGGGTAGTTGATAGAGGAAGAATCCCATCTCCTTGAGATTGAGCCATATGAGCAACATATCGATTATTCTGAGTATTCCTTGGAGGTTTTCCATGAAGGGCCCAACAAGTGTCACATGTATGACCTCCCTTATCACAATAAGTATAATGAGACTTGGATCCTTTCCCTTTCCATTTTTCTTGCTGGCTATTTTTTTGTATGGCTAGTACAGATGATTCAATTTCAGTTTTAGTAGAGAAAATTTGAAGTAATCGAGCAAACACTTCTTCAAGAGTAGGAATGACTGGATTGGCAAGCATTTGATCTCGTATTGAAGTCAAATCTACCCGCAACCCTTTTAAGGCTAACATCATAAAGAATTTGTCTCTCTGGTTCTCATGCTCAGTAATGCTTTCAGAGAAAGGCATAAGAGAATTAAATTCATCTTTTAGTGTTCAACTTGGTCCAGTTAACTAGCCATATCTTGAAAGCTTTGCTACAAATGGACAAGGTCAGATACAACTTTATAAATTCGTTGAATATCATTAGTATATAGTGTCTTAGCCTTAGTCCAAACTCTGTAACATGTTTTGCAAGTCTAAAAAAGAGTCAATAATTTTGGCTTCAAAGAATGCCACAACAGACTATATAATTGTGCATCAATCTTAATCCATATAGCCCTATTCTTTTCTTCAATATCAGAGGCATTTTTTTCTAAGTGATCACCATGTCCTTGTCCCATAAACCATAATTCAACAGATGCTGCCCATGAAACATAATTATCACTGCCTTGTAATTTAACAATGGTGATGGCTAAAGAACTAGAAATAGATGACATAAAAGGTTTTAAGGTACCTAAAATATCAACCATTGTTAAGGAAGGCTGAAATACTAGAAAATAGATGCTGCTTTGGAGATCAAAAAATCAAATGAAGCAGGAACAGAAAAACAATGTCACCAATGGAAGTGGAACGACAAGGCGACGCTGTTGTTGAAAGCGCATCAAAAATGGTGGCCAGAGAAGGGCTCACGTGTTGGCGCATGATGGATCGGCGATGAGATTCTACCAAAATGCTGATCGATGTCCGACGCTCCTAATGACAATGGTGGTGAGGAGAAAAGATGTACAAATAGAGTTCGGGCTTAGCATAGGAACAGAGAGAAAAAAAAGAGAGAAACGAAGAACCACTTAGGGCTATACCATGAGAAGAAAGAGGGAGAGAAAAAGGAAATGAAGACTGAAAATCAATCACCTTAATTATTCCCTCAAGTTTAATGGGTATATAAACTGAATGTTTTGATATAAACTAAGAAGTAAATATTTATAGAAAGGAAACAATATATATTTATAAATTCTAGCCTGAAATCAAGATTGAAATCAGTACAAAATCAGAAAGTGAATCAAATCAAGGAGTTGATATCTCACTCAGCACAAATCAGGGAGTAAATCTTCAGCATCAAAAAGTGAATTAAATCAGGGAGTTGATATCTCAATCAGTACAAATTAGGAGTGAATCTTCAGCATCAAATCAGAGAGTTGATATCTCAACACTACCGAACATAACACACTTATTCTTGAAGCCTAGATACTTGATTATCTTCTACGTCTTGTGATCTTCCTCTACTTCTAGAAATTCAAGTTCTTTTCCTTCTTAAGAGAATAGAATTAATCTTCTGCTTCAAGAAATTCTATGAAAGTTTACCTTACTTATTGCTTTCAAAGGCCAGCCATATCGATCCACACCAATTGTACAGGTTTAGATACTCTGATATAATACTGAATTTCAATTCAATATGAAATGAATCGGTTCGAATTATTATTGGTGGTATTATTACTAAAAGAAAAGGTACAAATATTCTATCTGAATACGAGATATATACCATACCATACGGAACTGACAATGTACTAGGTAAGGATTTTAATACCAAATTTGTAGACCTTGATTACTTCCAAATACTACACTGCCTACAAGTACGTCAGAATTCTGTCATTGCTCTGGATTGGATGTGAAAATGCGCATGATGTTTGATGAGCTTCTCTTTTTCTCAAAGAGAAACAAGGCAACATCTTATGAAGCAAGTGTATTTGACAGTTCAGATAACAAGAAAGGAAGGATCGATGGAGAGAAAATCAGAAATCTAAGCAAGAGAAAAATTTAAGAAGTTCAAATATTGTTAGATAAAAGATACAAACGTAAGAGAGAATGATATATTACACAGTACAATCTTACCAGCAAGATGGAATCTGAGATTGAAACTAGCTGATCTATGTGATATGGTCCTCATTTTAGTTCATTGCACATGGTATCTAACTGGGTCCTGTCCACTTTCTGATTTAAAGTGGGTTTCCAACTTTCTAGTGTTTGAGCTGAAATCACAACACGTGCACTTTGCTCGTATGGTTAGACTTGGTACAAATCTCAGACTTTAAAAAGGAAAAGTAATGTCTGATTAAAAAGAAATAGAAATACAACACATGATGCAAAAAGTAGCCTAAATGGGTCTATTTTTTTTTTTTTAATGAAGGAAATAGTGGATAACATATATGGTCCCCACTAGATATGTAACAGAGTCATCTGTAGAGTTCTCTGATTGTTTCCATTATTTCCGTTGCTCCTGCTTGGCACCAGCATGGAAATAGTGTGAAAAAGTAGACTTGAAAACAAACCTTTGATTAGGAGCAACTAATGGAGTCCTGGCTTCATCGCCAACCAGCGGATGATGCTCCTAAGGAGAACGCAATAAATGAGGACAGATCAAAGGGAAAGTACAAGGGTATCAAGGGTTTGAGAGGATGGGGCGTTTGAAGCAAGTTTCAGAGAGAGAATCACACCTGCAGGTTCGAGGCATTTCAAATTTACAAGGAGAAGGTGCGAACTTGCCTGCCATTTAGTTTATGCCTATGCCATTTTCATTCTGTATTCGATAAATGCAAAATTTCCCAAGCAAGGACAAATTAGACCCAATAATCTGCAATGCTTTTTCTTAATCCTAAAGCTTCTATGCAGGGCTATCAGGAGACACCTAATAATCTGTTTCAGCAGAACATTTCTCTGAACTTTATGGGCCCAAAAAAAAAAAAAAGGAAAGAAAAGAAAGAAAACCAGAAATTAGTGCATCTAAAAAAAATTGAGATATAGTAACAAGACAACAAGCTTTCAAAAGAGAATCAAAATTCTCGTTCCATAGAAAGAATTTCACAGGTTGAGGATCAAAATAAGAAACAATCGTACAATGTCCCGTAGCTTTATCTTGTTCCTCAATATTCCTTTAGGCAATATAACAGTACCCTCCCTCTTATCGTCTAAGAGTAATGACATGTCCTTATCACCTCAATACAAGAAGGTAGTGCTCTGAGTTCCTGAAGAGGACAGAGACCCACTGATTTTCCACCATCACCTTTTGGGCCTTGTTCACAGAGAGAGAGAGAGAGAGAGAGAGAGAGAGAGCAAGTTTTACAAGTTTAAGCTTTTAGCAGGACAGCATACAAGAGGAGAGAAATGTTGCATCCGAGGGCAGAAAGAGAAACCAGTTATGAAATCTTAGGGACATGACTCATTATTATATCTTCTAAGCTGGCCACTTATCGCAAAGAAAAGCGAGGAAGTTCCCAGATAACTTCAAATTCTGTATTTCCTCAAAAACTTTAAATATTCTGTGAATATGGGGAAACTAAAGCAAGTTGATTTTGTCCAACTACAAAATCTAGTGAATGTAGTAAAAGAGTGCCAGCGTCTTGGAAACAGAAAGTTGAACCAGAGGAAAACCAGATTTGGACGTTAGCAAGAAAAAAATGGTTAAATTATTAGAAAGAAGAAAAAAAAAAAAAAAGACAAAAGGACAAAACTGATAAAAGAAACAAATCAAATAAAAAGAATTTTGCAACACAGCTTCACATTGAAACTCAAAAGTATGAAGAAGTCTACTACTAAGCTTGAGGATAAACTGCAAAAATATAGATATGTTTTGCAATTTCAATAAACCAGGAAAACAAATCTACACAAAGTAAATAAAAAAAAAAAAGCTCAAGTATAGCAAACAAACTTGCAAATCCAGCGAACAATTTAACAAAAATGAGAGAGCAAATAGCAAAAAATGCCAGTCAAGGAATCAAATCAATAAATCAATTAAAGTTATAGGTAACCAAACAATCAAGAAGCTGAAAGCAAAAACAGAAAAAAAAAAATTCAAACATAATAATAATAAAAATATTGATGCAAATTGAGATCTTCAATAAACAGAAGCAAAAACCAAAAGCAGCTTAAAAATATGAAGAAACCACCTTGTGGGATCAAAGTTGAATCATTTGGAAATAAAAACTGATCAAAGCATATAATTTTTGAAGTATAATGAAAGAAACTAAAACCAGAACCACTTTATGAGGTTGAAGAGGCATGGTAATTTGGAAACAAAATGTACACACCTAAGTACACAAATTGTTTAATAATTCAGCAAAACAAATTATTAAAAAGGAGGGATCAAGGCCCAAAAAACATTAAAAGAGATAAATTGAATAAGGTAAAACTAACAAAAGAAAGGAATCTTATATAAAACAACAAATAACCAATAAGAATATCAAAGCAAGCATACAAATCAAGAAAAATAAAGTACCTGGATATGAACATTGGAAAAATAAAATAATTTGCATTCTTTAGTAAATGAAAGAACAATCCAGGAGAAGTTTAAACATAATATGAAACTTGTTGACGCCAGATTACTTTCCTCGATTGCCCACGAGCGTTTGGTCGCCTTCTCTGGCGAGCCTAAAATCTTTCGGTGGGCTTCGCTCTGGTTGGAATCCTGCAAGAAATTCCGGGAGCTGATGATTTCGGTGGGAACCCTTCAATGCTCAAGTTAGTACTCTAGGCAATAGTCGTGAGTTGAGAAAAAGCTCGAGAGACTTAGAAAAGTGCTCTGTGTGAGTGTGTGTTTGCTTAGATTGAGTGTCTTACTGGGCTTGTTGGTTCCCCTGGTCGGGGGTCTAATGTGTGTCGCAGTGCACCAATTTAATTACCTCAATTTTATTACTACGTAGAGTAGCAGAAGTAAGGGTTGAACCTACAGAGATCTTAAGTAGTTGCTTCGACTCACATCAATTAGTGATAAAAGTAATAAATATATTGCTTTAACTGTTGATTATCAAATGCAAAATAAAATGCCGATTACTAATTGGTTCAAATGGAAAGAAATCTCAAAAAATCTTATTTGTTTCTTATTATTCTCTTCTCATGAAGAGAACCTAATTATTACTTATCTTTAATAAGAGTACGGTCCATGCCAGAAAATCATGGCCCGTCCCTTCTAAGAATAGATCAGATCCAAGTTTCTCTTCACTAATAGAGATCTTACCTTTAGAGTACAACCCGTATCCTTCGATCACGAATTGTCTCGGAGCCTAAGCTATCATCTTCAAATGAAAAAATAGAATATCATGAATAAGCATGAAAGAAATATTTTTTTTTTATTTCAAAATGAAAATAGTACATAATAAAAAGAATTAAAAATAATCTGCATACAATTTTTTACTCCTGAGATGATGAAGATGATGAAGAGCGACATATAGAAGGATGGCTGATTGGTGGAGGCCATGGACAAATTGGATGGCTAACGGATGAAAAACGGATGAAGATAGATGGTGGATTGAAAGATTTGGGTTACGAAGGAGGGTTATTCACAGGAAGAAGGCGAAAACAGAAATGGGAGTGGGGCAGAACATAGAGGAGGAATCATGGATTGAAGGAATGATTGGATTCCTTGAATGGCTCCGATGGTGCTCTTTCATAGGCAATGAGACACGTCAATTACGTGTGTGATCCGCATCAGCTACTCCCAACTGCTTCGCCTTATCTCTGCAGATCAGGTTTGTTCCTTTCAAAATTTTAAAATGCATCCTTGCTTCGTCTTATCTCCGTAGATCAGATTTGTTCCTTTCAAATTTCAACCCGTAGCCAAAAAAATATCGCACGATTTTCTTTGGTCCGCAACTGCTTTAAATTTCAGGCAATTTCTGGGTTAAATCTTAAAAATATCATTTTGAGCTCATTTCAAGTCCGATTTGAGTGTTGTTTGTATCGTTGAACTCCTAAAATTGAGTTCTTCGAGTTGGCAGGATCTTTTTTTAAAAAATATTGCATAAAAGTTTCAAATTTAGAAGAATAATAATAATTTGATCTATAAATTAATACTTCTATGGCTAGCATTTATGTATTTGTCAAGGTTTCTCTTACCCGTTTTATGGATATTTAGGAGTCTCAAAATGTAGCCACTTGGCAGAGAATGAGCGGTGAGGGCAACAAAAGTGGAGTGTGCCTTTCTCATGGCATGTCAGAGCTAACAAGCCATGTTATGTCCGATGTGGGTGGTTGCAACTGGTTGGTGGGTCAGATCCCGTTAGACATGGGAGGCCATAGTTAGTTGGTGGGCCAGGTTCAATCAGACATGGGAGGCCACAGTTGGTTGATGGCCAGGTCCCGTCAGATGAGAGGCCGCATGGTAGGTGGGCTGTACAAGCCATCCTTTAAGAGGAATCTTGCCAGGGGGGCCAATTGGGGTGCAACTTGGGTGGCCGAGTCGGGGTCCTACTCGGAAGGTCGACTTGGGGCGCTGCTCGGATTACCGAGTCGGGGTCCTACCTGTGAGGCCGACTGAGGCATAACCCGAGTGGCCAAGTTGAGGTCCTACCTGAGAGGCCAACTGGGGGCTCGGCCTTCTGGGTGGCCAAGTTGGAGTCCTACCCAGGAGGCCAACTAAGGATGCTTTGGAAAGCTAGTCATCGCCGTTGATCGAGCATGACTTTATCGGCTCCATTAGTTGATTTTTGTCGTTGGTTGATCATGGGCTCACCAAGCGATCTTCACCGTTGATTGAGGATGGCTTTATCAGCCACATTAGATGCTCCCTTGCTCCTGAGCTTGTGCAACCACGTGTCTCGCACATGCCAAGCGAAAGGAGTGTGGAGCTTTATTGCCATCGAGCTTTGTACGCCATTGACTGCGGAGATGGGCACATGCCCCGTGGAAGGTGAAGTCTTTTTGTCTTTAAGGATAAGTGTGGGGAGCAGTACTGTCGTCTTCTAGTAGGTTGCCATTTTAAAATCAAGGAGGCTCCTCTCAGACGATGGAAAAGCAGGATGCAATTATTGGAATGATGTCATCAATGTTCCATCATTAGCCGCATATCATTGCTCCCCATGCACCACTGGAGCATTGTGCTTCGGGCGGTGAAGAGCCGTGCAACGGTTAGGATGTCACTCCCAACTGTGGGTGTCCACATGGCCGTGCAATTAGATGAGACAATTTGAAAGCCAAGTATAAAAGATCTTCTGTTTCTTCTGCTGAGCGTTTTATGCTTCCAAAGCCTGAGTGTTTTTTGTCCCTCTTTGTCTTTTGAACCCGAGCTTTTCGGCATCCCCTTTCTCTTTCCAGGTTAGTCTTCTTTGTCTTCCCGTCCTCCTTTTTCCTTCTTCGATGGACCTTAGCCACATTAGGAAGGGCAAGAGGCCCATAGTATATTCTTCCTCTTCTTCCTCCTTTGACGATGAGGTTCCCTTGGTGCAGCGTCAGACGACTGGCTGAATATCTATTCGGGAGCCCTCAGCGACTGTGGCCCATCCACCATTTGTAGTCCATTCACCACTCGTAGTCCGTTTGGCACCTTCTCCGGCCGCCATTCCTAGTTCAGCTTGTCTGAAGGGAATTGCCTCTACCATGTCCCCTGAGGATGTAGAAAATCTTAGGATTAGGTATAGGATCCCTGAAGATATTTGATTGTCCACCCCTGAGCCTAGCGATAGGGTGACCACCGATCAAGCTGGGGGAGTTGCCCTGTACGAAGAGTTCTTCAGGATGGGTCTTCGTCTTTCTTTTCACCCTTTCATCCTCAGCCTCTTAAAAAGGTATGAGCTTGTTCCGGCGCAGTTGGCTCTGAACTCCTTTCGGAGCATTTGCGCCTTCATCGTCCTTTGTAACTTTCATGGTCTCATACTTGGGTTTCTTTGTTTCAGGCCTTGTATAACCTCTGCCACCATACTAAGACCGGATGATGGAACTTCACCCCCCAGTCCCAATAGAGTCATGAAACTCGACCTCTCCTCATCTATCAAGGGATGTAAGTCCCGCTTCTACGCCCATGTCGACAGGGTGAGAGCTAGCTAGGGAGTCAAACGCGGGTCCAAATAAAAACTTGGCAGTAGAGCAGAACGACCGGAAGGTCTTCGATCAGTTGCTGTCCTTCCAGGTCCCTTCCTGCCGGGAGCTCCTGTCGGAGGAAAACCTCTGGGAAGCTGGTGTGGCATCGTCCTCCGGTGAGTGCATGGCTCTCTTTTCTTTCTTTCTTTCTTCTTTTTCTCCCTTTTTTTCTTTTTTCTTTTTTGCTCTTACTTTCTGTCGTGCGCAGGAATAAAGCTTCTTGCTGAGCACCTGAGGGCAGCTGCCCGAAAAGGAGAGAGGCAACCGGCGACGTAGTAAGGCCAGAGCCAAAGAGGCCTCGCCCGAGGTCTCCGATGCCACCTCCATGCCAACACCAGGGGGCCCATGAGGAAGCGGCCTTGGGTACCATGACTTTAGTCAAGGCGATTCCGATGGTGGAGCCAAGGAGAGAGAAGGTTCGGTGGAGTCGAGAAGAGAGGAGGCCCCAGCCGAGGCAGGGTCGAGGGGAGAGGAGGCCCTGATGGCAATGGAGCTGAGGGCAAAAGAAGCCCCGGTGGTAGCAGAGCCGAGAGCGGAAGAGGCCTCGATTGAGGCAGGGCCAAGAGGAGAGGAGGCCCCGGCGAAGGCGGGGCTGAGGGAAGAAGAGGCCACTCTATGAGTCAAAGATGATGCAGCGGCGACTCCTACAGCAGATGGGTCCACCGCCCCTGTATACCCCTGGCACCGATCTCAGCGCTGCAAAATGGCCGCCTAGCTAAGCGATTGCTAGAGCGGGCCTTTATGCCACACATCCGAGAAAAATTTGGCCGGTAAAGCATTTTAGAGGTTATGGACAACCTCCTTACTTCGCTGCTCCGGGTAAGTGGCTTCGTCCCTCTTAAGTTCATTTTCTTTTGAAGTGGTTTCCCTTTGTTAACCTATCTTCTTGCCATGCAGGTGGTGTGTAGTTCTTTCACTCTGAAGAATGCCCGCTTCCAGACTGCCAACTCTTGTGGCCTTGCCGGAAGGAGGTCGCCGCCATCCGAGCGCAAGCCAAGGAGTTAGCGGCTGTTCAGGCCCGAGAGGCAACGATGGCCGAAGAACTCAAATCCACCAAGGAATGAACCACGAGTGGGAGGCACGGTTCAAAGAGGTGGAGAGAAAAGCCACGGTCGAGTTCAAGCGCATGAGGATTGCCAAGGCAAAGCTGGCGAACACCATGGCAAGGTTGGGAAACTTCGAGCATTGATTGGAAGTTGCCAACTTGAAGGTGGGTGAGGCCGAGCGAGCCGACAAGGCTGATGCAAAGGCTTGGGCTACTGAGGAGAAAGCCGCTGGGGATGAGAAGGATGCTTGGATCGCCTAGGAGAGAGCCTCCAGGGTAGAAGCAAAGGCTTGGGCCATCAAGGGGAGAGCTGCTGAGGCCATGGAGAAATATAAAGGCTCCACAAGTTTTCTTGAAGGGGTGATGGAGGTGACCCTCGACGCATACCTTAGGGGCTTCGAAGATTGCAAGAATAAGGTCACTTGGACCTTCGACATTGCTGGCCTTGATGATATCAAACCCAAAGATCCGGAGGAGCCAGCAGCGGCGAAGGATGCTGTGGGTGATGACGACTCCGCACCTGCCGAGCCATAGGGCTCTCCTGTATTTTCTTTCTTTTGTTTTGAAACTTTTGTAATCCGACTCGAGTCAAACCCTTTGTAATACACTCAAGTATTAATGAAAGGAAATTTTTTTTTAAGTATTGTGTACCTT
This sequence comes from Calamus simplicifolius, assembly GCA_900491605.1. Taxonomy (NCBI): domain Eukaryota; kingdom Viridiplantae; phylum Streptophyta; class Magnoliopsida; order Arecales; family Arecaceae; genus Calamus; species Calamus simplicifolius. Next base: position 123,424 of record UESW01004557.1, on the reverse strand, counting down.
GTGATGACTGTGCCTTCCCGTGTGCTGGACACTTAGCCCCTTGCACATGTGTGTTGGCTTCAGCATCAGACTCCTTCGCGTTAAGGCATATCTTACTCCTCGTGTTGCTTCTGGAGTTAACAACTTGAGCTGGACATGTATAAGCCCATGGGCAGTGATAACCAAGCACTTTGACTCTCTGGGGGAGTCATCAAGCAAAGTCGAAGGCAGAGCTACACGTTCTTTTTGACTAGTGAGGGATGGACTGGGTTCCCTACGCCCGTTGGAGGCGGTTGGCAATTTGTTGCATGTAAGTAAATTGAGTTAACGCCTTACTCAGTTGGCTGCTGGGATCCTGCTCAAGGACCATAGGGATGCCGCCCGGGAGGTTGTTGAGGTCGATTTGGGGTCGTCGAGGCCAGCTTGAGGCCGTTAAGGCAGACCTGGGGCCGATTGGAAGCGCAACCTAGGTGGCTGAGTTGGTTGGAGTTCTATTCGAGAGGCTGTCTGGCCATTGAGGCAAAGTTGAAGTGCAGCCCGGATGGTCGAGTCGGAGTCCTACCCAGGAGGCTGGTTGAAAGCGCAGCCCAGATGGCTGAGTTGGTCAGAGTCCTACCTGGAAGGTTGGCTAAAAGGTAGCTGAAGATTAACCTAGGGGCTGCTGAGACTGACTCGGAGGCTGCTGAGACCAACTCGAGAGTTGCTGAGATCGATCCGAGGGCTGTTGAGATCGATCTGAGGGCTACTGATACAGACTCGATGGCTGCTGAGATTGGCCCAGGGTGTCCGATGACTGAGTCTGGAGGCTAACGTCTCTGATTGTGAGTCAAGCGAACTCATTCGACACAGGGTCAGAAAGAGGGTGTCCGACAACTGTGAGCTGGGAGGTCAACATCTTCCAACTGTGAGCCGAGCGGACTCATCAACACGAAGTCAGAAAGTTATCATCATTTAGCGACTGTGGGCAAGAAGGTCGACGTCTCTCAGCTGTGGGCCCACTAGAGTCGTCCGACTTATGACACAAAGTTAGGATGTTGTCGCCATCCAACGATCAAGTGCTGGAAGGTGACATTTCCTAACTGTGAGTCCACTGGAGTCATTCGATATGGTTGAGGATCTAACCTTCAGCTTATGAAGTGAGTTGGATGATGAGATAGAGTATTTGAATCACCTTTCATTCTCATCAGCTGGATGCATACATCATTGATAATATCTGCATAGGTTGTCCGCATTTCAGGTCTAAGGGATATTTTCCGTCGAGCCCTTCGATGCGGTATGCTCCCTTGTGAAGTCTTCCGATGACTTGATAGGACCCTTCCTAATTAGGGGATAGCTTGCCTTCCTCCACTGGCTTGGAGACTTCGGCTCGCTTGAGTACCAGGTTCCCGGGGCGAAATGTCTTTGGATGGACGCGGGTGTCATAATACTTTGCAGCTCGCTAGTGAAATATTGCCATTTTGAGTTGCGCCTAGTCGCATGCCTCATCGATGAAGTTGAGATTGGCCCTCAGTTGCATAGGGTTATCTTCTTCATTGTATGACTCCACTCGTGGGCTTGGAAGGTCAATATTTATAGGGATAACTGCTTCTGATCCAAAGACGAGGCTGAAGGGAGTCTCTCTAGTTGGAGTCCTTGGAGTAGTATGGTAGGCCCATAGTATGCTCGGAAGCTTCTCCACCCATCTACCTTTGAACTTATTTAGCTGGGTCCTGAGTCCCTGAAGGATGGTCTGATTCATAACTTTGGCTTTCCCATTGGTCTTTGGATGGACAATAGAGGTAAACTGGTGGCAGATGTTCAGCTCCATGCAGAATTCTTTGAAGGTGGCATTGTCGAATTGCCAACCATTATCAGTAATGATGGTGTGGGATAGCTCGAAGCAACAGATGATAGACTTTCAGAAGGACTTCACCTTGCTCTCAATAATATGTGCCAGTGCTTCGACTTCAATCCATTTGGTAAAGTAGTCGATGGCGATGAGCAAAATTTTTGTTGGCCTAAGGCTAGGGGGAATGGTCCGAAGATGTCCATTCCCCATTGTGCGAAGGGCCAAGGAGATAAGAGCGGGTTCAATTGGAAAGCGGGCTGCTGTTGGATGCGAGCATGCCATTGGCAACTGTCGCACTTTCTAACCAGTTCAACTGCATCTTCTTGTATGGTGAGCCAATAGTATCCCTAACGAAAAGCTTTGTATGCCAGTGATTTGCCCCTAAGTGATTTCTGCAGATGCTTTTATGGATCTTTCAAAGGATGTAGTTGATGTCTGTGGGGCCAATGCACTTGAAGAGAGGGTAGAAGGATCTTCTGTATAGTTGTCCGTCCAGTACTACAAACATGGAGCTCTCCATTTGAGTAGTTTAGCCTCTATGCGATCGATGGAAAGGATGCCATCATTGGGGTAGTGGAGTAAGCATCCATCCATGTTGGCTCCTATGTGACTGACAAGGACTTTTCGTGGCATCGATGCTTGGGGCTTCTAGATGCTCAATGTAAGTCCTTCCCAGAGCATTATTCACAAAGGTAGCCAGCCGAGATAGGGCATCGGTCCTGGCATTTTTGCCTCTGGGGATGTAGCTGATGCTGAAGTAGGCTAGAGTGGAGGTCTGTGATTGGACCTTATTTAGATACTAAGACATGATGGGGTCTCGGGCTTGATACTCTCCGGTGATTTATCCGAAGACAAATTGGGAGTCAGTGAAGGCTCTAAGGTGCTTTGCTCCAAGATCCCGAGCAAGTCTTATTCCTGTTAATACGCGTCATACTCGGCTTGATTATTGATGGCCTCGAAGAGAAATTGGAGGGCATACTCCACTACCATCCCCTCTGGGCTTGCAAGAATAAGGCCTGCTCTGCTCCCTTAGGAGTTTGAGGCACCGTCTACATGAAGGATCCAGGTCTTCGTGCTTCTTCAGGTTCAGTGTTTGGGCATGCCAAAGGGGTTCTTCTGACAGTTTCTTGGTCCAGCTGTACTCGACCAAAAAGTCCGCTAAAACTTGGGACTTCATGGCCGACCTTGACCTGATGAAAGGTCGAACTCCTTTAGCTTGATCAGCTTGACCGCCTATTTGGCCAATCAACCAGAGGTGTTAGGATGGGCCAGAATGGCTTTTAGGGCTTGGTCCATGAGCACCACGATCGGGCTTAAGACGCTGAGCAGAGACTATTAACATGAATATAATTTTTTGGTTTTAGAGTACCTGGTCTCCGCATCATGGAGCACTTTGCTGGTATAGTAGACCGGCCTTTACATCCCGTTAGAGTCAATTCGGACGAGAACAAGCTGACCACTTTCGGAGAGGCGACAAGGTAGAGGAAGAGACCCTCTCCCTTCTTCGATTTTGACAGCAACGATGGGGTAGACAGGAACTTCAGCTTCTTGAAGGCCTTTGGCAATCTTTCATCCACTCAAAACTATACACCTTGTGCAAAGCTTTGAAAAAGGGCAAGCACCTTTCGATGGATCTTAATAGGAAGCAGCTCAGAGCGGCCACTCTTCTGGTGAGTCACTGTACCTTCTTATTGGTGGGCTGTCTCATATCGAGGATGGCTTGAATCTTCTTCAAGTTTGCCTCGATTCCCCATTGGTTTACCAAGAAACCTAGGAACTTCTTCGTAGTGACTCCAATGTGCACTTATGGAGGTTTAGTTTCATCCGGTAGCGGCGAAGGTTATTAAAAGTTTCTTCTAGGTCGGTGATATGATAGATAGTGTGGATGCTTTTGGTCAGCATATCATTCACGTACACCTTCATATTCCGTTCGATTTGATCTTTGAAAACCTTATTCATCAATCTCTAATAAGTGGCCCCTGTATTTTTCAAATCAAAGAGCATTACCTTGTAATAATATATGCCTTTCTCGGTTATGAAGGAGGTATCCTCCTCGTTCTCTGGATTCATCCATATTTGGTTGTACCCTGAGAAGGCATCCATGAAGCCGAGAAGCTCATGACCAGATGTGGCATTGACCAGCTGGTTTATTTTGGGCAACATAAAGCTATACTTTGGGCATGCCTTGTTGAGGTCGATGTAGTCGATGTAGATCCTTCAGCTCCCATTTGCCTTGTAGACCATTACTATGTTGGCAAGCCAGTTAGGATAATGTGCCTTCTGAATATGGCCGGCGCTAAGTAGTTTATTGACCTCATCGATAGTTTTTGCCGCTCGGGAGCGAAGCTTCTCTTCTTCTGTTGGACCGGTTGGTACTTTGGGTCGATGTTGAGCTTATGGGTCATTACCTCTAAAAGTATACTGGGCATGTTCGAAGCTGACTAGGTGAAGATGTCCGAGTTGGCCCGCAGGAAGGTGAGAAACTAGTCTCTTGCTTCCAGCGGAAGGAGTTCGCCAATCTGGATGATCTTTGCCAGGTCATCTCCGAGTGGAAAGGTTAGCAGACGCTCGGCTGGCTCTCCCCTCTTCTTTGATTCCCTTGAGTTAAGTAGCTCTGGAGCTGATGGAGTAGAGGTAGGCACTAGGCCGTGCCGCCCATGGCATGGCCCAGGCCCACATGGGCCGTGCCAGGCATGGCCCAGTAAACCGTACCGTGCTGGGCGCGAAAAATTTTTTCTATTGGCCCAGCACGGCACGGACCATTACGGACCTGAGCCGGCCCACCGTGCCGGCATGGCGGCCCAGGCCCACCGTGCCGGCACGGCGGCCCAGGCCCACCTGGGCCATGCTAGGCACGCCCAGGTGGGCCTGGTCTGTGCTGGCCCAGGTGGGCCATGCCAAGCATGGCCCAGGTGGGCCTGGGCCATGCCAGGCATGGCCCACCTGGGGCTTGGACCGTGCACGGCTTAAATAAAAAATTTATAAAAAATTATTTTTTTTATAAATTAAAAAATTATTAGGAATAAAGAAATTTTATTAATATAAAGCCACCTTAATGGGGGGTTTGGCATAGACCCCTACCAGTTTATTAATTTAAAATCAAAATGGTACAGAAGGGAGGAGGGCTAGGCCTGACCTCCAGAACATAATACAATAAGGAGAAAAAAATAGAAAGAAAAAAATAAAAATACTTACTTTAAGTTTTTAACAATTTTAAAAATAAAAATATACAATTATAAAAGTAGAAATGACTCACTCATCACTCATCAGTCATCAGTAGTATTTGTGTCATCATCATCTTCGTTGGTTAAGTCATGTCCACCTTTATCTTGAAGCCTTGCCTCAGCATCCAACCAGTCTTTGAAGCAGATAAGCATCTCAACTGTTTCGCCAGTCATCCTACTTCTCTTTCATCCAAAACACGTCGACCTGCACTGAAATCGGATTCCGATGCTACTGTGGACATCGGCACAGATAAAATATCTCGCGCAATGGCAGACATAACGAAATATTGATTTCTAACACTCTTCTTCCAAGCTAATACATCTAGACTTTCTATTTGATCTTCATCATATGCAGAATGAAGATCGTTTCATAAATAAAATTCTAATTCATTACTTAAAGATGAAGAGATGAAGCATGTGCGTGTCTTCTAATAAGTGAAAAAATAGATGATGAATAAGATCTAGAAGAAGAAGCAGAGCTTTGAGCAGGTATTCTATATCCATAAATTTTATCATTATATAAATCATAAATATCATTAAGAAGTTGTATTACCTCATCTTTAGCAGGTTCAGGATTTTGATTCATGTTTTCACAATATTGATCAATTAAAAAAATTACACCATTTAATTTAACTCTAGGATCAAAAACAGCAGCTAAGTTATGCAATGGACATATCCTATTCCAATATTCATTCCATTTAGTTTTCATATTATGTATAATAGGCATTAAAACTTCATGATATCTATATTTTTTAAAATTTTCACTAATTACATATGCTTTTTGTAAAAATGAATAAGAAGTTGGATAATAAATACCTGAAAGAATATTTGTAGCATCATAAAAAGTAACAAAAAAATCTTCTAAAATTTTACCTTGATTCCAATCAGCTTCAGTCAATGTAAATCCTAATCTACGCTCATTAATATAAGCACTTAATAAGTTCTTATATGGATATGCATCATGTATCATGGCATAAGTACTATTCCAACGAGTTATTACATCAAATTTAAATTTTTTAAAATATTTACCATGATCTACACATAATTGTTTAAATTCTTGAAGTCTTGACCTTGAAGCATGAATAAAAGAAACTGTATTTCTAATTTTTGAAATAACCTCTTGAATTATGTTCATGCCAGATTGAGCAGAAAGATTTAATATATGACATGCACATCTAATATAAAATAATTGTCCATCTAAAATGGGATGCAAAGAGTCGTTTAATAATGCAATAGCAGAATTATTAGATGTATTATCAAAAGTAATTAATATTATTTTATTATTAATATTATATGAGCATGCAGTTTGATATATAATATTTGAAATTTGTTGTTAAAAATTAAAAGCATGAAAGCAATAATTCGTTTATTTAACTGCCAATCATTATCAATATAATGAGCAGTAACAACAATAAAATAATTACTAGCTACAGATACTGACCAAATATCAGAAGTTAAATTAATTCTAGCATTTAAATTTGAGAGGCTTTCCGTTAAACTTTGTTTCATTGCTAAAAAGTTTACCATAACCACTCTTCTAAAGGTACAACTACTAGTTCTTTTATAAGCAGGTTGTAGGCCTAATTGAACATATCTTTCAAAATTATAAGATTCAGATAAACTAAAAGGTAATTTATCTTAAACTATCCATCTTACCAGTAATTTTCTTTGATTTTCGTGGTTATATGCAAAATTGCCTACAAGTGATCTCTCTTTATATTAAGGAGTCCTTGCTGACGGAAATCATGCATCCTATGACTCTCTTGATGTCTTCTTAGATGCCCTGTTCCTCCAGTACTCGAACAACTGTAAAGTTTTGCACATTTTTTATATTTTGCTTTATAGACTCCATCAACCATAATTCTATCGAAATCAATCCAAACATTACTAGTCCTCTTACGAGAAGAGGTTTGACACTCACTGACACTAGCTCTATATGGAACTTAGAGTTGGGATTGGGGTTGGGATCCTTGGGGATTAGTTTCCTCACCCTCAGAAAAAGGGTGCATGTTGAAATTACTTTCGTTAAAAGATGTCATATCTAAAAATTTTAATTAATAAATGTAAAAAATAAAAACTAACCCACAAAAAGGAATTGAGAAAAGATCAGAGGTGGAGGCGTAGAACCGAGATTTGTGAGCTTCCTCTTGCACTCTCGCCTCTCAACAAGAAGTGATCTTGTAACACTTGACTACTTGCTTGAGCACTTGCCACTTGTAAGAATACTTGCAAACTAAAAATTAAATTGCTAATCTACTAGAGCACTTGCTGGAACAAAGAAATAGTAGTAATAGAGGAGTTGGATTGGTACAGTAAGAATGAGGGAGAGTTCATCTATTTATAGAAGTCCCAATTTTTTTTTAAAATTACCCTTTGATATAGCCGTTATATGACTTTTGGGAGGGGTAAAATGGTCTAAACCCCTCCCAACAGCCTTTAACGGCTATATAGCCGTTAAAAATGGCTGGGCCACTGGCCCAGCTGGTGCCTAGCGCCTAGGCTGGTGCCTAGGCACCAGGCGGCTATGCCATGGCACGGCCCTGGTGGGCCGTGCTAGGCACAGACGGGCCGTGCCGAATTTAAATTTTTTTTTTCTGTGCCATGCCTGGCACGGCCTATTTGTTAATGGGCCGTGCCAGGCATGGCATGGCAATTCTTAAGGCACGATAGGCCTGGGCCATGCCGTGCCAGGCACGGCCCAGTGCCCACCTCTATGGTGGAGTGACCATCTCATAAGGGCTAGGAGCCATATGATAGCACAACTACACTGGATTCTGGTCACCACGCATCTTGCCGATCTCATTGCTAATGAAAAACTTGACGAGAAGGCACTTGGTGGAAATGACTACATCGAGAATGTTCAGGCTAGGCCACCTGAGTATGGCGTTGTAGGCCAGTGGCACTCGGACAACCAAGAACCTCATGAAGACTATGCTCTGTATAGGCCAGTGGCACTCGAACGGCTAGGAACCTCATGAGGACTATGCTCTGGCATGACAACATCCCTGTTGTGACTGGAAGAGTGATCTTGCCTTCTACTCTCACAGAGTCTCTCATGAAGCCAACCAAGGATACAGACACGAGCTAAAGGGAGTTGGGAGAAAGGTTCATCTGAACAAAAGCGTCATAGGTAAGAATGTTAGCAGAGCTTCCACTATCGACTAAGATTCTTTTTATAGGATGTTTGGCGATTGTCATAGAGACAACAATGCTATCATCATTTGGATTATTCATCCCCGCTAGGTCCCTTTTTGAAAAGGAAATTATAGTTTCTATTCCCTTACCCCCCATGGCCTTTTGAAAGTGTGACCTTCCCCCCAAGAGATCATGCTAATCGTTCTCTCGATCGGAGCATTGTTGATGTTGGCCTGTGTGGGTGAAGGACCCGCTTGGCATGGAGCAGTTGGTGGTCTTTCCTGGATGAACTTCCTGAGGTAGCCACATTGGATGAGATCCTCAATGGCGCACCTCAGGTGACGATAGTCTTCTATGTCATGGCCATAGTCCCGATGGAATCGACAGTAGAAGCTCCTATCTCGGGTGACTGACGGCTTCAGAGGAGGGGGGCATTTGAGGTACGAATCACCTCGATTTCCATCAGGATATGAGATCTGAGGGCAAGAAAAGGAGTAATATTGTCTTCCTTAGGGGCAAAGCTCCTGTGCCGATTGTCTAGTCGACGTGGAGGCTCTGGCTTCTTCGGGCAAGGTCCGCTTGGCTCCCTATGGGCCTGCTTCTTGCTGGGTCATCCCTTCACCTCTCCTCATGGAGTCGGCTTCGTCAACGTGTATATACTTCTGTGCGCAACTTAAAAGCTCTGTGTAGAAGCTAGAAGGCTTCTTGTTGAGAAAGTAAGTGAAGCGAGAGGGATGAAGTCCTCGCTTCAATGTCAGGGTGGCTGTAGACTCGTCGAGATGGTAGACCTCAAGAGCAGCCATCTTGAAGTGGGCCATAAAGTCCTTGACTGATTCTTTGTCCTTCTGTCGAACGGAGAATAAATTGTTCTCCACTCGAGGGATCCTTTGGTAGGCATCAAAGTAAGCCAGAAAGGTCATCTCTAGCTACCGAAAGGATTCGATGCTGTGTAGTGGAAGGCGGAAGTACCAGGCGCATGCAACCTTTCGGAGAGTGGCGAGGAAGGAGATGTAGAGGAGGGCATCAATCACCCCTTGAACTTGCATGAGAGCCTTGTAGCTTTCGAGATAGTCCAGTGGATCCATGGTGCCATCATATGGATCCAGCTGAAGGAGGCAAAATCGGGAAGGGACCAAATCCTTCATAATGCGGTGAGTGAGGGGGGATGACTGTCGTAGTCCATCTCCGGCTGGTTGGCGAGTCTGTGACTAAGTTCTTTCAACCATCGGTGGTACTCATCGAAGCATCGCTCCACCCTGCGGTTGATATATCTTCTAGTAGACCCTTTCCTTGATGATTCAGAGGATGAAAAGGGAGAGGAGTTACGCCGGTAACAATGTCCTTGTTTGGGCTCCTTCCCGCTTCGTCGCCCAAGAGAAGGACTGTAGGGGTGACGAACAGGAGATCGTGGCCTCTTGGGGCTCCCACGATGATGGTACTCTGGTGAGGTATGGTGGCGATGAGTCTCTCGTTAGCGAGATCTTCTATGGATAGACTGTTGGTTGGCCTGAGCAGCTACCACATGTGGCGAGAGAGGCCTAGGCTGCTGTTGTATGCCACATAGTGCTGCTCCTACAGCTTATGGACAACTGCCACTAATGCTTGGACTTGTTGGGTGAGGGTGGTGAGCTGGTTTAGTTGAGTGGTTTGAGATGGTGGTAATGGTGGAGTAGGGAGGCTAGTTTCCTATTGCTCGATCCATTGGGAAGGCTCTCCTATGCAATTGGTGGAGGCCTCTTGTGCACGCATCACCACCATCGTTTGTTTAGGGGGAACAAGGCTCTGTGGCCTAGTACTGTAGGTCTTTTCTCTCTTTGTCGTCCCCCTTTCCGGCGCACCAATCTATTGATGCTAGATCACTTTCCTCGATCACCCATGAGCGTTCGATCGCCTTCTTCAGCAGGCCTAAAATCTTTCGATGGGCTTCGCTCCGATTGGGATCATGCAAGAAATATTGAAGGCTGGTGATTCCAATGGGGATCCTTCGTCGCTCAAGTTAGTGCTTTGAGCAACAGTCGTGAGCTTGAGAAAAAGCTCGAGAGACATAGAAAAGTTCTCTGTGTGAGCATATGTTTGCTTAGATTGAGTGTCTTACTTGGGCTTATTGACTTCCCTGGTCGAGGGTCCCTTTTACCCATTTTATAGATATTCAGAAGTCTCAAAACATAGCCACTTGGTAGAGAATGAGCGGTGAGGGCAGCAAAAGCGGAGTGTGCCTTCCTCATGGCATGTGAAAGCTGGCAGGATATGTCCCATCCGATGTACGTGGCTATAGCTGGTTGGTGGGCCAGGTCCCGTTAGACGTGAAAGGCCGCAGTTGGTTAGTGAGCTAGGTCCCATCAGACGTGGGAGGCCGCGTGGTAAGTGAGTCGTATGAGCCATCCTTTAAGAGGGATCTTGCCGGAGAGATCGACTGGGGCACAGCCGAATGGTCGAGTTAGGGTCCTACCTGGAAGGCCGATTGGGGGCACTGCCCAGATGGCCGAGTCGGGGTCCTACTGGAGGCCGACTGGGGGTGCTTCCCGGGTGACTGAGCCTCTTGGCTGGGGGTGTTGCCCGGGTGACCAAATCGGAGTCCTACTCGAAAGGTCGATTGAGGATGCTTCGAAAAGCTGGTCATCATCGTTGACCAGGCGTGACTTTATTAGCTCTATCATATGATTTCTGTGTTGGTTGATCATGGCTTTACCAGGCAATCTCCATCGTTGATTGAGGGTGGCTTTATCAACCACATCAGAACTGAACATGGTACAACTGAAAAAGATGATCTCACAATTTAGCAAAATAAATTTCTCAAGAAGCAGAAATCAAGCAAAAAACATATCACCCAGAAAGGATAGCTAATCAAAGATAAGCACCGACTCAAAAGCAATCAATACTATGAGATACATGACAAAAGTTTCAAATATCAAAGGGACAACTTTATGAAAAATACAGAAGCTGAAAGATTTATAAATAAACATGATAACTATTGATTATAATTGTTGATGCTAGATCACCTTTCTCGATCGTCGGTCATTTGGTCACCTTCTCCGACGAGCCAAGGATCTTTCAATGAGCTTCTCTTGATTGAGTGCCTGCAAGAAGTCTTAAGGGCCGAAGATTCCGACGAGAACCCTCCAATACTCAAGTTAGTACTATGGGCAATAGCTGTAAGCTTGAAAGAAAGCTTGATAGACTTGGAAGGAAGTGCTCTATGTGAGCGTATGCTTAGGTGTTGTTGTCTCACCTGATCGGGGATCCCTCTTACCCATTTTATGAATATTTGTGAGACTCGAGATGTAACCACCTATCAAAGAATGCACGGTGAGGGCAGCAATAGTGTGGTTTGCTTCCCTCGTGGCATATCAAGTTGGTAGGTCAGGTCCCGTCAGATATGGATGGCTGTAGCAAGGTTGGTGGGCCAGATCCTGTCAGACATGGGTGGTCGTAGAAGGGTTAATGGGACAGGTCCCATTAGATATGGATGGCCACAGCAAGGTTGGTAGGCCCTATTAAATCTGAGCGACCGCTAGGTTTGTCTCCCACATTGCATTTTCGTTGAGATCTTGGATGTGGGAGATCATGTGAGCAGTCTGCATGTATGGCTGAGCCGTGCAAGCTGTCCCTGTAAGGAATCCTTCCCGAGAGACCGACTAAGGGCACAACCCGGGTGGCCGAGTCAAGGTCCTACTTGGAAGGCCGACTAAGGGCACAGCTCGGATGGCCGAGTCGGATCCTACCCGGGTTGCCAGCTAAAGGCGCAGCTCGGGTGGCCGAGTCGAGGTCCTACCCGAGAGGCTGATTGGGTCGCAGCCCGGATGGCCGAGATGGGTCCTACCCGGGTAACCGGCTATGGGTGCAGCTTAAGTGGTTGAGTTAGGGACCTACCTGAAGGCCGATTGGGGGTGTAGCTCGGGTGGCTAAGTCGGACCCTACCCGAGAGGCCGACTATGGGTGCAGCCCGGGTGGCCGAGTCGGAGTCCTACCTGAGAGACCGGCTGGAGCATCACCCGAATGGTCGAGTTAGGTCCTACCCAGAAGGTCGATTGGAGTACTCTAGAAGGATGATCATCATCGTTGATCAGGTGTGACCTTATCTGCTTCATCAGATGATCTCTGGCGTTGATCGGCAGATGCCTCCCGGCTCCTAAGCATGTGCAGCCATGTGGTTTGCATCCGCTAATTGAAAGGAGCGTAGAGCCTCACTGTGTTGAGATTCGTGTGCCATTAACTGCGGAGCCAGGCACAGCTCTTCGAAAGGCATGGTCCTTTCATATTTAAGGATAGGCATAGGATGCGATATAGCCGGTGCACAATGAGCTATAGTTGCAAAATCAAGGAGGCACCCTTCAGACAACAAAAAGTGGCATGCTATTATTGGGGTGTTGTCATTAATGTCCCATCATTAGTTGCAGATCGTGCCTTCTCACGCACTGCTGGAGTGTTGCACCTCGGGTGGTGAGGGGTCACTCGATGGTTGGGATGTTGCCCCAAACTGCGAGAGTCCATGTGGCCATATGATCGGGTAGGACAATTTGAAAGTCAAGTATAAAAGGTATCCTGCCTCCTCTGCTGAACCTTTTATGCTTCCAGTGCCTTTGAGACGAGAATTCCCTTTCTAGCTTCCCTTGAGTTTGTGCTTTCCTGGTCCTCCCTTTTTCTTCGCATTCTTCTTTTTCTTCTTCTTTGGTCAACCATGGACCTTAGTCACATTAGGAAGGGCAAGAGGCCCATAGTCTATTCCTCCTCCTCTTCCTCCTTTGAGGATGAGGTTCCTTTGGTGCGGCATCATAGGGTTGGCGGGCTATCCACGAGCCCTCGACTACTGCAGTCCGTCTGGCATCTCCTTCGGCTGCCACGCCTAGTTCGCCCGACCCGAAGAGCGTCTCCTCCACTATGACCCCTGAGGACGTAGCGAGTCTTAGGTCTAGGTATAGGATTCCGAAAGGAATACAGTTGTCTATCTCTGGGCCCAGCGATAGGGTGACCGCTCGCCATCTGGAGGTATTGCATTGTACGAGTTCTTTAGGGCAGGCCTCCGTCTTTCTCTCAACCCCTTCATCATCAACCTCTTGAAGAGGTATGAGCTTGTCCCGGCGTAGTTGACTTCAAACTCCTTTTGGACCATCTGTACCTTCATTGTTCTTTGTCACTATCTTGGTCCTATGGCTCGGGTTTCTTTGTTCGGGCCATGTACTGCCTCCACCACCACCCCTCTGAAACTGGATGGTGGGTCTTCTCTCCTAGACCTGGTAGGGTTATGAAACTCGACCTCCCCTCCTCCATCAAGGGATGAAAATTTCGATTTTCCTACGCCCATATTGAGGGATTGAGAGTGAGTTGGGGGAACCTAGACCTGTCCCCAAACAAAAACTTAGCAGTAGAGCAAAGGACTGGGAGGTTTTGATCAGTTGCTGTCCTCCTAGGTTTCTCCTTGCCGAGAGCTTCTGTCAAAGAGGAACCTCCAAGAGGCTAGTATGAGTCCGGCGCTGACCCTCGGTGAGCACATGGCTTCTTTTTCTCTTCTGCTTTTATTTATTTATGTTGATGCTTGTTCTGACCCTCGATCTTTTGCAGGAATGAAGTTCACAGTTAATTAGTTGAAGGGGGTCATGAAGAAAAGAAGGGAGGCGACCGACGATGCAGGGAGGCCGGAGCCGAAAAGGCCTTGCCCAAATCCTCGACGTTGCCCCCACGCCAGCGTCAGGGGGCCCGTGAGGAGGAGGTCCCTATTATAGTGGCCCCGATCGAGGTGGCCTTGGTTGAGGCAGTCCTGGTGGAGGCCCCGATCGGAGCAACTCCAGCGATGGCAGAGCCAGAGGGTAGTGGGGGTTTCTCCACGTGCCAGGGGTGATATAGTGACGGCGGCACCCAAGCCTGCATTCCAAGTAGCGGGGGCCCTGGACCAACGATGGCACGTCCCATGGTGGGCGAGCCCACAAGCCCAATGGTTCCCCCATCGAGGATCTTAGCACTGCACAACGACCGTCTGGCGGAGCGCTACTAGAGCGCACCTTTCTGCCACAAGTCCAAGAGGAGCTCCGCTGTTAGAGCATCCTGGAGGTCCTGGATGGCCTCTACACTTCATTACTCCGAGTAAGTAATTTTGTTCACCTCACTTTGAATTTGCTTTTCTTTGCAACGTAGTGTTTTGACTTGTCTCCTCGTCATGTAGGTGGTGTGTGGCACATTCACCTTGAGAAATGCTTGACTCCAGACCATCGATTCCTGCAGCCTCGCCCGAAGGGAGGTAGCCGTTGCCCGAGCGCAAGCCAAGAAGGAGGCCGAGTAGCTGGCCTTCATTCGAGCTGGGGGGCGGCAATGACTGAAGAACTCCAGGCCGCCAAGGAAGCGAGCCACGAGCTAGAGGCGTAGCTCGTAGGGGTAGAAAGGGAGACTGGGCCGAGATCAAAAGCACGCAGACCACCGAACTGAAGTTGGCAAAGGCCATGGCGAAGGTGGCCAGCCTCAAGTTTTAGCTCGAGGAAGCCGGCCTGAGAGTGGATGTGGCAGAGGCCCTTGCTCGGGTTGCGTCGGAGGCCCAGCACACCAAGGAGAGAGCTGCCAAGGCCAAGGCTGAGGCATGGGCCACTAGGGAGGAGGCTACTAAGGCAGTGGAGCTGTACAAAAGCTCCACAGATTTTGCCGGTGAGGTCACGGAGGCGACATGCGATGCATTCCTCAAGGGGTTTGAGGAATGCAAGAACAAAGTCGCCTAGGCCTTCAACATCGTCGACCTCGACAACATCACCGTCAAGGATCCGGAAGAGTTGGCAAAGGCACCAGCGACTGAGGAGGCAAAATAAGCCACAAGTGGTGGTGGTGACTCCATCGAGGCCGAAGAAGGAGATGGCCCCACACCTGCCGAGGAAAGATCTCCGCCGGGGCCCATTGAGCCATAGGGCGGCCTTTTTGCATTTTGCATTTTGCTTTTGTATTTTTGTTTTTTTCTTTCACTTGTAATCCAACTTTGATTGGCTTCCTTCGTATGTAATGCATTCAATCATTAATGAAAGAATTTTTTTCTTAAGTACTAGTACCTTGCCTTGTGTGAAATTTGGTCTCTTTGTGTATTGGACACTTAGCATTTTGCATTTGCATGCTGGCTTCGGCCCCTAACTCCTTCGTGTTGAAGTATCCTATCCTCCTTGTGTCACTTCTGGGGTTAACAACTCAAGCCTGCCTTGCATGAATTCATGGGCGCAGCGACAACCAAGTGCTTCGACTCTCTGGAAGAGCCTTCAAGCAAGGTTGGAGGCAAAGCTACGTATCTTTTGACTAGCGAGAGATGGATTAGACTCCTTCAGCCCATTGAGGAAGGCTGTTGATTATTGCCTATGAATTGAGTTTAGGTCTTACCCAGTTGGCTACTGGAGTCCTACCTAGAGTCGCTGGAACACTGCTCGGGTGGTTATTGAGACCGACTTGGAGCTGCAGAAGGCAGCTGGGGGCGCAGCCCGGGTAACTGAGTTGGGTCCTACTCGGAAGGCTGAGTCGGAGCCTTACCCAGAGGTCGACTGGGGGCACAGCCCAGGTGACTGACTCAGGGTCCTACCCGGGAGGCCAACTGAAGGACGCAGCCTGGGTGGCCGAGTCAGGACCCTACCCGGGAGGCCGACTGGGGGCACAGCCCGGGTGGCCGAGTTGAGGCCTTACTTGGGAGGCGGCTAGAGGGCGCAGCTCAGGTGGCTGAGTCGGGCCCTACCCAGGAGGCCAGCTAGGAGTACAACCCGGATGATCGAGTTGGGGTCCTACCCAAAAAGTCAGCTAAAGGACGCAGCCTAGGTGGTTGAGTCAGGGTCCTACCCGAGAGGCCATTGGAGGCACACCTGGGTAGCCAAGTCGGGGTCCTACTCGGAAGGCCAACTAAAGATGACCCGAGGGTTACTAAGACCGGCTTGGGGGGCTGCTGAGACCAGCTCAAGGGCTGCTGAGATCGGCTTGGGGGCAGCTGAGACCAGCTCGAAGGTTACTGGACCGACTCGAGGCTTGTTGGGACCGACCCAAGGGCTACTAAGACTAACCCGAAGGCTATTGAGACCGGCTCAGGGGCATCCAACGATTGTAAGTAGGAGGGTCGACGTCTTCCAACCATGAGTCAATCGAACTCATCCGACGCAGGGTCAGAAAGTGGGTGTCCAATGACTTTGAGTTGGGAGGTCGATGTCTTTTAATTGTGAATCGAGTGTACCCATCCGACGAGAAGTCAGAAAGTTATTGTCATCCAGCAACTGTGTTGGAAGGTCGACGTCTCCCGACGGTGGGTCAATTGGAGCTGTCCAATATAGTGTACAACGCGAAGTTGGAAACTTGTCATCATCCAGCGACTATGGGCTGAAAGGTCGATGTCTCCAGCTGTAGGTCCACTAGAGTCATCCGACATAGTGTACGACGTGAAGCCAAAAAGTTATCATTGTCTAGTGACTGTGGGCTGGAAGGTCGACGTCTTCCGATTGTGGGTCCACTGGAGTCATCCAATATAGTTGGGAATCTGACCTTCAGCGTAAGTTGGATGATGAGACAGAGTATTTGAAGCTCCTTTTATTCCCATCAACTAGATCCTTATGCATCATTGGTAGTATATGCAGAGGTTGTCCGCATTCCAGGTTGGTGATTCATGTCAGTGCCTCAACTTCGACTCATTTGGTGAAGTAGTCGATGGCAACGAGCAGAAACCTCCGCTGGCCGAAGACTAGGGGGAATGGTCAAAGGATATCCATCCTTCATTGAGCATAGGCCAAGGAGATGAGAGCGGGTTTAGCTGAGAAATGGGCTACCGTTGGATGTATGTCATTGGCAACTGTCACACTTCCAGACTAGCTCAGCTACGTCTTCTCGGATGGTGAGCTAGTAGTACCCCTGATGGAGCACCTTGTACGCCAACAACCTATCCCCTAGGTGGTTTTCATCGATGCCTTCGTGAATCTCCCAGAGGATGTAGTCGGTATCTGTAGGGCCTATGCACTTGAGGAGAGGATAGGAGGACCTTCTGTATAGTCGTTCATCCAACACTACGAATCTAGAAGCTCTCCATTTGAGTAAACTAGCCTTTGCACGATCAGCAGGAAGGGTGTCATCAATGAGGTAACGGATGTAGGCGTCCATCTAAGTTGGATCCTTTATAACTAGCAAGGCCTCTTCCATGACATCGATACTTGGGACTTCCAGATGTTTAATGTAGGTCCTCCCTAAGGCGTTGTCCACCGAGGTAGCCAGCCGAGACAAGGCATCAACCTTGGCATTTTTACCTCTAGGGATGTAGCTGATGCAGAAGTAAGCCAAAGTGGAGGTCTATGATCAGACCTTATTCAAATACCAAGACGTGATGGGGTTTCGAGCTTCATATTCTCTGATAATCTATCGAAAACTAGCTGAAAGTCGATGAAGGCTCTAAGGCGCTTTCCTTCGAGCTTCTGCGCAAGTCTTATTCTTGCCAGCACGACTTCGTACTCAACTTGATTATTAATGGCTTCGAAGAAAAATTGGAAGGCATACTCTTCTACCATCCCCTTCGGGCTTGCAAGAATAAAGCCTGCTCCGCTCCCTTGGGAGTTTGATGCACCGTCAACATAAAAAATCTAGATCTCTTTTGCTCCTTTTGGTTCAACATCCAGGGCCGTTAGAGAGGGTTCCTCTGGCTACCCCTTGGCCTAGGTGCACTCGACCAAGAAGTCCACTAAGACTTGGGATTTAATGGGGCCGACCTTGGTCAAAATGAAATATCGAATTTGCCCAACCTGACCACCCACTTAGCGAGTCATCCAGAGGTGTCTGAATGGGTGTCTAGTTCCTTGTTTAACTCCAAAATCTTAGTATTCTATTCTTGGTTTTTTTTTTTGTGTTTTTCTATTCTGTTTCTTGGACTTGAGCTCTTAGTTTTCTTGTTTCTGGTTGAGTCATGTCTTTGGAGCCATCTGAATATTTTCTGGTTCGATTTGATGGCAAGAACTATTCTGTCTGGGCATTCCAATTTCAAATCTTTGTCAAGGGAAAGGAATTATGGGGTCATATTGATGGGACAAATTCTGCACCTAACCGCGACAAGGAGAAGGAGAAATATGTGAAATGGGAGGTGAAGGATGCTCAGATTATGTCTTGGATCCTTGGAAGTGTGGAACCCTACATACTTCTCAATCACAAGCCTTATAAGAATTCTAGAGAAATGTGGGATTACTAGAAAAAAAATTTACAACCAAAGCAATACAGCACGAAGGTTTGAATTGGAACTCAAGTTGGGTCAACTCACTAAAGGAGGTATATCAATCCAAGAGTTTTATTCTATCTTTGAAAATATTTGGGCTAAGTATACTGATATTGTGTATGCAAGTGTACCTCCTGAAGGACTCATTGCTATCCAAAGTGTGCATGAGACTAGCAAGCGTGGCCCATTTTTAATGAAGTTAAGGAGGAATTTTGAAGCAATCGGGTCCAACCTGATGAACAGAGAACCAGTTCCTTCATTGGATATTTGTGTAGGAGAGCTTCTTAGGAAAGAACAACGGCTCATTACATAAGCTGTCTTAGAGAAAAATGCTCAAAATTCTACTCCAATTCCTATTGCCTACGCTACTCAAGGAAGGTCTAAAGGAGGCAGAGATATGACCAATGTCCAGTGCTATAGTTGTAAAGGATTTGGGCACATTGCTACTGATTGTACTAAAAAGTCATGCAATTATTATAAGAAAACAGGGCATATCATCAAAGATTATTCCACTCGGCCTCCAAAGAAATCTGAAACTGCCTATAATGTTTCGGTTGGTCCCTCCAATGCCCTTAGTCCAGGTCAGTCTTTTATTACTCCTGAAATGGTCCAACAAATGATAGTTTTTGCCCTTTCCGCTTTAGGCCTTTCAGGTAACAGAAATTCTAATCTTAAACCTTGGTATTTTGATTCTGGTGCTTCCAATCATATGACCAATACTGTCTTACCTTTAAATAATGTTCAAAAATATAACGAAGACCTTCATATTCATATTGCTGATGGTAATTCCTTACCTATCACAGCTGTTGGTGATATTTTAGCCTCTTTAATACTATTTTTGAGTCTCATAAGCTATCCACTAATCTTATATCAGTCAGCCAATTAGTTAACAATTGTACTGTTCAATTCTAAAATTCTGATTGTCTTACGCAAGATCAAGTGTCTGGGAAGATGATCACGAAGGGACCTAAAGTGGGACATCTCTTTCCTTTGCTTCTATCTCCCTCTCTCGGTATCGAATTATGTTGCTTGTAATGCTGCTCAATGTGATAATCAGGTGTGGCATAGACGTTTAGGACACCCTAATTCTCATGTACTTCGAGTCTTGCTTAAATCTGGTTTACTTGAAAATAAATATTCGACTTCTTCTAATGATATGGTTGATTGTGCATCTTGCAAACTTGGTAAAAGCAAAACGCTTCCTTTTCCACTACATAAAACCCGCACAACCAACCTTTTGAACTCGTACACACTGATGTATAGGGTATTGCACCTGTAATTTCTCATGAACATTACAAATACTTTGTTACATTTATCGATGATTCACTCGCTGTACTTGGGTATATTTTCTTCAGTCTAAGAGTGAGGTTTTCTCTGTATTTAAAGTCTTTCTTGCATTAGTTGAAGCACAATTTTTGCTAAATCAAAATCTTGCAGTCTGATTCAGGTGATGAATACATATCAAATGAATTTTAATTTTTTCTTCAAAGTGATGGGATCATATCACAACATTCTTGTCCTTTCACTCCACAACAAAACAGTATGGCTGAAAGAAAGAATCGTCATCTTCTTAATGTTGTTCGCACTCTTCTAATTGAGTCTTGTGTTCCTTCTCATTTTTGGTGTGAACCTTTGTCTACTGTTGTTTATTTGATTAATAGATTACCATCTTCTAACTTGAATAATGATTCTACTTACTTCCTTTTATTTGGGTATGCACCAAATTATTTCAATCTTCATATTTTTGAATGTGTTTGTTTTGTTCACCTTCTTGCGCATGAGAGAAATAAACTTACTGCCCAATCTATCAAGTGTGATTTCTTAGGATATGCTGGAACTCAAAAAGGATTTCTTTGCTATGATTCTCATGCCCATCGAACTCGTGTCTCTAGGAATGTCATTTTTTTTAAAATCAGCCATTCTTTAGCACCCAACAAACTTTTGAATTCCCTTCTCTATCTACTTTACCACATTTTCCTCTGTCACCAACACCAGTACAAAGGTTTAAATCGGGTTATGTTTATCGTAGGCGCACTCCTCCTGCATCTGATCCTCCTACATGTCTTACTAAAGTTCCTCCACATCTTCCTGTGACATCAGATCCTATTCTACCCATTTTCGATGATCCAACTCCTCTTCGTAGAAGCTCTAGACCTCACAAACCTCCTGAAAGGTATGGTTTTTTAACCCCTGTGGCTATATCTACTACCATGTCTTCTATTTTCATTCCTACTTGTTATAAGTATGGAACATGAGTGTTGGCAAAAAGCAATGGAAGCAGAACTTCAAGCACTTAAGGACAATCATACTTGGGACATTGTTTCTTGTCCTCCAAATGTTAAGTCCATTGGTAGTAAATGGGTTTATACTGTGAAACTCAAGTCTGATGGCTCTCTAGATAGATACAAAGCTCGATTGGTTGCTCTTGGCAATAAACAAGAATATGGCCTCGACTATGAAGAAACATTCGCACCAGTTGCTAAGATGACCACGATGAGAACCATTCTTGCTGTTGCATCCTCTCAATCTTGGCCTTTACATCAAATAAATGTAAAAAATGCCTTCTTGAATGGGGACCTTAAGAAAGAAATTTACATGAAACTTCCAACCGGTATGTCAATGATGGATTCTCATGAAGTTTGCAAGCTACAATGCTCTTTGTATGGGTTAAAGTAGGCACCTAGAGCCTGGTTTGAAAAGTTTCGCAGTACTCTTCTCACTTTCTCTTTCACGCAAAATTAATATGATTCCTCACTCTTCTTTTACAAGACAACCACTGGTATGGTCTTTCTCTTAGTTTATGTTGATGATATTATCATCACTGGTAATGACAATGGGCTGATCACTAAGCGTCAAAAAATATTGCATAGTACATTTCAAATGAAAGATCTTGAGCATCTCACATTTTTTGGGACTGAAAGTTCACTCTCGAGATCATGGTTTGGTCTTAAACTAACATAAATATATTCAAGATCTCATTGAACTAGCTGATTTAAAGGATGCTACTGCTGTTGATATGCCAACGGAGGTGAATGTGAAATACTGCAAAGATGAAGGCGAGCTTTTACCTGATCCTTTTCTATATAGGCAACTTGTTGGTAATCTTATCTACCTAACAATCACAAGAACCGATATCTCATAAGCTGTCCATATAGTTAGCAAATTTATGCACTCACCTAGATATCTTCATCTTGCTGCAGTTCGTCGCATTATTCGATACTTAATTGGGTCACGTACTCATAGGTTATTTTTTCCTACAAAATATGCTCTTCATTTGACTGCCTATAGTGATGCAGATTAGCCTAGCCCTGGATACTAGAAAATCTATAACAGGCTGGTGCATTTTTTTTGGAGATGCCTTAGTTTCTTGGAAGTGTAAGAAGCAGGACTGTCTCTAAATCTTCCACGGAGGCCATTATAGAGCCATGTCTGCAGCTTGTTCTGAAATTGTGTGGTTACGAGGTCTTCTTTCTGAACTTGGATTTCCTCCAACTGAACCTACTCCCCTTCATGGTGATAATACTAGTGCCATTCAAATAGCTGCAAATCCAGTATATCATGAACGCACAAAGCACATAGAGATGGATTGTCATTATATTAGGGATGCCTCTACTCGAGGTGTTATCACTCTTCCTCATCTTACTACTGATCTTTAAATAGCTAATATCTTTACAAAAGTTTTAACATGCTAACAACACAAGTTTCTCAATAGCAAATTGATGCTGATAGACTTACCCACATCAATTTGAGGGGATATGTCAATATATTCATCTTTCCTTATTTAGTCTTTGTATGGCTGTATATTCCTTGATTACCTCTCTAAGATTTTCATTATTGTTGTATATATTCTTGACGCATAAAGCACATAGAGATGGATTATCATTATATTAGGGATGCCTCTACTCGAGGTGTTATCACTCTTCCTCATCTTACTACTGATCTTTAAATAGCTGATATCTTTACAAAAGCTTTAGCATGCCAACGACACAAGTTTCTCAACAGCAAATTGATGCTGATAGACTTACCCACATCAATTTGAGGGGGATATGTCAATATATTCATCTTTTCTTATTTAGTCTTTGTATGGTTGTATATTCCTTGATTACCTCTCTAATATTTTCATTATTGTTGTATATATTCTTGTTGTAATTACTGTTGTATTTCTTCCTATAATAAGCCTGGAATTAAGGGATCTAACTGGGATATGATTATGGCCTACAATTAAGGGATTTGATTGGGATATGATTACCTAGAATTAAGGGATCCGATTGTTCTTGATGTCTATATATTGTAATTCTCTTTGTGAAATCAAGCAGAAAAATATTTCAGAAATTCTCTTTTATATTTGTCACCCAGGAGGCTGGCTATGGGCATAACTCGGATGGTCGAGTCGAGTCCTACTCAGGAAGCCGGCTGAAGGCACAGCCCAGATGGCAAGTCAGATCCTATCCGGAAGGCCGGCTGGAGGCACAGCCCGGGTGACCAAGTCAGGGTCTTACTTTGGCCGGCTAGGGGTGCAGCCCGAGTGACCGAGTCGGGTCCTACGAGGGAGGCTGACTGGAGGCACAGTCCGAATGACCGAGTTGGGTCCTACCTGGAAGGCCGACTGAAGTACTCTGAAAGGATGATCACCACTGTTGATCAGGTGTGACCTTATCAACTTCATTAGATGATCTCTGTCGTTGGTTGGGTGTGTCTTCATCAACCACATCAACAACCACTAAACAGAACAAGTTCTTAACATTTTCCATTTGCTTCAAAATTTACATGGATAAGAAGCATCCATTTTAGAATTTAAATAATGACAATTTCAAAGATTTAAACAAGAAAATAAGGAGACCTTTCTCCAGTTACCCACTGGCCCAGGCAAAGGCAAATTGTGAGAAATAGGGTTTGATGTTGTTATACTGTTTTCTCCAAATTTTTGCTTATATTGATTTTCATGCACACCTCTGACCATGGGAAAGACATAGCAACTAGTCCAAAAATGTTCATATAAAGGAATAATGGAAAGCAAATTCTAATAGGTCAAACAATCAGCTATGAAGAATTCAACTAGAAGGATAAATCATGCAAAATGGAAAAGAATAAAGTTAGTTTGCTACATCACCTTTAATTTGTTGCATTTTATTTTGTGGGGGCATTTGGCATGGAATGATCCATCTAAGATCATCAATAACCTAAGTGAAGGTAATAAGATCGCCATGTTCGGTACTTGGGTTGCACCTTAGTGATCTCAAGTCAACCCACCTCTAAAATCATTACTCAAACCAATGATCCTAAAAATAATCTTAAGGGCAAATATTTAAGATCACCAAGGATAGTGATTATGGGTTAAGATTTGAGGACCAAGACACCCCGCCCCTATGAGAAAAAGGACACCCATCAAAAAAACCTAATATTATTTTTATTAATATAATATTATTTAATATTACAAAATTATATTATAAGAGGTAGACTTGGCTACAATTCGAATATAACCAAGTCTACCTTATATTATAATATAACATTATCATATTACACTAAATTTAATAATGATATAATGTAGTTTAATATTTATATTATATATTATATTATATTAGATAATATGAATAATAATAAAGTATCATAATAGTTGCAAAATATATCCATGATAGTTTTACTATGCATGGCCAATAATCTTAAATTCACATGGATATTAGAGATCTTTAATCATTGGAACACAACATACTAAATGCGAAGATCTTAGATCACCAAACATTAAGTAACTCCAAGATAAGGATTGCTAGTAAACTAAGATCACCACGATGATCCCGATTAGGTTACCTAATGCCCATTATAAGAGAATTTCAACACGTGGCATGATACTCCCAACACGGATAGCCATTTACAAATAGAAGTTGTTGATGTTTACCAAACTTCATACAAATATCAACAAAAAAAAAACAATGACTTAATTCATTAGAAGAACTGCAAAATCATCGGTGCAAAATTTTGCTTACCCATATTATGACACATAACAATTTCAATGTGGATAAAGGATGGAAATATACCTTCAAACAAAGGCATGCAGAGGCATCTTGGTTGACAATCCCTCATGCAAGTACTAGGTAGGACTATGTTGTACAACAGCAACAGCAGCCGAGGTTCGGCGGAGGGCTGAGGAGCACCGGGGAGATCGTGGAGGTCCAGGGGGGGCACATTGTTTGCTCGATCGGGCGCAAGGACCGCCATAGTAAAGTATGGGCCGCCAAGGGCCCCCGAGATCGCTGCGTGCCTATTGGAGATTCTAGTAAACCAATTCCCCTTCCTTGTCCCTGTTCCTCTATTCACCAGTAATTAGTCGGAGATATTGAGGATGATGAAGGAGACCATAAGGTGCTGCATCTCCTGCATCCTGCCGTGCGGCACGCTCAATGTGGTCCGCATTGTGTACGCCAACGGGCACATCGAGGAGATCAAAGGCACGATGCCGGCAAGATCATGCAGGCGTACCCCAAGCACGTCCTCCGAAAGCCGCCCTCCGCAGTCTCGAACGATGGCATCATCCCCAAGGCGATGATACTATCCAAGTTGTCAATTTTGTTTTGTTTCGACCGAGACATTTCGTTTCGGTAGTTTATCCGAAAAGATAAGTACTACGTTTCGTTTCGAAAGATTTTTCGGCCGTTTCGGTGCGTTTCGATGTATTTCGGCCGTTTCAGTATGTTCGACCGTTTCGGTAAAATATGTTTTGAAGGCCAATTTTTGAATTATAAAACCTTTCAGAACCATTTTAAAATAAATATATATATATATAATATCAAAAAAATCCTAGTTACCCTATCCCCATTTAAAAAATATATATATATAATAAGAAAAAAAAAATTCTAGTTACCCTATCCCCACGGTCGCATCTCTTAAAAATTCAAACTCTTTATTTTTATATTTTTATTATTATTTATGAAGAATACGAATTATAAATACATTTTTCATTATATATATATATATTTCAAACTCTTAAAAACTTAAACTCTTTATTTTTATGTTGTTATTATTATTTATAAAGAATATGAATTATGAATAAATTTTTTATTATATATATATATATATATATTTCGAAACGAAGCACCGAAACGGTCCGATACCAAAATATTTCGT
The DNA here is from genome assembly GCA_900491605.1 of Calamus simplicifolius. Lineage (NCBI taxonomy): Eukaryota > Viridiplantae > Streptophyta > Magnoliopsida > Arecales > Arecaceae > Calamus > Calamus simplicifolius. The sequence continues at coordinate 97,956 of UESW01004557.1, read as the reverse complement.
TTAATAAGCTAAACCAAAACATAATCCGAAACGAAATTGACAACTTTGATACTACCACCCAATGCCAAGCTTCAAAGAGGGAAGATTTATTTCCTCATGCCGGTGTCATCGGTCCCAGAGAAGGCCCGATCGAGGCATACGATGAGGAGAAAGAAAAGAGAAGAGGAGAGCAACAGTTTCTTGAGCGAAAAGACGAGGCTTCTCGCCGAGCGGTACCTTTTGGAGATTTTATCAGAGAAGGTGTCGACGCAGAGGGATAGGAGGCGGGGGAGGATCGAGGCCTGGCGGCCTCATTGGAGAGCATCTCAGAGGTCTCAAATGATTTCTAATTAAAGATGAACTTTTTTTCTTTCAATTCCTATTTTCTTTGTGGTCTATTTTTTGTTTTAAAGCATCCTCGGAGGTTCTTTGGAGATGATGAAGTTTCGTAAAGAAAGTTAACAGTACCCTTCTTTCTCTCTCCTTGTTTCATTCGATGTGAGTGGTTTCAAGTGCGCGTTTAGTTTCTCTTTTTGTTGCCAAAGAGCTTGGGGCATCGATAGCGGGGGGGAGAGGGATACAGATTAATTGGAGGTGTGAGTTGCTTTGTTGTTTTGGGTAAGAGTTGTAATGGAGGGAGAGAAAAAGGGGAGGGGGGTGGTATTGTGAGTGCCGCCGCATCTTCTGCCGATGACCATGGCACTAAAGACAGGCTCCACGTTGGCACTAAAGACCGGCTCCGCGTTGGCATCAAAGACCGGCTCCGCACCAGCAATTTAAGACCGGCTCCGCGTCGGCACCTCCAAGCCCAGCTCCGCGTCAACACCTTCAAGCCCGGCTCCGCATCGGCACACTCAAGCCCGGCTCCGCGGCGGCACATTCAAGCCCGGCTCCGCGTCGGCACCTCCAAGCCCGGATCCACGTCGGCACATTCATGCCCGGCTCCGCATCGGTACCTCCAAGCCCGGCACCGCATCGGCACATTCAAGCCCGGCTCCACGTCGGCACCTCCAAGCCCAGCTCCGCATCGGCACCTTCAAGCTCGGCTCCGCATCGGCACCTTCAAACCCGACTCCGCGTCGGCACCTCCAAGCCCGGCTCCGCATCGACACCTTCAAGCCTGGCTCCGCATCGGCACCTTCAAACCCGACTCTGCATCGGCACCTCCAAGCTCGGCTCCGCGTCGATGCTCAAGCCCGGCTCCGCGTCGGCACACTCAAGCCCGAGTCTCTCCTCGACACTCAAGACCGGCTCCACATCAGCAATCCAAGCCCAAGACCTCCTGCGAATTTCATTCCAGCTGCCCTTGGATTTCAGCACTGGTCCCCCCCGCATTCAATCAACACGGTTCTCTGGGGGGCAGGTCATCAACTCTACAGAAGGAGACCAATTTCTTTAAAGAAAAAGGCACCTGAGCCTGGTCCAAGCACCCTTAGGTCACCCTCCGAGGTAAAAAGTCACCTGACGACTCTCAACTCTCTGGTCACCCTCCGGGGTTAAAGGCTCCCGAGCATGGTCGAATCCCAGCGACTCTCGGATCATCCTTCGAGGTTCAAAAGGCTCTCGACGGCCTCAACTTTGCCTCAACGGCTTTGTTACAGCCTCAACGGCTTCATTCAGCCTCAACGGCCTTAACTCTGTATCAGCAGTCAACGGTCAATCGGGTAATACCTTTGTTTGAATTACACACTTGCAACATATAACTGGTTACTTTCAGCCATCAAGAAGCCCCAAGAAAACTCACAGCTGGGAGAAGCCGACTCCCCATCTCATAGTTGACGGGCATCCACTCCCAAGCTCTCAAGCCTGTAATCGACGCCGACATCAAACACGACGCAAAGGCAAACATCTACGAAAAAGGCTCAATGGCTCCCTCTGCCTTAGGAGCAATCATTGCGGCCTCACTGGCTCTCTGCCTCCATGGCATGCGGACGAGGACCCACATCCAAATATCATGTCAAAAGTTGAAGACCCAAAGTCAGGTGGGGATCAACTACTTGGGAGGTAACGCCCCTTTCGCCTTGCTGAGGTGGGCCCGCTTCGTCTCAGGGGCGAGGGGGCATCTGATGTGGCTGATCCAACGCCGTTAGAGAACCGTGAAGGAAACTGACGGAGCCCTGCTTTGTCCTCTGATGTCCCTTCGGCTGATGCGGCTGATCAAACCACATGACCCACGAGATAGAGGGATCACGAACTCAATGTCATACGGTCCGGCGCACTCCGCTCTTCTTGGTCTTGGGCTCATCTTAGCAGCGGCCCACCTCGACCTTGGTACCGGTCTCGGCGTCGGTGGCGGCCCACTTCGACCACGGCGTTGGTGACCGTCTCCTCTGGGTGGTATTATCTTTTGCATGATTTTCGAAGATAATGATGCGACAGCAAAACCAGAAAAGAAACTTTGGCTCCGGCCTTTGGCTCCAACCTCCAGCGATGGCCTCCAGCGCTGGCCTCTGGCTCCGGCCTCCAGCGACGGCCTTTGGCTCTGGCCTCTAGCGACAGCCTCCGGCTCCGGCCTCCAGCGATAGCCTCTGGCTCCGGCCTCCAGCGATGGCCTCCAGCACCGGCCTCCAGCGATGACCTCTGGCTTCGGCCTCCAGCGACGGCCTTTGGCTCCGGCCTCCAGCGACGGCCTCCAGCGCTGGCCTCCAGCGACGGCCTCTGGCTTCGGCTTCCAACGACGGCTTCGGTCCTAACTTGGTGCCTTTTTTGCATGCACAATGACCCGTCTCAGGCAACAGATCCCGTGATTCGAGGTCTATTGCCGTGTACCTCGCCCACTGAAATCATGGGCAAGTGCTAGCATGCTCGGCAGTTACCGCTACAAGCGGCCCTCATCTAGCAACGGCTTAACCACTTGCCGTTCAGAGAAACTTATCCCAACGAGAAAGATTCGATGGTTCTAACGGAATGAGGTAAACGGGACCCCCCAGACAGGTATAAGAGGAGGACCCGAGCTCAATGCAAGGGGCTCTCTCTCTCTCTATCTCTCAACTTCTATCTCACTACTAGAGAACTGAGCGACAAGTTTACTAACTTGAGCGTCGGAGGGTCCTCACCAGGAACACCGGCCGGAAACTTCTTGCAGGTTCCGAAGAAGGGAGATTACTCCTCCATCCCACTTGGAAGCCCACGACAAACCTCAGCATGCCTATCGCTCAATACGGTTAATTTTTCCGCATCAATAGGTTAAGTAAAAGAGATCTAGAAAGAGATGGGTTAAGATCAAACCTTTTTTGGGGGAAGACCAATGCAAGGTAGCAAAACCTAGGCCATCCAGTGGAGGGAGCAAAGAGAACGTGGAGGAAAGGAGGGAAAAGGGAAGAGCGGGCTTCGGAGGAGAAGGAATTCAAAAGGGGAAGGTGTAAGGGACGTCGGCTGACGTAAGCTATTAGAAACCTAGGCTGCCCTGGAGGCAGCGAAGAGGAATAGGAGTTGGAGGTAGGGGTGCAGCTCGAAACTCGGTTTACCTCAACCCTAACTCTAGTTCTATTTGAAAAATATCAGTCATAATTCTAACTCTAATCTTATTTATAAAATTTTAATTTTAATTTTATTTTTAAAAATTAAGTTAATTAAATTTTTGATTGAAATTCAGGTTGATAAAAAATAAAATAAAATATTTTTTAAAGTCAATAAACATCAAATTATAAATTCTAAAAACAAAAAAATAAAATTCTAGGCTGGACTCAGGGCTTTAACATTGTATTAAAAAAAAAGTCTTACCCGAAACAAGAAGAGACTAGGTGCCGTAAACAAAGAAGAGGAAAAAGCGGAAAGTGAAACGAAATGTGCATACTCGCCTTTATGTTTGTCCTTCTTTTCCTCGCCTATGACCGATAGCCTTGCTCTCCTCGCCCTTAAGTTGGCCATCTCATCCGATCCGACTGGTGCCCTCAATGCCTCCAAAAACCTTGTACCGATAAACTATCCCCATTCTGGTAACCCTCGAGTTCAGGTTATCTTGGGTTAGGATTGCGGTCAACCCGAACTCGGATCAATTGCAAATCGGACCGGATTAAACCTGGGTCTTTCGAATTTAGGTTGGACAAACATGAGTTTAAATACTGCTGTAAATCGGGTTCGGCGGGTCGGATTCGGATTGAACCCGGCCCAAGTTGCACCCCTAATTGGAGGGGAGGAGACAAATCCGAAGAGCGGGCTTCGGAGGGAAGGGAATTCAAAGAGGGGGGAAGGCGTGACTTCCTTCGAGACAGGGGCATTTGCCAGCATGGTTAAGTCGGTTAAGCGACATCTTAACATCGGTTTCTCTCCATTCGCCGAATAGGTTTTATAAATATTTTTATATTTATAAAAATAAAAATAAAAAATTATTATTAAAAAATACAAACTAAATTTCTTATCCTATACAACCTCTAGGGGAACTTCTATTTACACCACAAAAATTACTCTCTACACCCACAAATTTTTTAAAAAAATTAATTTTCTAAACTACCCTTAAAAGCCTCACCCCCTCCCCTCCGCCGTTTGCTCTGGCACCCTCGTTCCCTCCAGCGGCCCCCTGGCTTCCCCCTCTCCCCCGTTTGCTCCGGCACCCCCCTCCTTCGTTTGCTTCGACAGCCCTTTTCGGGCACCGACCCCCCTCCCCGACTTTCTCTTGCCCTGATGCCAGGGGAGCCGAAGCGACTGGGCCAAGGAGGAGCACCAGAGCGGGACGGGGGAAGGCGAGGGGAGCTGTCGAAGCGAATGAGGGAGAGGGAAAGTCAAGGGCGGGGGGGGGGGGGGGGGGGTGGCGTTGAATCGAATGAGGGAGGAAGGGCAAGGGTTTTAAGGGTAGTTTAGAAAATTAAAAATTTTAAAAAAATTTAGAGGTATAGAAAGTAATTTTTTCTGTGTAAATAGAAGCTCCCAACCTCTAGGGTACTCACATATATAAATTATCATAATATAATAAGATCTTACTCTTATGAGCGCTTGCATCAAAATCTTAAATGGTACCAAGTACAATGATGCTATATTCATATAGTAAAAGGTTATTATTATAAAAATAAAATGCATATCGAAGATAAAACCATTGTAACAATTTATGATTTTAGTAAAAAGAATAATCGAGAAGATGATATTTTTGACACATAATTAATATGATATTAAAAATATGATAACATGACTTTCTTGCTTACACTCTAACCAAGTTTAACTGATTAAACTACAAGAAAAATGGCTTATTGTGGTGATTCTTTTCACCACAATAAGTCCTTAATTTGCCGTAATAATTTATTACAAAGAAAATAGCAAAAAAAAATTTCTTTGTAATAAGTTAATATCGTAATAATTTATTACGATGAAAATATTTTTGTTGTAATAACTAAAATATTACGACGAATAATATCATCCCTACAAAGTCTAACTATTTTAAATAATATTTTAAAATTATATTATAAAAAAAAATTTATCGTAAAAAGCCCATGTTAAGATGAAAACATGTTACCGTAACAGCAAATCATGTTAAGGCAAAAACAATATAACTTGCTATACATAGGCTACATTATAAGCTGAGCCTATATTTTTTTTTCTAAAAAAGATTAAGATTAGTTTTTCGATCAGATTTGAGAAACCATTTGAAATTGAGATATGACACTTGAAATCGAACCAACTAGTCTTAACAAGCTAGTCAAATCGGATTTGTATTGATTCTTGGATTATCTAACATGTTGCTCATTCCTAATTAATATGAGGATTAAATACATGCTAAAATAAATTTCTTCTCATTGAGTCTTGGTATTCTTGTTTAACTAAGATCCAAATAAATACAATTAAATTCAATCATACATTATAATCTATCCATGAGTTAATCTTAAATGAACCCAAACGCCATATACTTTACTATGCATAGACTATAAGCTGAATCTACTCCAACTCACTTAAAAACTAATAGTACAATATTATTTATTTTTAAAATTATTTAAATACTTAAAAAAATTTCTGCATAAAACTAAAAACATGCCAACTAGATCCTCATAAACATCCCTGCAGCGGGGGTTCTACCGTCATCGTTCCCTTGTAAGCTTCGGAGGTGGTCATATAATAAAGCTATTTACAAGGTTTAGAATGACGGCCACGAGCCTCATGGTCATGGTGTGACCTGCAGTAGTGCAGCGGCCGCCACCGGTGATGTTGGCAAGATTTGTGGTACTCGTCGAAGGTCCGGCTCATTTCCTTTTAAGTTCCTTTCTGTTCACATTGGTGAATGGGAGGCAGGTGCAAGATGGTGAGCCGAAAAGGCTACTTGGGTTGTGTTGAGTTTCCAGGTGGAACAACTTGTGGTTTTATTTATTTATTTGTTTCTTAAATGAAAAGGTTTTGTTTGATTTAATTTAAAAGTTTAGATTAAAAAAATTATAATACTTTAAAAATAATCTTATATATAAAAAAAAATTATTATATACTTATAAAGTCTATCTGCTTACTACCAATTAACTTCGTGTTGCTAGTAAATTAGTTGGACTAGCAAGTGAGTATAGAACATTACAAATAGTATCAAAATCGATCCGAGTATGCAAAAGTTAGTGCATATAAGAAAAAAAAAGTACTCATAAATAATGATAAAGTTTGATTATGAAGAATTATTCCTGTGATGATGATGATAAAGTTTGATTATGAAGAATTATTCATAGGATGATGATTGAGTTCCATAATAACGTAGAGCCCATCCGTATTAACCATTAGACTCGAAAATAGATTCGATAAAAAAGGAATATGCTATGTGCTTATGACTCAAGTGATCATGATTCAAGTTCATATGTTATCAATTAATTTTTACTTAAATTTTTAAATTATTTGATTAACTTCACTATCAAATTAATTTGACTAGTTAATTCGGCAAAAAAGCTCGGGCCGTTAAGATGGTGGCTTTGCGAGAACCTATGTGATGCTTCAATTACGTGAGCCTTCGGCTCATCTGTAATGCAGCACAAGGTCCCAAAGTACGAAGCGGCCCATGCCACATTGCATAAGTACCTGGTTACAAGGTGAGGCTCCTGCACAACACTGCTCATTTTTTTCTTTATCAGCTCAAGCAAAATGGCTATCTTTAGCCTAGTGGCACAACGACACATCACATGTATAACCTTTGTAACTAAATCCGCGTACACCTCTGGAACACTCAATTCGAAACTTGAAGGAAGTTTGCATCTGAAGCTTAACTTGACAAGATAATTTCCAAACAGTTTCAAAACTAATGGTCATAGAAATCAAAGTCTCAAAAGTGAACATAAAGGAAACAGAACAAAAAGAACAAAAAGCTTCACCATCTGATTCGGCCACATGAACTAAGGCAAGCCCTAAAGACCATGCAATGCCTGATATAAATAATTCATACTACATTCCACAAAAAATTTATCATTGAGAGAAACAGAATTATCATAATTTTTAAAAAATATGGGTAAACTTCAACTAATGTCATAAACATAAGTTCATTATTTTCTCTACAATCTTTAGAAAGATTATTAAAATAAAATTTATATATATCTAACTAATTGCAATAGATGCAACGTCACTCCATTCCATCCCATCAAATTAATCACCTCAACCTGTAAAAAAAAATTTCAATGGATATAATGAGTAAGAATCCCCTACATAAAATTCAACTTCTTACATAGCAATTTAATATATAATCTTTATGGCATAAATACATAATTATGTAAAACCAAACTATCAAACTAATAAATGTAGATACCATCATGCAATTATGTAACACACATCCAATTACTTCAGACCCAACCAGTCATACATTGGATCCAATTCCACATGGTTTTCAGCTCTAGACTACCGTAATTACGTTTCAGCCTATGGCAGGGTACCTACAATGTCACACTCCAGCATGTGACCTCTACCACATTTCTACCATATTTTTGACTTGTGATGGAGCCCACAATGTCACACTCCAACCTGTAATGGGCAAAACTACCACATTTCAAGCATGTAGCGGGGCTCTCACATGGCCAGCCTAGAGCATTAACCCTCATGCACTCATACATCACAACCAATATATGGCATGCATATCAATGCATCTTAACTCAACCATGACCGACAACATATGAATGCAATCAAATAAAAATATTCATGCTTCTTTATTTTTTTTGATGGTTATAATCACATCACATAATTATCTCGAAAATAATCAACTAAATTGAAACTTTGTACGATTTTGAAATAAAAAAATTTCATAAGTCATAATTAAACAACATTCATCAATTAAACCAAAAATCAGAAAATAACACAAAATCCACAATTCATCCAAACATAAATCACCAAAAATCAAGTAATAAATTTTATGTAGAAAAATTCTTACTTTATAATTTGGCTAACAACCCATCACTAACACTCGAATTTAACTCCGCCCTATTACACTGGTTGGGCCTTTCCAATGACACAATTCATATATTTTATTTAATTAACAAAAATAAACTTTAATTAATAAAAAAATAAAAATTAATTTTTCTTCTAGAATCCATCATTGGGTTTGCGCCGCAATCCGAGCACTCATCCTCCTTTCTTCTTTTTTTTTTTCTTGATTCCCTCACCATGGCCACCTTGCCTTCTTTCAATTCCACCTTAATGACCCGTAAGAACTTACTTCTCTTTCTTGACATCCAACGATACCCCAACGGTGGCACTCGGTAGAATTTTTCTCTTCCTTTCTCTCTCTTTATCTTTTGGCCTCTCCTTTCCCTAGGAACTTACTTCTCTTTCCTGACCAGAGGGCTTTGCTTTTCTTTCTTTCTTTCTTCTCTCTCTTTTTCTGTGGCGCTAAGAAGCCCTAGGCCACCCACCCCCTCTTATTTTTTTATACTCGGGGCTTGGGTAGGGGAGGAGAAACTCCTCCCCAATTCCACGCGCGCGTGGATAGGATTGGGCCAGCCCACTTTGGGCCTGGAATTGGTGGGCCGGTCCAATCTGGGCCCTTACCGTTTCACTTTCACAAAAGATGAATTGTATGATATGACGAATGCTTGAAGATATAAGATCTTGAATGGGCTAAGATGAGGGAGGAGAGAGGAAGAAGGGGAATTGAGGATAAAAGTTGAGTATTAGCCAGTACGCAGTGGGCTGGACTAAAAACAGACTAAAAACAGGCAAACATATCCCAATCAGCCAAGACAATAGAAGCATGGAGGCATGACTGGCCAGATGTCTGAGTTAGTGCAGTAACTTAAATTTTTTTTATAAACATAAGTTCTGTAAAATCTTTATACATTCATATTTTACATTGTAGCTATTGCTTTAGCACTAAAGATTGACACAGACAGGATATTTGCAATGCAATACACTGATGGCAGGGAAAGGTAAGTTCTGGAGAAACCTTTCTTACAGGACAAAGGGTGCTCTGAGAGTGCAAACCACATCCAGTTGTCCTCAACTTTTCTTCTTTTCAATCCTTGTCTTAACGCCCCCTGCAGAAATTAAGTATCAGTGATGTTAGAAACACAAGCAATGAGATTGGGCTGTAGGTTCGAGGAGCAAAATGTGAGCTGCACATTGAAGCATGAATACAGAAAGCAGCTTATATAATTAGGAGCTTGGTTGGACCAACCAGGGCCGAGAGTCTGACACCTCTCTTATGAATACTGTCAACTATGGGGCAACATGCCTTGCTTGCCTTTTAACACAAAGATAGGCTTTGATAGGACTGTTGCAGTACAAGTCACATATGTTGCCTCAATAAACCTAATGCACTGCCAAAGGATATAGATAATACAAAAAGTACCTTCTACTTCCTCAAAATGAACTTCCTTCACCATGTTAGCAGAAGCACGGTAATCAAACCTGCCATTGCACAGCAACTAAAATGAGCAAAGGAAAATAATCTTCTTATGCAAGCTAAACAAGGAAGTTCCACCACAACCCAGACAGAGAGAGAGAGAGAGAGAGAGAGAGAGAGAGGACAGTAATCCTTAAGAGATTTATAGGTTTACATTCAGTATTTGAACTGGTAGATGTGTGATGGAATTCAAATTTTGGAAGCAAGCTTTGAGAAGATGGATAAGATGCCTCTGTTGAGATTGTAATTTTATGGACAAAGAAAAAAGGCCCCAACCAACTTGTTATGTTTAAAGATAAACACAAACTTCAGTATATGTTATAAAATAAAGAATTATTTTTCTGACTCTGCACAGCTAAAGAGACAAGGAGAAACCAATGACATCAAAGATGAACTTCCAATGCTTTTCAGCAAAACAATGTTCAATGAACCAATGAACAGCAACAGGTTTAACGGCAACATGACAAGGTTGAAAATCATTTATTTCTTTTATGAAAAAATCATGACCATCAAGCCCAATCCCAACTTTTTGGGATCATCTTAATAAATCCAAATTCATTATCATTTGATTCTCTATTTCATGAGTAACCATCAAATTATCCTGAAAACTCCGCATTCCCTGTCTACCTTAAGGTCTGGAAGATGGCAGTGCTTGTTACTTTTAAAGTATGCACAAAATATCTGACTTGGTTAAAATTGTTAAAAGTGACAAGTTGAACAACCAAAACCATTTATTGCAAATTTCTTCAAAAATCATGAAACTAGTTTGCCTAAATATCATATACATAAAGAGAAAGGTTATGCTGCTATATAAAATTTTTTGGAACTATTGATGACAGAATTTTTTCCCTTCCATAGAAGCTATTTAAGTATTATAGATAGAAAGCGATTGAATGTCGACTTAGTCCTGAATAGAGCAGAGGGGAGGAAGCAGATTCATGTAGCCAACCCATGTTGTTGAGAAAAGGCTTTGATGACTTGAGTTGAGTAGTTGAGATAGAAGCAATTAAACAAGGCAAGGATTCATTTTTCAGCTAAAAGCAAATAAGGGTAGCAGTATAGAAGACATCAGCTCAATTATTTATAAAAAGGCAAGGTCACATAAATCATTTTAGGAGAAGAAATGAGGTGGGGAACACACTAAGTAGGGGAGTAACATAGACTTGTGGTGTATGCACCCTTGTGAAGCTTTGATTTCTGGAACTATATCACTAATTTATTTAGAAAAAAGGACACTTGAGCAACAAACTTTGAATTATGTGAGCATACAGAGGTGAAGAGAAATTTTGTACTATTTTTTACTTTTAACAAAAATCACTTTAAAATTAAAAATATATATGTACAATTTACAAGATAAATGCGAATAAATGTTAAACATTGAATGGAACCATGAGAACCATAAATAATTGTAAAGCAATCATTGTGATAATACAACTTCAATGGTGACCAGTATGAAATAGTTTATTATTGGATTCCTTGATCAATTATCAGTCTGAGAGTTAAATAATGATTTCATATGGAATCCAAATAAAAGCATGAACAAGATATGGTGAGGTAACCAGAAATAACATATTTGTGTGTATATCCGCTCAGGCTGCATGACAATCTATTGACTTACTGTTTGCGGGTAACAAAAGTGCTTATACCGCCACATGTGCACTCCAGGTATGACAGGTGAAGGCTTAACAATACCAATAGAGCATGAAAATAGTTTTTGACAATAACTATACCATGTGATCAGCCAGCCTATATGGCGAAATGATTATGTATTTGAAATATTATTCTAGAATAAAAGAATTTTTTTTTCAAATTTGACATAAAGTTATAGGAGATGTTTTCCTGAATTATTATTGATGCAGACAATTCTTATATTCTTTCAACGCAAGGATGGCGTAGCACTCAAATGTTGTATGTTCTTGCACACATAAAGTGTTGATGAAGCAAATGGATATGGTTTGAATATTCTAACATGCTATGTTTTAACATGCTGCTCCTCTCATTTTCTTTTCTCAAGAAAAATAAAGCATGGTTGCATACTCTACTCAACTCATCTAAGCCTTTTCTCGACTACATGGGGTCGGCTATATGAATCTGCTGTTAGTTTTTTTTTTCTCCAATTCTAAATGGCCAGTGCTGGGCTAGCCAGCGCTTGCCTTTTTTTTTTTTTTAATATCCTACACGTTTTCTGTAATAGGTATTTTTTCATTTATTCTCGTTCCGTGCACATATCCAAAGCAAGAAAACCGATGCTTCCTTATCTTATGGTGATTTAATCATGAGATATTTGGATTTATCTTTTATTTAAACTATATCCAAAAGGGTGAGCAAATAGATAAGAATGGCATAAATCTTACTCATCAATCTCTTAAATAAAACTGAATTAAATAAATTGAATATTAAGAGTACATAAGATCTAATGCCCTTTCAAATGATTCTTGATGACCTATTAACTCTCCCGGTACGCAGGTAGTTAGGTCAAATGCACCAAGGTACTACAACAGCCTCCCTTATTGGTACATCCCTAATATCCCTACCGTACGCCCGTTGGGTCAAATAATCCAGGGTACTACCAGTAGCCTTCCCTTTGGACTATCCCTTAGCGAGAGAAATAGAGATCAAGAATACCTTATCCCTCTTTATCAAATAAATCATATAAAGATTGTTTCATAGGATTTTATCAGATCCATATATCAACAGAAACAATCCTATCCTAATAATCAAGGCAGAGGTATTATTTTATACGCTCTGATACCAAATGCTAGACTGAAATTTAAATATATTGATCCCTATCATATATGCGGATAAATATGGGACCAATATATTTATCCTAATTAATTAAAAAAGATCGATAAATACCTCCAGCCATTGCTGTTGATTTTCTTCTAGATGAGGGTAAGGATCTTCCACGCCTTGCGGTCTCTCTCAGCGATGGTGTAAACTTTCTCTCGATGAAAAACCAGGCGCAGGGACCTACCCGTTTTATAAACCTGTATGCCTTATCTGTCCATCACAGAGGGCGCCGCTTTAAACGGATATGGTTGAGGGATTCTTATCTCAATCGTGAATTCAAAATTTGAATTCACGCAATCCCTCAAAATCAGAATATAGGACCACCTTAATCGTATCTAACCGATACGCCTTAATCGTATCTAACCGATACGCTTAATTTTTTTTTTTTTAATTCTAAATGGCCAGCCAGCGGCTGGCCAGCGCTGGGCTAGCAGCTGGCCAAGCGTGGGCCAGCAGTTGGCTGGCCCAACCAGCTGCCCGCTGGCTGGCCCAGCGGCCTGGGCCAGGCCAGCAGTTGGCTGGCCCAGCGCTTGGGCTAGGCGCTGGCTGGCCCAGCGCCTAGGCCAACCGCTGGCCAGGCCTGGGTCCAGCGCCTGACCAGACTGGCCCATTGCATGGCCCAGTAATCAGGACTGGCCCACTGCCTGGCTAGCTTAGCCATTTGGATCAGCAATCAGGTTAGACCGTGTGCACAGCAGTTTGAGTCAGCCATAAAGCTGGGCCGTGTGCCCAGCTTGAATTGCAGTAGGCTGGATTGCAGCAGTCCAAGCAAATCTGATCTAAAATTTTTTTTTTGAGGTGATTGAGAGATTTTTGGTTAAATTTAAACTATTAGAATTGCGTGAGGATGACGGGCTGTTGGCTCGTTCATTAGGTGGTTGGACCATTAGTCTGGCATATTTATGTTCAATTATATTTAGAATTTGTGTGTATAAATTTTGTGAATTATGCATGCATCTTAAGTAACATAATTAAACATAAAAATTAAATAATGTCTAAGTGATAAATACAATTGAATAATTGAGGAGTAGCCACAGCATCCTTAATTATAAAATTGTATAATAAAGTTAGTAAATCACATAAATAATAGACATTAATTATAATTAATTATATAAATATAATAAAATTTATTCCACATGAATTTTTGTTATATTTATACAATTAATTAGGATAAAATATCAAATTATATTTTTCTAATCTACCCACAGGAATTAGAAAGAAGGAACATAATTTGATAGATTTATCATACAGACTTAAGTGAATCTAATTGAATTAAAGCTTTAGCCCACAGGCAAGTTTTATGTCAGTAGATTCACTGTTTTATATTTATATAATTAATTAAGATAAAATATCAAATTATATTTTTCTAATCTACCCACAGGAATTAGAAAGAAGGAACATAATTTGATAGTTTTATCATACAACTTAAGTAAATCTAATTGAATTAGAGCTTTAGCCCACAGGCAAGTTTTATATCAGTAGATTCACTGGTTTCTAAATGCATAATTTACATTGGTAAAGCATTTTATTAGCCTCAATTTTTTGATAATAAGCATGTATGTTTAAATTTTGCAGTTATGCAACCTGTAAATTTCTCTGAAATAAAATGTGACATACCTGAATTAAGGGGTGATAACTATAAGGTTTGGAAGGAGAGAATTCTCCTTCATCTGGGTTGGATGGACATTGATTATGCTATAAGGAAGGATGAACCACCTTCAGTAACTCAGACCAGCACTTCTAATAAGATTGCGATTTATGAACGTTGGGAGCGATCCAATCGCTTGAGTACAATGTTCATAAAGACAAAAATATCTGTTGGTATACGTGGTTCAGTCGATAAGCATGAGAATGTCAGGAAGCTACTAAAGGCAATTGATGAGCAATTCAGTACTTCAGTTAAAGCTCTTGTCAGTTATGAATCTAATATGGCTGATGTTATTTATAACACATGGTGGATTGATTCTGGTTCTACAATCCACATTTGCAATACTTTGCAAGGTATGCAAAACTTAAGGAAGCCAGTGGGAAGTGAGCAGTATATCTCTTCAGGAAATAAGATGCGCTCACATGTGGAAGCTATAGGGACATGCACCTTAGTTCTTAGTAGTGGTTTTGTTTTAAATTTGGAAAGGACCTTTTATGTACCTAGTTTTTCTAGGAATTTAATTTCAGTTTCAAGACTTGTACCTTTGGGTTATTCTTTCAACTTTTCAGATACTTCTTCCAGTTTATATTATAAATCTGAACTTGTTGGGAATGGTACTTTGTCTGATGGTCTTTTCTATATTATTTGCAAAATAATACCACTCATGATGTAATGCATGTTAGGGCTGGCATAAAAAGATGTGTTGTAAATGATAACTCTTCTATGTTGTGGCATCGGAGATTGGGACATATCTCCATAGATAGAATCAAGAGGTTAGTGAATGAAGGGGTACTCAATACTTTGGACTTCACTGACTTTGATACTTGTGTGGACTGCATTAAAGGCAAGCAGACCAATAAGTCAAAGAAAGGTGCCAAGAGGAGTTCAGACCTATTAGAGATCATACACACGGACATTTGTTGTCCGGATATGGATTTTCATGGTCCGAAATACTTTATCTGCTTTATTGATGATTACTCACGATTTATGTATCTCTACTTGCTTCATAATAAGAACGAAGCATTAGATGCCTTTAAGGTATTCAAGGCAGAAGTAGAGACACAATGTGGAAAGCAAATCAAAATTGTGAGATCTGATAGAGGAGGTGAGTATTATGGGAGATACACAGAAGATGGACAAATGCCTGGTCCATTTGCGAAGTTCCTTCAAGAACATGGGATTGTTGCCCAATACAGTTTACCTGGCTCACCTGATCAGAATGGTGTAGCAGAAAGAAGGAACCGAACATTGATGGACATGGTGAGGAGCATGATTAGCAGCTCCAAACTACCTAAGTCCTTGTGGACAGAAGCTCTCAAGACAGCTGTGTACATATTAAATCGAGTTCCAACCAAGGCTGTTTCTAAAACGCCATTTGAGTTATTTAAAGGTTGGAAGCCAAGTTTGCGACATGTACGCGTATGGGGATGCCCATGTGAAGTGAGAGTATACAATCCACAAGAGAAAAAGCTGGACCCTAGGACCATTAGTGGGTATTTTGTTGGATATGCCGAGAGGTCCAAGGGATATAGATTTTACTGTCCATCTCATACAACTAGGATTGTGGAATCGAGAAATGCCAAATTTCTTGAGAATGACTTGATCAGTGGGAGTGATCAATTGCAGAGCATGATTCCTGAAAGGGAACATTCTGATGCTCAACCTTCCACTTCAAGTGACAAACTGATTATCGTTCATAGTGCCCCTCAAGACCAAACGGGCATTATACAACCAGTCGTTGAAATTCCATAATTTGCTGATAATGAACTAGTAGATCCAGTCTCTCATGAGTTACCAGAGATAGTTGAACAATCAACTCCTCCAGAGGAGGTTGTTACAACATTAAGAAGATCTACAAGAGAAAGGAAATCAGCAATTTCTAGTGACTATATTGTGTATCTTCAAGAGTCGGACTATAACATTGGAGCTGAAAATGATCCTGAAACGTTTTCACAAGCCATGAATTGTAAGGAATCTAATTTATGGTATGATGCTATGAAAGATGAGATGAATTCTATGGCAGTTAATGGAGTCTGGGATCTTGTTGAGTTGCCTGATGGAGCAAAAGCCATTGGCTGCAAATGGGTCTTTAAGACCAAGAAAGACTCGTTAGGCAACATTGAGCGATATAAGGCAAGACTCGTTGCTAAGGGATTCACTCAAAGGGAGGGAATTGATTACAAGGAGACATTTTCTCCTGTATCTAAGAAAGATTCCTTCCGCATTATCATGGCACTTGTTGCGCATTTTGATTTAGAGTTGCAACAAATGGATGTGAAAACTGCATTTCTCAATGGAGATCTAGAGGAAGAGGTTTATATGAAACAACCTGAAGGTTTTTCCTCTAGTAATAATGAGCAATTAGTATGCAAGCTCAAGAGATCTATATATGGATTGAAACAAGCCTCTCGGCAATGGTACTTAAAATTTCATGATGTGATTTCTTCATTTGGATTTGTAGAGAACATCATGGATCAATGTATATACCAGAAGGTCAGTGGGAGCAAAATTTGTTTTCTAATCCTATATGTAGATGATATTTTACTTGCAACCAATAATAAAGGTATGTTACATGAGGTGAAACAATTTCTCTCTGAGAATTTTGACATGAAAGATATGGGTGATGCCTCTTATGTCATTGGCATTAAAATTCAAAGAGACAGACTTCGAGGTGTTTTAGGTCTATCTCAAGAAACCTATATCAATAAAATTTTAGAGAGATTTCGGATGAAAAATTGTTCACCGAGTATAGCTCCCATAGTCAAGGGTGACAGATTCAATTTGAGTCAGTGCCCAAGGAATGACTTTGAGAGGGAGGAAATGAAAAACACTCCATATGCCTCAGCTGTTGGTAGCTTGATGTATGCTCAGGTCTGTACAAGGCCTGACATAGCATTTGCAGTTGGGATGTTGGGGAGATATCAGAGTAATCCAGGTTTAGACCACTGGAGAGCTGCTAAGAAGGTGATGAGGTATCTTCAGGGTACCAAGGACTATATGCTTATGTTCAGACGGACTGAAAATTTGGAAGTAATTGGCTACTCTGATGCTGACTTTGCTGGCTGTGTTGATTCTCGGAAGTCAACATCTGGATACATATTTATGTTTGCTGGTGGAGCTGTATCTTGGAGGAGCGCCAAGCAGACTTTGACTGCTACTTCCACCATGGAAGCCGAGTTCGTATCATGTTTTGAGGCTACTTCGCATGGTGTATGGTTGAAGAGTTTCATTTCTGGGCTTAGAATTGTGGATTCTATATCTAAGCCATTGAAGATTTTTTGTGACAATTCAGCTGCAGTGTTTATGGCTAAAAATAATAAGAGTGGTAGTCGAAGCAAGCACATCGACATCAAATATTTAGCCATACGAGAACGTGTTAAAGAAAAGACAGTGGTTATAGAGCACGTGAGCACTGAGTTGATGATAGCTGATCCCTTGACTAAAGGCATGCCACTACAGAAGTTTAGGGATCATGTAGACCGTATGGGTCTTGGTTATTTTATTTAATTCATTGTAATGATGAATTTTATAATTAATGAAACTCTTTTATGATTGTGATGTTTTTCACATTCAGTTATTTAGTGTACACATTTATTTGTGATGAGCATCATTAAGTTGGACCTAGAATAAACATGGGGTTTATTCATTAAGTTATATGGGTTTATGTTTGGGAAATATAATACATAGTGATACATGGTAAATAATACTCGATTTTAAGAGGACCTATTGCCATGATTCATGTATTCTGTTTCTTACTATAGTAATAGAATATACGGACCAAGTGGGAGAATGTTAGTTTTTTTTTTCTCCATTAAGCGTATCGGTTAGATACGATTAAGGCGTATCGGTTAGATACGATTAAGGTGGTCCTATATTCTGATTTTGAGGGATTGCGTAAATTCAAATTTTGAATTCACGATTGAGATAAGAATCCCTCAACCATATCCGTTTAAAGCGGCGCCCTCTGTGATGGACAGATAAGGCATACAGGTTTATAAAACGGGTAGGTCCCTGCGCCTGATTTTTCATCGAAAGAGAAAGTTTACACCATCGCTGAGAGAGACCGCAAGGCGTAGAAGATCCTTACCCTCATCTAGAAGAAAATCAACAGCAATGGCTGGAGGTATTTATCGATTTTCTTAATTAATTAGGATAAATATATTGGTCCCATATTTATCCACATATATGATAGGGATCAATATATTTAAATTTCAGTCTAGCATCTGCTTCCTCCACTCTGCTCTATTTAGGACTTAGTCGATATTCAAATTACAATAGTTATATCTACATGGACACATATGAAATTTAATTGCATATTGAAGTCAGAAAATGGAAGTGTGGAATGAGAAGGCCCATATATACCTGTTTGAGAAAACCACCCCAATCTCATATTCAGATGATCTATTCTTGGTAGCTTCAACAAGCACAGTAACAATTTTCGTTTTCCTCGTGCTGGACATAAGGCAGTCATATTCACTAGGAACAATAATGGCGAAAAAGTTATCACTCAGCTTGCTAAGGCATATCTTATCAACAGCTTCCAGTGCTATACGGCGTTTCAACAGATCAGCATCTGGATCAACAATATAGATTGCACGCTCTGTGATCAACATTATGCGATGCTTTATTTTTCCAGATTCCGTAAACTTTAAAACTTTGCCAAAAAACACAACTTTCTGTTCACCTGCAGAGATGGAAGACTATTTCAGGCATGAGCAATAACTTTGTCAGCTTTCTGTAGTATAAACAACCACATGCAAAGCAAATTTCATGTGATCTTTGATTTGCCTTTCATGGTCGTCAAAATATTTTGTTTGGTAGATGGTCATTAAAATACTCAACTCAACTCAACTCATTTAAGCCTTTTCCCAACTACATGGTCATTAAATACTGAATCTGTAAGATTCAGTCAATGAACTAAATATTCCCTCATTAAACATGATCATTACTGTAATAATGAAACCAGCACTAATTTGCTCCTTTTCAAGTTGTGTCCATTCTTTCTCAAAAAAAGGCTTGTGTATCTTCTATTCAAGAAAATTTAAAATGTTTGCATCTTATGGAAAATATGTTTCAATATCGATCAAAATAGAGAAAAATGATTCATGCAGCCGACCCTACTAATTTGGGATTGAGACTTTATTGTTGTTGCCATTTTGTTTGTATCTTCTTTTTAAGAGGAAGATCAAACATTGGAATGTAGGAAAACAATGACATACAACATTTTCACGCACATTACTTTGATATTCCTCATTTCATATGTTTCCTTTTCAGCTATTTAGCTCTCTTCATTGCATTTTGATCTGATATGAGTAGACCGGACGAATTTGGGTTCTCATGGTCAACCTGCTGGCGAGTTCATGTCAAGGAACGCCTACTTACCAGCAGTTTGGTTCTACTACAAGTTGATATAATGGTCTGATAACCTGTCTGGATACCAGGGTTGACCCTGGACCTGAAACAACCCAATGCTTCTTCTTATTGTGCGAAAAGGGAAGGCAACGAGCCCAACAAGATCTCATGAAGTGATACTATCCAAATACTTCACAAATTCAATAACAATGCTAAATTAACATGAAATCAGGCGAATACAATCAATAAATGACACACATGGAGATCACAAGCAGAAGCTACTCACCTAAATTCTACATGGATTTAATTAATTAAAACTGTGTTATTAATTAAATTTCATTTCACCTTAGAAGAAATGTAACCAGAGCTTCTATTCAGATTGCAACACTGCTGCAGTGAAAGCCTAAAACTCAGAAGACCAACAAAAAAACCCCCGCAATCCCGAAGCCAGAACCATGGTAATATCCCAAAACGCCAGATATAAGTAAAAATTCTTGAACGAGAAGAGAGAAAAAAGAAAAAAAAACTCTGGAAAAGGAAATTTTTTGCTGGATCCATTGTTCGATCTTTCAGCTGCATCAATGATTTATTAAAAATGAAAATAAACAAAACAAAGTACAATAAACCAAACAAGGATTAGGGAGAGGAGGGAAGCCGACCTCGCTTGGCTAAGATGGAAGAGAGGTAACGATTGGAGGGGACGTCGAGGTAATCTCCTTTGCAGTTCCGCTGGAGGGAGGCTCTTCGCCGGACCTTCACCCCCATGAAAGGCTTCAGCGCTTCGCTGGTGTCGTTAACTTCTGAAATCTTCCGGCCCTGGCCTTCGCCTCTAACCCGGTCGAGGGCCTCTGGAGCTTGGATTTGGGCTCTGCTTGGCAGCTTTAGCCTATCCATCGCCTTCCTCTCCTTTCCGTCTTTGTTTTTTTCCTTCTCAAAGGCTTGCAGTGGCTGGTGCCGGGATGTTTAGTGCCTATAGAGAAGATAACATATAACGATGATAAAGCTGGCGTTGAGGGAATCTCGTGATGGTGAGACGCGAAATTATACGTCATAATCTTCGTTACTGATTATTCGGTTCTTTCGGTTTAAATTTGGCGTTATCCCATCCCAAATTTATAATGAGATAAATTTGCTTTTTCCTTATCTCAGCACTCATGGTGGAGATTCTCAGGGTTTGGCTTGAGATGGTCACACTGGCATTATGATTTTAAAACCTAGTTTGATGATCAAGAAGAATATTTATTTATTTTAATGGATTGCATTAAAAACAAATAATATAGTGAACTGGTTTGATTTATTAGAAAAAAGCATCTCAAATTACATTATTTTTTGGGGACAAGTAAATTGAATACAATATGCAAATTAAACTTAAATCCAATCTAAAGTAAATAAATTTCATTTAGTATTCGTATTGTAAATGTGGCACAAAATAACTATGTTATATCACATGTTGACCCATCAAATCATAAATAAGTTGTTTAAAGTTTATTTAATTATGACCAATAATGTTACGTCAAGTTCATTTTATTATGACCAATGGTATTAAATGGATTGAATACCATCTTCATGTTAAACATGTTAAGCAGGTTGTCAAGCCAATCGTAATATAATTTTTTTATCAATAGATTATATATGTCATTTTTTTTATTTAAATTATTAATATAATTAATTAGTTATTGCATCTCATATATTATTATACCTTAGTTTGAATCTAAAGATAGATCTTATTTATTTATTTATTATTTATTTATTTATGTTTATTAAATCACGAGATAAAGATAGAAGACGAATATATTGATATTTTTTAAAATTAATTTTAAACTTAAAAGATTATAAAAAGAAAAAAAGAAGATGAATACGTAAGTTTCAAGTATTTTTTAAAAAATGATAAAATCTAAAAAAAAAAATATGTGAGATGAATTTGAAGAAAACATTGTTTTGATATTTTTTAAATTTTTTAAATTTATAAAATTAATTAAAAAATATTTTTAAAAATAATCTGATGAAATAAATTTTTTATAATATAAATTAAAATTTTTATTTTTTAAAAATAAAAAATTTAATCCAAATCAGCTGTAAAAAAGGCTCAACCAAAAACGAAACTTTCGCGGAAGAGCCCAGCTGGACTCTAGTCCATGGTACGAAGGCTCTCAAATATGGTCAAAGGCACTTTCCATCAAGGTCAGCATCGCACCTTCGTACGCCGGCTAGTTCACGAGCGGAGTCGCCAAACTTAATAAATACAGTGGTTTATTATTAAAAAACTACAGAACAGACGTAAGCAATGCCTACCATACTAGATGTACGTAATCCTATAAGTCTAGCCCGTGTTTGTTTCGAGGAATCAAGCTAGAATCCCATGTAGACAGCATCATAGTTTATACCGTATTTATAAAAAAGTTTAAAAGACCGTCCCCTTTAGAAAAAGGGTCCTCGTGCACTCATACCAAAACGCGCGCGCGCGCATAAAATATAATATAAATGTAGCATATCTTAATAAATGTATTATTTATTTGGAGAGCGCACACGCACCCTATCAAAACCTTTGCATTGTTTGTTTAGGAAAAATTATAGAGTTCTTAAAATTTTTTATAATAAGTATAAAAAATATATTAAATATAATAAATTAATAATAAATTAATTATTTATATAAAAAATTACTGATGATAATATTAATAAATTATTAATTAAATATTTTTACATCATATCTACTCTTCATTCTTACTTTTTACATTAGTTATTAATCAATTTACTAAACATATTTAAGCTGATATTTTATTATGTATATTATTTACGGATGATATAATGTTAATGATAAAATTAAGACTAAAATTAATGTAAGTTAGAATAATAAAGAAATATATTAAAATCTAAAAATTTTAAATAAAGTAAAATAAAGATAAAATATATAGAATAGATTCGTAGTATAATTAGAAATAATAAAAATTTAAAATTATGAATTTTTTATTGATATTTAAAATTAATTATTCATGAGAAATGAGAGATTGAGAATACTGTCTATAAATTAAAGCAGACTAGATAAAATAAATAATATTATTAAAATATTATATAAACATAGAATACTTACTGATGAGGGGTAAATCGTTATTGTATTATTGATCGCTCACATCAGCGATGAGGTCGCGCTCAATCCAAACACCCTGCTTGCCAGCTGGCCAGCTGGCGTGACATTCTAGTGATAAAGTCAAATCAGCTTTGATGAAGTCGGATCACCCTGATAACCCGGATCGTCCTTATGCTTCGACCATCTGAGCCAAAATATCCTTATTCCTCGGTAACCCGAGCCATCCTTATGCTTCGGCCATCTGAGCCGAGCTATCCTTATTCCTCGGTAACCCAAGCTATCCTTATGCTTCGGCCATCTGAGCCGAGCTATTCTTATTCCTCGATCGATCGAGCCGATCCATTTTACACTTCGAAAAATTAAGCTATTCCTCATACAGGCCAACAACGGCATTCAGAACACCTCTGCGAAATCCGGCATGGGAGAGTCCCTATTCACTGAAACAGAATAAGATTCTAAACAGAGAATCATACCCAGGAGTGGCCTAGAGCCTACGCAATCATGGAATCCCAAGGCATCAGTCATCTCTCCTAGTCGTCGATCCTCTAACTGACAAGATATAGATCCTACTGATCTCGTAACAAACTCAATTCGAATCCATTTCAGATCATAACAACTTTCGGCCCCCGTGACGCGCCCAGGGAATCAGGTGATCCTCTATAAATACCACAACACTTCAACCTCTCAGGTATGCACGAATTACCTTGCACATTCACTTGGCTTTACAGAATCGATTACTCCATTAGAGCTCCGATCGAGAGCTTGGAGGAAGATTCTTCTGTGAAAAGTCTTCTCCTCACATATGCCTGATGTGAATCTCCACTGACTTGGGCATCGGAGGGTCCCCCGCAGAGGACAACCCCAAGGAAATCCTTTGCGAACACGGACTGTCTTGCAGGTTCCACCTCGGACGTCGAGATCGGAGTTCGGACCCAGAGCCGGAAGTGCACCCGAGTCGGAGAACGAATTTCCGCGGTAACAGATTGGCGCTAGAAGGAGGGCCTCAAGTCCCATAAACTTGTAATCCAGGAGACAAGACTAAAAAACCAAAGGAAGCATCCTCTAATGGCCAATTGAAAGAGAGCCACCTCTGAGGCTCAACATCAGGCCGCGTCTCAAAGGCCTGATCCAATCAGTGATATAGCACCTCCGCTACCACCACTAGCTGAAACTCACTCCCCATCAGCAACGGCTGTAACCCTGGACCAGTTCGCCACTCTGGTCCAGCAGGTTCAAGCATTGACCCAGATGATCCAGGGATTCCAAGCAATCCCTATCATTCCTGCCTCCTAGCCTCGCGAGGAGGCCACTGCCCCCGTTCCGCCTGCAATCTATTCTTCCGATCCACCTGGAGCAGCGGATCACGGTCGCCGACCTGTGAAGGTGAGATCGGCGCTGCAACGAGCTGGTGGGAGGAGCCCACTCAGATCCAGGCGGGTTCACTCTCCCTCCCCAATATCCTCTCAGGACTCAACACCACTGCCGTCTTCTCATCGCCCGATCCCTCCTACCACTATGGATAAAGGGATCAGGCAGCAGATGCAGGAGATGCGTCAGGAATGGCGTCAGGAGTTAGACGCCGTCAGGCAAGCCCCTCCGTCCCAGCCAAAGGAGGGGCAGGGCATCCCCTTCTCTGAAAGGATCATGAGGAAAGTGATTCCCCCTCATGTTAAGCTCTCCACCATCGAGCCGTACCACGGATCCACCGATCCCGATGACCACCTAAGCAGCTTCAGGTCCATCATGATGTTTCATGGAGCATCGGATGCGATCCTCTGTCGAGCCTTCCCCTCCACTCTAAGGGGATCCGCCCGAACCTGGTTCAATGGCTTGAAGTCAGGTTTCATTGATTCTTTTGACGAACTGAGCTGCTTGCTCATTAGCCAGTTCGTCAGTAGCCGTCGCCATCGACGGAGATCCAATTCCCTCTTTGAAGTTAAGCAGAGAGAGGGGGAATCGCTGAAGAGCTACCTTGGTCATTTCAACATGGCCCTCCTAGAAGTCGACCATCTCAACCCCGAGGTGGCCATGTCTGCCCTGACCGGAGGGATATCGAAGGAGGGAGACTTCTACCTAGCGCTAGAGGTTAATTACCCGAAGAGCCTTTCGGACATGATGTCCTTGGCGGATAAGTATGCCAGGGTTAAGGAATCAAGGAGGTCAACTCGAGCTGAACAACTGAGAAAGAAGGAGGCGAAGGGCCCAGATAAACAGCGAGCCTATCGCCGCATTAGCCCACCTCACCACCAGAGAGCTCATCCGCCTCCGCCGCGAAACTGAACCCGGAGCCCAGCTCGAAGGTTCGATCGTTACACTCCCCTCACCGCGCCAAGGGCGCAGATTCTGATGGAGATCGAGTGCCAGATTCCTTGACCTCCTCCTCTTCGAGGCAACGGAGCTCGGAGAGATCCTGCCAAGTACTGCCGCTTTCATCGGGATCATGGGCATGACACCGAGGACTGTTGGCAGCTCAAGAATGAGATTGAGCGATTGATCCAATGAGGCAGACTAGACCGTTTCAGAGGGCCTCCTGAGCCGAACAATGAGGCGAATCACTAGGTTGAACCTCGCCAACTCCCACCGCCGAACCCTCCAGTTATCGGCCATGTTAATGTGATAGCTGCGGCTGATTCCCCGACCTCCTGGCCAGGCGATGATGAAGGCCCGTCAAAGAAAGCTCTAGTTGATGAGCTCGCTTTTTCTGATGAAGACTTTCGAAAGGTACAGTACTCCCATGATAATGCTCTAGTTGTATCTCTAAATCTAAACAATTATAATGCAAGCCAGATTCTACTTGATAGTGGGAGCTCTGTTAATGTTTTGTACTTTGATGCCTTTGTGAGGTTAAAATTCTGGATAGAAAGTCTTCGACCTATGGAGTCCACACTGGTGGGCTTCACAGGTGACTCCATAATCTCCGAAGGGATCATCACTCTGACAGTTCGAGCCGGCACCTGGCCTCGTATGGCCATTGAGCTTATGGACTTCCTTGTAATCAAGCTTCGGTCTCCTTACAATGCCATTCTTGGCAGGCTGGGACAGATGTCCCTCAAGGCCATCGTTTTCATTTCCCACCTCGCCATGAAGTTCCCCACCGAATGGGGAGTGAAAGAATATTTGTAAAAATGAACAAGAAGTTGGATAATAAATACATGAAAGAACATTTGTAGCATCATAAAAAGTAACCAAAAAATCTTCTAAAATTTTACTTTGATTCCAATCAGCTTCAGTCAATGTAAATTCTAATCCACGCTCATTAATATAAGCACTTAATAAGTTCTTATATGGATATGCATCATGTATCATGGCATAGGTACTATTCCAACGAGTTATTACATCAAGTTTAAATTTTTTAAAATATTTACCATGATCTACACATAATTGTTTAAATTCTTAAAGTCTTGACCTTGAAGCATGAATAAAAGAAACTGCATTTCTAATTTTTGAAATAACCTCTTGAATTATGTTTATGCAAGATTGAGCAGAAAGATTTAATATATGACATGCATATCTAATATAAAATAATTGTCCATCTAAAATGGGATGCAAAGAGTCGTTTAATAATGCAATAGAAAAATTATTATTAGATGCATTATCAAAAGTAATTGATATTATGTTATTATTAATATTATATGAGCATGCGGTTTGATAAATAATATTTGAAATTTATTGTCAAAAATCAAAATACGAAAAGCAATAATTCATTTATTTAATTACCAATTATTATCAATATAATGAGCAGTAACAGCAATAAAATAATTACTACCTACAGATGCCGATCAAATATCAGAAGTTAAATTAATTCTAGCATTTAGATTTGAAAGGCTTTCCATTAAACTTTATTTTATTGCTAAAAAGTTGATCATAGCTACTCTTCTAAAGGGACGATTACTAGTTCTTTTATAAGCAGGTTGCATGCCTAATTGAACTTATCTTTCAAAATTATAAGATTCAGATAAACTAAAAGGTAATTCATCTTAAACTATCCATCTTAGCAGTAATTTTCTTTGATTTTTGTGGTTATATGCAAAATTGCCTACAAGTGATCCCTCTTGTATATTAAGGAGTCCTTGCTGACGGGAATCATGCATCCTATGACTCTCTTGATGTCTTCTTAGATGCCCTGTTCTCCCAGTACTAGAACAACTGTAAAGTTTTACACATTTTTATATTTTGCTTTATAGATTTTATTAACCATAATTCTATCGAAACCAATCCAAACATTGCTAGTCCTCTTACAAGAAGAGGTTTGACACTCACTGACACTAGCTCTAGATGGAACTTAGAGTTGGGATTAGGGTTGGGGTCCTTGGGGATTAGTTTCCTCACCCTCAGAAAAAGGGTGCATGTTAAATTACTTTCGTTAAAAGATGTCATATCTAAAATTTTTAATTAATAAATGCAAAAAAATAAAAACTAACCCACAAAAAGGAATTGAGAAAAGATCAGAGGTGGAGGCATAGAACTGAGATTTGTGAGCTTCCTCTTGCGCTCTCGCCTCTCAACAAGAAGTGATCTTATAACACTTGACTACTTGCTGAGCACTTGCCAAACTAAAAATTAAATTGCTAATCTACTAGAGCACTTGCTGAAAGAGAGAAATAGTAGTAATAGAGGAGTTGGTTTGGTGTAGTAAGAATGAGGGAGAGTTCATCTATTTATAGAAGTCCCAAATTTTTTTTTCAAAATTACCCTTTGATATAGCCGTTATATGACTTTTGGGAAGGGTAAAATGGTCTAAACCCCTTCCAACAGCCTTTAATGGCTGGGCCATTGGCCCAGCTGGTGCCTAGGCCATGCCTAGGCACCAGCGCCTAGGCTGGTGCCTAGGCACCAGGCGGCTATGCCATGGCACGTCCCTGGTGGGCCGTGCTAGGTACAGCCCGTTATGAGCCGTGCTGAATTTGAATTTTTTTCTGTGTCGTGCCTGGCATGACCCATTTGTTAATGGGCCGTGCCAGGCATGGCATGGCAATTCTTAAGGCACGGTGGGCCTGGGCTGTGCCATGCCAGGCACGGCCCAGTGCTCACCTCTATGGTGGAGTGACCATCTCATAAGGGCTAGGAGCCATATGATAGCACAACTACACTGGATTCTGGTCACCACGCATCTTGCCGATCTCGTTGCTAATGGAAAACTTGACGAGAAGGCACTTGGTGGAAATGACTACATCGAGAATGTTCAAGCTAGGCCACCTGAGTATGGCGTTGTTGGCCAGTGGCACTCGGACAACCAAGAACCTCATGAAGACTATGCTCTATGTAGGCCAGTGGCACTCGAACGGCTAGGAACCTCATGAGGACTATGCTCTGGCATGACAACATCCCGGTTGTGACTGGAAGAGTGATCTTGCCTTCTACTCTCACAGAGTCTCTCATGAAGCCAACCAAGGATACATACACGAGCTAAAGGGAGTTGGGAGAAAGGTTCATCCGAACAAAAGCGTCATAGGTAAGAATGTCAGCAGAGCTTCCACTATCGACCAAAATTCTTTTTATATGATGCTTGGCGATTGTCATAGAGACAACAATGCTTTCATCATTTGGATTATTCATCCCTGCTAGGTCCCTTTTTGAAATGGAAATTACAGTTTCTATTCCCTCACCCCCCATGGCCTTTTGAAAGTGTGACCTTCCCCCCAAGAGATCATGCTGATCGTTCTCTCGATCGGAGCGTTGTTAATGTTGGCCTGTGTGGATGAAGGACCCGCTTGGCGTGGAGGAGTTGTTGGTCTTTCCTGGATGAACTTCCTAAGGTAGCCACATTGGATGAGGTCCTCAATGGCGCACCTCAGGTGATGACAGTCTTTTGTGTCATGGCCATAGTCTCGATGGAATCGACAGTAGAAGCTCCTATCTCGGGTGACTAACGGCTTCAGAGGAGGGGGGCATTTGAGGTACAGCTCACCTTGATCTCCATCAGGATATGAGATCCAAGGGCAAGAAAAGGAGTAAGATTGTCTTCCTTAGGGGCAAAGCTCCTGTGCTGATTGTCTAGTCGACATGGAGGCTCTGGCTTCTTCGGGCAAGGTCCGCTTGGCTCCCTATGGGCCTGATTCTTGCTGGGTCATCCCTTCACCTCTCCTCATGGAGTCGGCTTCGTCAACGTGTATATACTTCTGTGCGTAACTTAAAAGCTCTGTGTAGAAGCTAGAAGGCTTCTTGTCGAGGGAGTAAGTGAAGCGAGAGGGACGAAGTCCTCACTTTAAGGTCAGGGTGGCTGTAGACTCGTCGAGATGGTAGACCTCAAGAGCAGCCATCTTGAAGTGGGCCATAAAGTCCTTGACTGATTCTTTGTCCTTCTGCCGAACGGAGAATAAATTATTCTTCACTCGAGGGATCCTTTGGTAGGCATCAAAGTAAGCCAGAAAGGCCCTCTCTAGCTGTCGAAAGGATTCGATGCTGCGCAGTGAAAGGCGGGAGTACCAGGCGCACGCAACCTTTCGGAGAGTGGCGAGGAAGGAGATGCAGAGGAGGGCATCAGTCACCCCTTGAACTTGTATGAGAGCCTTGTAGCTTTTGAGATAGTCCAGTGGATCCATGGTGCCATCATATGGATCTAGCTGAAGGAGGCAAAATCGGGAAGGGACTGAATCCTTCATAATGCAGTGAGTGAGGGGGGACGACTGTCGTAGTCCATCTCCGGCTGGTTGGTGAGTATGTGACTAAGTTCTTCCAACCGTCGGTGGTACTCGTCGAGGCATCGCTCTGCCCTGTAGTTGATATATCTGCCAGTAGACCCTTTCCATGATGATTCAGAGGATGAAAAGGGAGAGGAGTTACGCTGGTAACAATGTCCTCGTTTGGGCTCCTTCCCGCTTCGCCGCCCAAGAGAAGGGCTGTAGGGGCAACGAACGGGAGATTGTGGCCTCTTGGGGCTCCCACGACAATGGTACTCTCGTGAGGTATGGAGGCGGTGAGTCTCTTGTTAGCAAGATCTTCCATGAATAGATTGTTGGCTGGCCTGAGCAGCTACCACATGTGGCGAGAGAGGCCTAGGCTGCTGTTGTATGCCACATAGTGCTGCTCCTACAGCTTATGGACCACTGCCACTAATGCTTGGACTTGTTGGGTGAGGGTGGCGAGCTGGTTTAGTTGAGTGGTTTGAGATGGTGGTAACGGTGGAGCAGGGAGGCTAGCTTCCTATTGCTCGATCCATTGGGAAGGCTCTCCTATGCAATTGGTGGAGGCCTCTTATGCACGCATCACCACCATCGTTTGTTTAGGGGGAACAAGGCTCTGTGGCCTAGTACTGTAGGTCTTTTCTCTCTTTGTCGTCCCCCTTCTCGGCGCACCAATCTATTGATGCTAGATCACTTTCCTCGATCACCCATGAGCGTTCGATCACCTTCTTCAGCAGGCCTAAAATCTTTCGATGGGCTCCGCTCCGGTTGGGATCTTGTAAGAAATACTGAAGGCTGGTGATTCCGATGGGGACCCTTCATCGCTCAAGTTAGTACTTTGAGCAACAGTCGTGAGCTTGAAAAAAAGCTTGAGAGACTTAGAAAAGTTCTCTGTGTGAGCATATGTTTGCTTAGATTGAGTGTCTTACTTGGGCTTATTGACTCCCCTGGTCGAGGGTTCCTTTTACCCATTTTATAGATATTCAGAAGTCTTAAAACATAGCCACTTGGTAGAGAATGAGCGGTGAGGGCAGCAAAAGCGAAGTGTGCCTTCCTCATGGCATGTGAAAGCTGGCAGGACATGTCCCATCCGGTGTACGTGGCTGCAGCTGGTTGGTGGGCCAGGTCCCGTTAGACGTGAAAGGCCGCAGTTGGTTAGTGAGCTAGGTCCCATCATATGTGGGAGGCCGCATGGTAAGTGAGTCATATGAGCCATCCTTTAAGAGGGATCTTGCCAGGGAGATTGACTGGGGCACAGCCCGAATGGCCGAGTTAGGGTCCTACCTGGAAGGCCGATTGGGGGCACTGCCCAGATGGCCGAGTCGGGGTCCTACTTGAGAGGCCGACTGGGGGTGCTGCCCGGGTGACTGAGCCTCTTGGCTGGGGGTGTTGCCCGGGTGACCAAATCGGAGTCCTACTCCGAAGGCCGATTGAGGATGCTTCGAAAAGCTGGTTATCACCGTTGACCAGGCGTGACTTTATTAGCTCCGTCAGATGATTTCTGTGTTGGTTGATCATGGCTTTACCAGGCAATCTCCATCGTTGATTGAGGGTGGCTTTATCAACCACATCAGAACTGAACATGGTACAACTGAAAAAGATGATCTCACAATTTAGCAAAATAAATTTCTCAAGAAGCAGGAATCAAGCAAAAAACATATCACCCAGAAAGGACAAAGCTAATCAAAGATAAGCACCGACTCAAAAGCAATCAATATCAAACACCAAAAAAACATAAAATAAGAATACACAAAAAGTTAAATATAGAAAATAAAATGACTATGAGATACATGACAAAAGTTTCAAATATCAAAGGGACAACTTTATGAAAAATACAGAAGCTGAAAGATTTATAAATAAACATGATAACTATTGATTATAATTATTGATGCTAGATCACCTTTCTCGATCGTCGGTGAGCATTTGGTCACCTTCTCCAATGAGCCAAGGATCTTTCAACGAGCTTCTCTTGATTGAGTGCCTGCAAGAAGTCTCGAGGGCCAAAGATTCCGACAGGAACCATCCAATACTCAAGTTAATGCTATGGGCAATAGCCGTGAGCTTGAAAGAAAGCTCGAGAGACTTGGAAGGAAGTGCTCTATGTGAGCGTACGCTTAGGTATTGTTGTCTCACCTGATCGGGGATCCCTCTTACCCATTTTATGAATATTTGTGAGACTCGAGATGTAACCACCTATCAAAGAATGCGCGGTGAGGGCAGCAATAGTGTGGTTTGCTTCCCTTGTGGCATATCAGAGTTGGTAGGTCAGGTCCCATCAGATATGGATGGCTGCAGCAAGGTTGGTGGGCCAGGTCCCGTCAAACCTAGATGGCCGCAGCAAGGTTGGTGGGCCAGATCCTGTCAAACATGGGTGGTCGTAGAAGGGTTAATGGGACATGTCTCATTAGATATGGATGGCCACAGCAAGGTTGGTAGGCCCTATTAAATTTGAGCGACCACTAGGTTTGTCTCCCACATTTCATTTTCATTGAGATCTTGGATCGTGGGAGATCATGTGAGCAGTCTGCATGTCTGGCTGAGCCGTACGAGCTGTCCATGTAAGGAATCCTTCCCGAGAGACCGACTAAGGGCGCAGCCCGGGTGGCTGAGTCAAGGTCCTACTTGGGAGGCCGACTAGGGGCACAGCCCGGGTGGCCGAGTCGGATCCTACCCGGGTTGCCAGCTAAAGGCGCAGCTCGGGTGGCTGAGTCGAGGTCCTACCCGAGAGGCCGGTTGGGTCGCAGCCCGGATGGCCGAGATGGGTCCTACCTGAGAGACAGGGACCTACTTGAAGGCCGATTGGGGGTGTAGCCCGGGTGGCTAAGTCGGACCCTACTCGAGAGGCCAACTATGGGTGTAGCCCGGGTGGCCGAGTCGGAGTCCTACCTGAGAGACCGGCTGGAGCATCGCCCGGATGGCCGAGTTAGGTCCTACCCAGAAGGTCGACTGGAGTACTCTAAAGGATGATCATCATCGTTGATCAGGTGTGACCTTATCGGCTTCATCAGATGATCTCTGTCGTTGATCAGCAGATGCCCCCCAGCTCCTAAGCATTGCAGCCATGTGGTTTGCATCCACCAATTGAAAGGAGCGTAGAGCCTCACTGTGTTGAGATTCGTGTGCCAATAACTACGGAGCCAGGCACATGCTCTTCGAAAGGCATGGTCTTTTCATATTTAAGGATAGGCATATGATGCGATATAGCCAACGCACAATGAGCTATAGTTGCAAAATCGATGCACCCTTCAGACGACAAAAAGTGGCATGCTATTATTGGGGTGTCGTCATTAATGTCCCATCATTAGTTGCAGATCGCGCCTTCTCACGCACTGCTGGAGTGTTGCACCTCGGGTGGTGAGGGGTCACTCGATGGTTGGGATGTTGCCCCAAAATGCGAGAGTCCATGTGGCCATATGATCGGGCGGGACAATTTGAAAGTCAAGTATAAAAGGTATCCTGCCTCCTCTGCTGAACCTTTTATGCTTCCAGTGCCTTTGAAACGAGAATTCCCTTTCTAGCTTCCCTTGAGTTTGTGCTTTCCTGGTCCTCCATTTTTCTTCGCATTCTTCTTCTTCTTCTTCTTTGGTCAACCATGGACCTTAGTCACATTAGGAAGGGCAAGAGGCCCATAGTCTATTCCTCCTCCTCTTCCTCCTTTGAGGATGAGGTTCCTTTGGTGCGGCGTCATAGGGTTGGCGGGATAACTATCCACGAGCCCTCGACTGCTGTAGTCCGTCTGGCGTCTCCTCCGGCCACCATGCCTAGTTCGCCTGACCCGAAGAGCGTCTGCTCCACTATGACCCCTGAGGACGTAGCGAGTCTTAGGTCTAGGTATAGGATTCCGAAAGGAATACAATTGTCTATCTCTGGGCCCAGCGATAGGGTGACCGCCTGCCATCCGGAGGTATTGCATTGTACGAGTTCTTTAGGGTAGGCCTCCATCTTTCTCTCTACCCCTTCATCATCAACCTCTTGAAGAGGTATGAGCTTGTCCCGGCATAGTTGGCTTCAAACTCCTTTTGGACCATCTGTGCCTTCATTGTTCTTTGTCACTATCTTGGTCCTATGGCTCGGGTTTCTTTGTTCCGGGTCATGTACTGCCTCCACCACCACCCCTCTAAAACTAGATGGTGGGTCTTCTCTCCTAGACCTGGTAGGGTTATGAAACTCGACCTCCCCTCCTCCATCAAGGGATGAAAATTTCGATTTTCCTACGCCCATATTAAGGGATTGAGAGTGAGTTGGGGGAACCTAGACCTGTCCCCAAATAAAAACTTAGCAGTAGAGCAAAGGGACCGGGAGGTTTTTGATTAGTTGCTGTCCTCCTAGGTTTCTCCTTGCCGAGAGCTTCTGTCAAAGAGGAACCTCCAAGAGGCTAGTATGAGTCCGGCGCTGACCCTCGGTGAGCATAGGGCTTCTTTTTCTCTTATTTATGTTGATGCTTATTTTGACCCTCTATCTTTTGCAGGAATGAAGTTCACAGTTAATTAGTTGAAGGGGGTCGTAAAGAAAAGAAGGGAGGCGACCGGCGATGCAGGGAGGCCGGAGCTGAAAAGGCCTCGCCCAAATCCTCGACGTCGCCCCCATGCCAGCGTCAGGGGCCCATGAGGAGGCGGTCCATGTTATAGTGGCCCCGATCGAGGTGGCTTTGGTTGAGGCAGCCCTGGTGGAGGCCCCGATCGGAGCAACTCCAGCGATGGCAGAGCCAAAGGGTAGTGGGGGTTTCTCCACGTGCCGGGAGTAATATAGCGACGGCGGCACCCGAGCCCACATTCCAAGTAGTGGGGGCCCTGGACCAACGATGGCACATCCCATGGTGGGCGAGCCCACAAGCCCAATGGTTCCCCCATCAAGGATCTTAGCATTGCACAACGGCCGTCTGGTGGAGCGGCTACTAGAGCGCACCTTTCTGCCACAAGTCCAAGAGGAGCTCTGCTGTCAGAGCATCCTGGAGGTCCTGGACGGCCTCTACACTTCATTACTCCGAGTAAGTAATTTTGTTCACCTCACTTTGAATTTGCTTTTCTTTGCGACATAGTGTTTTGACTTGTCTCCTCGTCATGTAGGTGGTGTGTGGCACATTCACCTTGAGAAATGCTTGACTCCAGACCATCAATTCCTGCAGCCTCGCCCGAAGGGAGGTAGTCGTTGCCCGAGCGCAAGCCAAGAAGGCGGTCGAGTAGCTGGCCTTCATTCGAGCCTGGGGGCAGCAATGACTCCAGGCCGCCAAGGAAGCGAGCCATGAGCTAGAGGTGTAGCTCGTAGGGGTAGAAAGGGAGACTGGGCCAAGATCAAAAGCACGCAGACCACCGAACTGAAGTTGGCGAAGGCCATGGCGAAGGTGGCCAGCCTCAAGTTTTAGCTCGAGGAATTCGGCCTGAGAGTGGATGCGGCAGAGGCCCTTGCTCGGGATGCGGCGGAGGCCCAGCGCACCGAGGAGAGAGCTGCCAATGCCAACGTTGAGGCATGGGCCACTAGGGAGGAGGCTACTAGGGCAGTGGAGCTATACAAAAGCTCCACAGATTTTGCCGGTGAGGTCACAGAGGCGACATGCGATGCATTCCTCAAGGGGCTTGAGGAATGCAAGAACAAAGTCGCCTAGGCCTTCAACATCATCGACCTCGACAACATCACCGTCGAGGATCCGGAAGAGTTGGCAAAGGCACCAGCGACGGAGGAGGCAAAATAAGCCACAAGCGGCGGTGGCGACTCCGTCGAGGCCGAAGAAGGAGATGGCCCCACACCTGCCGAGGAAAGATCTCCGCCGGGGCCCATTGAGCCATAGGGCGGCCTTTTGTATTTTGCATTTTGCTTTTGTATTTTTGTTTTTTGCTTTCACTTGTAATCCAACTTTGATTGGCTTCCTTCGTATGTAATGCATTCAATCATTAATGAAAGAATTTTTTTCTTAAGTACTACGTATACCTTGCCTTGTGTGAAATTTGGTCTCTTTGTGTATTAGACACTTAGCATTTTGCATTTGCATGCTGGCTTCGGCCCCTAACTCCTTCGTGTTAAAGTATCCTATCCTCCTTGTGTCACTTCTGGGGTTAACAACTCGAGCCTGCCTTGCATGAATTCATGGGCGCAGCGACAGCCAAGTGCTTCGACTCTCTGGAAGAGCCTTCAAGCAAGGTTGGAGGCAAAGCTGCGTATCTTTTGACTAGCAAGAGATGGATTAGACTCCTTCAGCCCATTGAGGAAGGTTGTCGAATTATTGCCTATGAATTGAGTTTAGGTCTTACCCATTGGCTGCTGGAGTCCTACCCAGAGTTGCTGGAACACTGCTCGAGTGGTTATTGAGACCGACTTGGAGCTGCAGAGGGCAGCTGGGGGCGCAGCCCGGGTGACTGAGTTGGGTCCTACTCGGAAGGCTGAGTCGGGCCTTACCCGGGAGGTCGACTGGAGGCACAGCCCAGGTGGCTGACTCAGGATCCTACCTGGGAGGCCAGCTGAAGGACGTAGCCTGGGTGGCCGAGTCAGGACCCATTCGGGAGGCCGACTGGGGGCACAGCTCGGGTGGCCGAGTTGAGGCCTTACTTGGGAAGCGGCTAGAGGGCGCAGCCCGGGTGGCCGAGTCAGGGCCCTACCCAGGAGGCCAGCTAGGAGTGCAACCCGGATGATTGAGTTGGGGTCCTACCCTAAAAGTCAGCTAAAGGACGCAGCCTAGGTGGTCGAGTCAGGGTCCTACCCAAGAGGCCAATTGGAGGCACAACCTGGGTGGCCAAGTCGGGGTCCTACTCGGAAGGCCAACTGAAGATGACCCAAGGGTTACTAAGACCAGCTTGGGGGCTGCTGAGACCAGCTCGGGGCTACTGAGATCGGCTTGGGGGCAGCTGAGACCGGCTCGAAGGTTACTGAGACCGACTTGAGGCTGTTGGGACCGACCCAAGGGCTACTAAGACTAACCCGATGGCTATTGAGACCATTTCAGGGGCATCCAATGATTGTAAGCTAGGAGGGTCGACGTCTTCCAACTATGAGTCAATCAAACTCATCCGACGCAGGGTCAGAAAATGGGTATCCGACGACTGTGAGTTGGGAGGTCGATGTCTTTTAACTGTGAATCGAGTGTACCCATCCGACGCGAAGTCAGAAAGTTATTGTCATCCAGCAACTGTGTTGGAAGGTCGACGTCTCCCGACTGTGGGTCAATTGGAGCTGTCCAATATAGTGTACAATGCGAAGTTGGAAACTTGTCATTATCCAGTGAATGTGGGCTGAAAGGTCGATGTCTCCAGCTGTAGGTCCACTAGAGTCATCCGACATAGTGTACGACGTGAAGCCAAAAAGTTATCATCGTCCAGTGACAGTGGGCTGGAAGGTCGACGTCTTCCGACTGTGGGTCCACTGGAGTCGTCCAATATAGTTGGGAATCTGACCTTCAGCCTATGAAGTAAGTTGGATGATGAGACAGAGTATTTGAAGCTCCTTTTATTCCCATCAACTGGATCCTTACGCATCATTGGTAGTATATGCGGAGGTTGTCCGCATTCCAGGTCGGTGATTCATGTCAGTGCCTCAACTTCGACTCATTTGGTGAAGTAGTCGATGGCAACAAGCAGAAACCTCCGCTGGCCGAAGGCTAGGGGGAATGGTCAAAGGATATCATCCTTCATTGAGCGTAAGGATAAGGAGATGAGAGCGGGCTTAGCTGAGAAATGGGCTACCGTTGGATGTATGTCATTGGCAACTGTCATACTTCCAGACTAGCTCAGCTACATCTTCTCGGATGGTGAGCTAGTAGTACCCCTGATGGAGCACCTTGTACACCAACAACCTATCCCCCAGGTGGTTTTCATCGATGCCTTCGTGAATCTCCCGGAGGATGTAGTTGGCATCTGTAGGGCCTATGCACTTGAGGAGAGGATAGGAGGACCTTCTGTATAGTCGTTCATCCAACACTACGAATCTAGAAGCTCTCCATTTGAGTAACCTAGCCTTTGCGTGATCAGCAGGAAGGGTGTCATCAATGAGGTAACGGATGTAGGCGTCCATCTAAGTTGGATCCTTTATAACTAGCAAGGCCTCTTCTATGGCATCGATACTTCGGACTTCCAGATGTTTAATGTAGGTCCTCCCTAAGGCATTGTCCACCGAGGTAGCCAGCCGAGACAAGGCATCGACCCTGGCATTTTTACCTCTAGGGATGTAGCTGATGCAGAAGTAAGCCAGAGTGGAGGTCTATGATCAACCTTATTCAAATACGAGACGTGATGGGGTTTCGAGCTTCATATTCTCTGATGATCTATCTAAAGACTAGCTGAAAGTCGATGAAGGCTCTGAGGCGCTTTCCTTCGAGCTTCTGCGCAAGTCTTATTCCTGCCAGCACGGCTTCGTACTCAGCTTGATTATTAATGGCCTCGAAGAAAAATTGGAAGGCATACTCTACTACCATCCCCTTCGGGCTTGCAAGAATAAAGCCTGGTCCGCTCCCTTGGGAGTTTGATGCACTGTCAACATAAAGAATCTAGATCTCTTTTGCTCCTTTTGGTTCAACATCCAGGGCCATTGGAGAGGGTTCCTCTGGCTGCCCCTTGGTCCAGGTGCACTCGACCAAGAAGTCCACTAAGACTTGGGATTTAATGGGGCCAACCTTGGTCAGAATGAAACATCGAATTTGCCCAACCTGACCACCCACTTAGCGAGTCATCCAGAGGTGTCTGAATGGGTGTCTGGTTCCTTGTTTAACTCCAAAATCTTAGTATTCTATTCTTGGTTTTTTTTTGTGTTTTTCTATTCTGTTTCTTGGACTTGAGCTCTTAGTTTTCTTGTTTCTGGTTGAGTCATGTCTTTGGAGCCATCTGAATATTTTCTGGTTCGATTTGATGGCAAGAACTATTCTATTTGGGCATTTCAGTTTTTCTTTTGAAAGTGTGACCTTCCCCCCAAGAGATCATGCTGATCGTTCTCTCGATCGGAGCGTTGTTAATGTTGGCCTGTGTGGATGAAGGACCCGCTTGGCGTGGAGGAGTTGTTGGTCTTTCCTGGATGAACTTCCTAAGGTAGCCACATTGGATGAGGTCCTCAATGGCGCACCTCAGGTGATGACAGTCTTTTGTGTCATGGCCATAGTCTCGATGGAATCGACAGTAGAAGCTCCTATCTCGGGTGACTAACGGCTTCAGAGGAGGGGGGCATTTGAGGTACAGCTCACCTTGATCTCCATCAGGATATGAGATCCAAGGGCAAGAAAAGGAGTAAGATTGTCTTCCTTAGGGGCAAAGCTCCTGTGCTGATTGTCTAGTCGACATGGAGGCTCTGGCTTCTTCGGGCAAGGTCCGCTTGGCTCCCTATGGGCCTGAT
This sequence comes from Calamus simplicifolius, assembly GCA_900491605.1. NCBI lineage: Eukaryota > Viridiplantae > Streptophyta > Magnoliopsida > Arecales > Arecaceae > Calamus > Calamus simplicifolius. The sequence goes on along the minus strand of UESW01004557.1, from coordinate 59,395 downwards.
TCTTGCTGGGTCATCCCTTCACCTCTCCTCATGGAGTCGGCTTCGTCAACGTGTATATACTTCTGTGCGTAACTTAAAAGCTCTGTGTAGAAGCTAGAAGGCTTCTTGTCGAGGGAGTAAGTGAAGCGAGAGGGACGAAGTCCTCACTTTAAGGTCAGGGTGGCTGTAGACTCGTCGAGATGGTAGACCTCAAGAGCAGCCATCTTGAAGTGGGCCATAAAGTCCTTGACTGATTCTTTGTCCTTCTGCCGAACGGAGAATAAATTATTCTTCACTCGAGGGATCCTTTGGTAGGCATCAAAGTAAGCCAGAAAGGCCCTCTCTAGCTGTCGAAAGGATTCGATGCTGCGCAGTGAAAGGCGGAGTACCAGGCGCACGCAACCTTTCGGAGAGTGGCGAGGAAGGAGATGCAGAGGAGGGCATCAGTCACCCCTTGAACTTGTATGAGAGCCTTGTAGCTTTTGAGATAGTCCAGTGGATCCATGGTGCCATCATATGGATCTAGCTGAAGGAGGCAAAATCGGGAAGGGACTGAATCCTTCATAATGCAGTGAGTGAGGGGGGACGACTGTCGTAGTCCATCTCCGGCTGGTTGGTGAGTATGTGACTAAGTTCTTCCAACCGTCGGTGGTACTCGTCGAGGCATCGCTCTGCCCTGTAGTTGATATATCTGCCAGTAGACCCTTTCCATGATGATTCAGAGGATGAAAAGGGAGAGGAGTTACGCTGGTAACAATGTCCTCGTTTGGGCTCCTTCCCGCTTCGCCGCCCAAGAGAAGGGCTGTAGGGGCAACGAACGGGAGATTGTGGCCTCTTGGGGCTCCCACGACAATGGTACTCTCGTGAGGTATGGAGGCGGTGAGTCTCTTGTTAGCAAGATCTTCCATGAATAGATTGTTGGCTGGCCTGAGCAGCTACCACATGTGGCGAGAGAGGCCTAGGCTGCTGTTGTATGCCACATAGTGCTGCTCCTACAGCTTATGGACCACTGCCACTAATGCTTGGACTTGTTGGGTGAGGGTGGCGAGCTGGTTTAGTTGAGTGGTTTGAGATGGTGGTAACGGTGGAGCAGGGAGGCTAGCTTCCTATTGCTCGATCCATTGGGAAGGCTCTCCTATGCAATTGGTGGAGGCCTCTTATGCACGCATCACCACCATCGTTTGTTTAGGGGGAACAAGGCTCTGTGGCCTAGTACTGTAGGTCTTTTCTCTCTTTGTCGTCCCCCTTCTCGGCGCACCAATCTATTGATGCTAGATCACTTTCCTCGATCACCCATGAGCGTTCGATCACCTTCTTCAGCAGGCCTAAAATCTTTCGATGGGCTCCGCTCCGGTTGGGATCTTGTAAGAAATACTGAAGGCTGGTGATTCCGATGGGGACCCTTCATCGCTCAAGTTAGTACTTTGAGCAACAGTCGTGAGCTTGAAAAAAAGCTTGAGAGACTTAGAAAAGTTCTCTGTGTGAGCATATGTTTGCTTAGATTGAGTGTCTTACTTGGGCTTATTGACTCCCCTGGTCGAGGGTTCCTTTTACCCATTTTATAGATATTCAGAAGTCTTAAAACATAGCCACTTGGTAGAGAATGAGCGGTGAGGGCAGCAAAAGCGAAGTGTGCCTTCCTCATGGCATGTGAAAGCTGGCAGGACATGTCCCATCCGGTGTACGTGGCTGCAGCTGGTTGGTGGGCCAGGTCCCGTTAGACGTGAAAGGCCGCAGTTGGTTAGTGAGCTAGGTCCCATCATATGTGGGAGGCCGCATGGTAAGTGAGTCATATGAGCCATCCTTTAAGAGGGATCTTGCCAGGGAGATTGACTGGGGCACAGCCCGAATGGCCGAGTTAGGGTCCTACCTGGAAGGCCGATTGGGGGCACTGCCCAGATGGCCGAGTCGGGGTCCTACTTGAGAGGCCGACTGGGGGTGCTGCCCGGGTGACTGAGCCTCTTGGCTGGGGGTGTTGCCCGGGTGACCAAATCGGAGTCCTACTCCGAAGGCCGATTGAGGATGCTTCGAAAAGCTGGTATCACCGTTGACCAGGCGTGACTTTATTAGCTCCGTCAGATGATTTCTGTGTTGGTTGATCATGGCTTTACCAGGCAATCTCCATCGTTGATTGAGGGTGGCTTTATCAACCACATCAGAACTGAACATGGTACAACTGAAAAAGATGATCTCACAATTTAGCAAAATAAATTTCTCAAGAAGCAGGAATCAAGCAAAAAACATATCACCCAGAAAGGACAAAGCTAATCAAAGATAAGCACCGACTCAAAAGCAATCAATATCAAACACCAAAAAAACATATACACAAAAAGTTAAATATAGAAAATAAAATGACTATGAGATACATGACAAAAGTTTCAAATATCAAAGGGACAACTTTATGAAAAATACAGAAGCTGAAAGATTTATAAATAAACATGATAACTATTGATTATAATTATTGATGCTAGATCACCTTTCTCGATCGTCGGTGAGCATTTGGTCACCTTCTCCAATGAGCCAAGGATCTTTCAACGAGCTTCTCTTGATTGAGTGCCTGCAAGAAGTCTCGAGGGCCAAAGATTCCGACAGGAACCATCCAATACTCAAGTTAATGCTATGGGCAATAGCCGTGAGCTTGAAAGAAAGCTCGAGAGACTTGGAAGGAAGTGCTCTATGTGAGCGTACGCTTAGGTATTGTTGTCTCACCTGATCGGGGATCCCTCTTACCCATTTTATGAATATTTGTGAGACTCGAGATGTAACCACCTATCAAAGAATGCGCGGTGAGGGCAGCAATAGTGTGGTTTGCTTCCCTTGTGGCATATCAGAGTTGGTAGGTCAGGTCCCATCAGATATGGATGGCTGCAGCAAGGTTGGTGGGCCAGGTCCCGTCAAACCTAGATGGCCGCAGCAAGGTTGGTGGGCCAGATCCTGTCAAACATGGGTGGTCGTAGAAGGGTTAATGGGACATGTCCATTAGATATGGATGGCCACAGCAAGGTTGGTAGGCCCTATTAAATTTGAGCGACCACTAGGTTTGTCTCCCACATTTCATTTTCATTGAGATCTTGGATCGTGGGAGATCATGTGAGCAGTCTGCATGTCTGGCTGAGCCGTACGAGCTGTCCATGTAAGGAATCCTTCCCGAGAGACCGACTAAGGGCGCAGCCCGGGTGGCTGAGTCAAGGTCCTACTTGGGAGGCCGACTAGGGCACAGCCCGGGTGGCCGAGTCGGATCCTACCCGGGTTGCCAGCTAAAGGCGCAGCTCGGGTGGCTGAGTCGAGGTCCTACCCGAGAGGCCGGTTGGGTCGCAGCCCGGATGGCCGAGATGGGTCCTACCTGAGAGACAGGGACCTACTTGAAGGCCGATTGGGGGTGTAGCCCGGGTGGCTAAGTCGGACCCTACTCGAGAGGCCAACTATGGGTGTAGCCCGGGTGGCCGAGTCGGAGTCCTACCTGAGAGACCGGCTGGAGCATCGCCCGGATGGCCGAGTTAGGTCCTACCCAGAAGGTCGACTGGAGTACTCTAAAGGATGATCATCATCGTTGATCAGGTGTGACCTTATCGGCTTCATCAGATGATCTCTGTCGTTGATCAGCAGATGCCCCCCAGCTCCTAAGCATTGCAGCCATGTGGTTTGCATCCACCAATTGAAAGGAGCGTAGAGCCTCACTGTGTTGAGATTCGTGTGCCAATAACTACGGAGCCAGGCACATGCTCTTCGAAAGGCATGGTCTTTTCATATTTAAGGATAGGCATATGATGCGATATAGCCAACGCACAATGAGCTATAGTTGCAAAATCGATGCACCCTTCAGACGACAAAAAGTGGCATGCTATTATTGGGGTGTCGTCATTAATGTCCCATCATTAGTTGCAGATCGCGCCTTCTCACGCACTGCTGGAGTGTTGCACCTCGGGTGGTGAGGGGTCACTCGATGGTTGGGATGTTGCCCCAAAATGCGAGAGTCCATGTGGCCATATGATCGGGCGGGACAATTTGAAAGTCAAGTATAAAAGGTATCCTGCCTCCTCTGCTGAACCTTTTATGCTTCCAGTGCCTTTGAAACGAGAATTCCCTTTCTAGCTTCCCTTGAGTTTGTGCTTTCCTGGTCCTCCATTTTTCTTCGCATTCTTCTTCTTCTTCTTCTTTGGTCAACCATGGACCTTAGTCACATTAGGAAGGGCAAGAGGCCCATAGTCTATTCCTCCTCCTCTTCCTCCTTTGAGGATGAGGTTCCTTTGGTGCGGCGTCATAGGGTTGGCGGGATAACTATCCACGAGCCCTCGACTGCTGTAGTCCGTCTGGCGTCTCCTCCGGCCACCATGCCTAGTTCGCCTGACCCGAAGAGCGTCTGCTCCACTATGACCCCTGAGGACGTAGCGAGTCTTAGGTCTAGGTATAGGATTCCGAAAGGAATACAATTGTCTATCTCTGGGCCCAGCGATAGGGTGACCGCCTGCCATCCGGAGGTATTGCATTGTACGAGTTCTTTAGGGTAGGCCTCCATCTTTCTCTCTACCCCTTCATCATCAACCTCTTGAAGAGGTATGAGCTTGTCCCGGCATAGTTGGCTTCAAACTCCTTTTGGACCATCTGTGCCTTCATTGTTCTTTGTCACTATCTTGGTCCTATGGCTCGGGTTTCTTTGTTCCGGGTCATGTACTGCCTCCACCACCACCCCTCTAAAACTAGATGGTGGGTCTTCTCTCCTAGACCTGGTAGGGTTATGAAACTCGACCTCCCCTCCTCCATCAAGGGATGAAAATTTCGATTTTCCTACGCCCATATTAAGGGATTGAGAGTGAGTTGGGGGAACCTAGACCTGTCCCCAAATAAAAACTTAGCAGTAGAGCAAAGGGACCGGGAGGTTTTTGATTAGTTGCTGTCCTCCTAGGTTTCTCCTTGCCGAGAGCTTCTGTCAAAGAGGAACCTCCAAGAGGCTAGTATGAGTCCGGCGCTGACCCTCGGTGAGCATAGGGCTTCTTTTTCTCTTATTTATGTTGATGCTTATTTTGACCCTCTATCTTTTGCAGGAATGAAGTTCACAGTTAATTAGTTGAAGGGGGTCGTAAAGAAAAGAAGGGAGGCGACCGGCGATGCAGGGAGGCCGGAGCTGAAAAGGCCTCGCCCAAATCCTCGACGTCGCCCCCATGCCAGCGTCAGGGGGCCCATGAGGAGGCGGTCCATGTTATAGTGGCCCCGATCGAGGTGGCTTTGGTTGAGGCAGCCCTGGTGGAGGCCCCGATCGGAGCAACTCCAGCGATGGCAGAGCCAAAGGGTAGTGGGGGTTTCTCCACGTGCCGGGAGTAATATAGCGACGGCGGCACCCGAGCCCACATTCCAAGTAGTGGGGGCCCTGGACCAACGATGGCACATCCCATGGTGGGCGAGCCCACAAGCCCAATGGTTCCCCCATCAAGGATCTTAGCATTGCACAACGGCCGTCTGGTGGAGCGGCTACTAGAGCGCACCTTTCTGCCACAAGTCCAAGAGGAGCTCTGCTGTCAGAGCATCCTGGAGGTCCTGGACGGCCTCTACACTTCATTACTCCGAGTAAGTAATTTTGTTCACCTCACTTTGAATTTGCTTTTCTTTGCGACATAGTGTTTTGACTTGTCTCCTCGTCATGTAGGTGGTGTGTGGCACATTCACCTTGAGAAATGCTTGACTCCAGACCATCAATTCCTGCAGCCTCGCCCGAAGGGAGGTAGTCGTTGCCCGAGCGCAAGCCAAGAAGGCGGTCGAGTAGCTGGCCTTCATTCGAGCCTGGGGGCAGCAATGACTCCAGGCCGCCAAGGAAGCGAGCCATGAGCTAGAGGTGTAGCTCGTAGGGGTAGAAAGGGAGACTGGGCCAAGATCAAAAGCACGCAGACCACCGAACTGAAGTTGGCGAAGGCCATGGCGAAGGTGGCCAGCCTCAAGTTTTAGCTCGAGGAATTCGGCCTGAGAGTGGATGCGGCAGAGGCCCTTGCTCGGGATGCGGCGGAGGCCCAGCGCACCGAGGAGAGAGCTGCCAATGCCAACGTTGAGGCATGGGCCACTAGGGAGGAGGCTACTAGGGCAGTGGAGCTATACAAAAGCTCCACAGATTTTGCCGGTGAGGTCACAGAGGCGACATGCGATGCATTCCTCAAGGGGCTTGAGGAATGCAAGAACAAAGTCGCCTAGGCCTTCAACATCATCGACCTCGACAACATCACCGTCGAGGATCCGGAAGAGTTGGCAAAGGCACCAGCGACGGAGGAGGCAAAATAAGCCACAAGCGGCGGTGGCGACTCCGTCGAGGCCGAAGAAGGAGATGGCCCCACACCTGCCGAGGAAAGATCTCCGCCGGGGCCCATTGAGCCATAGGGCGGCCTTTTTGTATTTTGCATTTTGCTTTTGTATTTTTGTTTTTTGCTTTCACTTGTAATCCAACTTTGATTGGCTTCCTTCGTATGTAATGCATTCAATCATTAATGAAAGAATTTTTTTCTTAAGTACTACGTATACCTTGCCTTGTGTGAAATTTGGTCTCTTTGTGTATTGGACACTTAGCATTTTGCATTTGCATGCTGGCTTCGGCCCCTAACTCCTTCGTGTTAAAGTATCCTATCCTCCTTGTGTCACTTCTGGGGTTAACAACTCGAGCCTGCCTTGCATGAATTCATGGGCGCAGCGACAGCCAAGTGCTTCGACTCTCTGGAAGAGCCTTCAAGCAAGGTTGGAGGCAAAGCTGCGTATCTTTTGACTAGCAAGAGATGGATTAGACTCCTTCAGCCCATTGAGGAAGGTTGTCGAATTATTGCCTATGAATTGAGTTTAGGTCTTACCCATTGGCTGCTGGAGTCCTACCCAGAGTTGCTGGAACACTGCTCGAGTGGTTATTGAGACCGACTTGGAGCTGCAGAGGGCAGCTGGGGGCGCAGCCCGGGTGACTGAGTTGGGTCCTACTCGGAAGGCTGAGTCGGGCCTTACCCGGGAGGTCGACTGGAGGCACAGCCCAGGTGGCTGACTCAGGTCCTACCTGGGAGGCCAGCTGAAGGACGTAGCCTGGGTGGCCGAGTCAGGACCCATTCGGGAGGCCGACTGGGGGCACAGCTCGGGTGGCCGAGTTGAGGCCTTACTTGGGAAGCGGCTAGAGGGCGCAGCCCGGGTGGCCGAGTCGGGCCCTACCCAGGAGGCCAGCTAGGAGTGCAACCCGGATGATTGAGTTGGGGTCCTACCCTAAAAGTCAGCTAAAGGACGCAGCCTAGGTGGTCGAGTCAGGGTCCTACCCAAGAGGCCAATTGGAGGCACAACCTGGGTGGCCAAGTCGGGGTCCTACTCGGAAGGCCAACTGAAGATGACCCAAGGGTTACTAAGACCGCTTGGGGGCTGCTGAGACCAGCTCGGGGCTACTGAGATCGGCTTGGGGGCAGCTGAGACCGGCTCGAAGGTTACTGAGACCGACTTGAGGCTGTTGGGACCGACCCAAGGGCTACTAAGACTAACCCGATGGCTATTGAGACCATTTCAGGGGCATCCAATGATTGTAAGCTAGGAGGGTCGACGTCTTCCAACTATGAGTCAATCAAACTCATCCGACGCAGGGTCAGAAAATGGGTATCCGACGACTGTGAGTTGGGAGGTCGATGTCTTTTAACTGTGAATCGAGTGTACCCATCCGACGCGAAGTCAGAAAGTTATTGTCATCCAGCAACTGTGTTGGAAGGTCGACGTCTCCCGACTGTGGGTCAATTGGAGCTGTCCAATATAGTGTACAATGCGAAGTTGGAAACTTGTCATTATCCAGTGAATGTGGGCTGAAAGGTCGATGTCTCCAGCTGTAGGTCCACTAGAGTCATCCGACATAGTGTACGACGTGAAGCCAAAAAGTTATCATCGTCCAGTGACAGTGGGCTGGAAGGTCGACGTCTTCCGACTGTGGGTCCACTGGAGTCATCCAATATAGTTGGGAATCTGACCTTCAGCCTATGAAGTAAGTTGGATGATGAGACAGAGTATTTGAAGCTCCTTTTATTCCCATCAACTGGATCCTTACGCATCATTGGTAGTATATGCGGAGGTTGTCCGCATTCCAGGTCGGTGATTCATGTCAGTGCCTCAACTTCGACTCATTTGGTGAAGTAGTCGATGGCAACAAGCAGAAACCTCCGCTGGCCGAAGGCTAGGGGGAATGGTCAAAGGATATCATCCTTCATTGAGCGTAAGGATAAGGAGATGAGAGCGGGCTTAGCTGAGAAATGGGCTACCGTTGGATGTATGTCATTGGCAACTGTCATACTTCCAGACTAGCTCAGCTACATCTTCTCGGATGGTGAGCTAGTAGTACCCCTGATGGAGCACCTTGTACACCAACAACCTATCCCCCAGGTGGTTTTCATCGATGCCTTCGTGAATCTCCCGGAGGATGTAGTTGGCATCTGTAGGGCCTATGCACTTGAGGAGAGGATAGGAGGACCTTCTGTATAGTCGTTCATCCAACACTACGAATCTAGAAGCTCTCCATTTGAGTAACCTAGCCTTTGCGTGATCAGCAGGAAGGGTGTCATCAATGAGGTAACGGATGTAGGCGTCCATCTAAGTTGGATCCTTTATAACTAGCAAGGCCTCTTCTATGGCATCGATACTTGGGACTTCCAGATGTTTAATGTAGGTCCTCCCTAAGGCGTTGTCCACCGAGGTAGCCAGCCGAGACAAGGCATCGACCCTGGCATTTTTACCTCTAGGGATGTAGCTGATGCAGAAGTAAGCCAGAGTGGAGGTCTATGATCAACCTTATTCAAATACGAGACGTGATGGGGTTTCGAGCTTCATATTCTCTGATGATCTATCTAAAGACTAGCTGAAAGTCGATGAAGGCTCTGAGGCGCTTTCCTTCGAGCTTCTGCGCAAGTCTTATTCCTGCCAGCACGGCTTCGTACTCAGCTTGATTATTAATGGCCTCGAAGAAAAATTGGAAGGCATACTCTACTACCATCCCCTTCGGGCTTGCAAGAATAAAGCCTGGTCCGCTCCCTTGGGAGTTTGATGCACTGTCAACATAAAGAATCTAGATCTCTTTTGCTCCTTTTGGTTCAACATCCAGGGCCGTTGGAGAGGGTTCCTCTGGCTGCCCCTTGGTCCAGGTGCACTCGACCAAGAAGTCCACTAAGACTTGGGATTTAATGGGGCCAACCTTGGTCAGAATGAAACATCGAATTTGCCCAACCTGACCACCCACTTAGCGAGTCATCCAGAGGTGTCTGAATGGGTGTCTGTTCCTTGTTTAACTCCAAAATCTTAGTATTCTATTCTTGGTTTTTTTTTTGTGTTTTTCTATTCTGTTTCTTGGACTTGAGCTCTTAGTTTTCTTGTTTCTGGTTGAGTCATGTCTTTGGAGCCATCTGAATATTTTCTGGTTCGATTTGATGGCAAGAACTATTCTATTTGGGCATTTCAGTTTTAAATCTTTGTCAAGGGAAAGGAATTATGGGGTCATATTGATGGGACAAATTCTGCACCTAACAGCGACAAGGAGAAGGAGAAATATGAAATGGGAGGTGAAGGATGCTCAGATTATGTCTTGGATCCTTGGAAGTGTGGAACCCTCATACTTCTCAATCACAAGCCATATAAGAATTCTAGAGAAATGTGGGATTACTAGAAAAAAAATTTACAACCAAAGCAATATAGCACGAAGGTTTCAATTGGAACTTGAGTTGGGTCAACTCACTCAAGGAGGTATATCAATCCAAGAGTTTTATTCTATCTTTGAAAATCTTTGGGCTAAGTATACTGATATTGTGTACGCAAGTGTACCTCCTGAAGGACTCATTGCTATCCAAAGTGTGCATGAGACTAGCAAGCGTGACTAGTTTTTAATGAAGTTAAGGAGGAATTTTGAAGCAATCGGGTCCAACCTGATGAACAAAGAACCAGTTCCTTCATTGGATATTTGTGTAGGAGAGCTTCTTAGGAAAAACAACGGCTCATTATACAAGCTGTCTTAGAGCAGAATGCTCAAAATTCTACTCCAATTCCTATTGCCTACGCTACTCAAGGAAGGTCTAAAGGAGGCAGAGATATGACCAATGTCCAGTGCTATAGTTGTAAAGGATTTGGGCACATTGCTACTGATTGTACTAAAAAGTTATGCAATTATTATAAGAAAACATGGCATATCATCAAAGATTGTTCCACTCGGCTTCCAAAGAAATCTGAAACTGCCTATAATGTCTCGGTTGGTCCCTCCAATGCCCTTAGTCCAGGTCAGTCTTTTATTACTCCTGAAATGGTCCAACAAATGATAGTTTTTGCCCTTTCCGCTTTAGGCCTTTCAGGTAACAAAATTCTAATATTAAACCTTGGTATTTTGATTCTGGTGCTTCCATCATATGACCAACACTGTCTTACCTTTAAATAATGTTCAAAAATATAACAAAGACCTTCAAATTCATATTGCTGATGGTAATTCCTTACCTATCATAGCTGTTGGTGATATTTTAGCCTCTTTAATACTATTTTTGAGTCTCCTAAGCTATCCACTAATCTTATATCAGTCAGCCAATTAGTTAATAATTGTACTGTTCAATTCTAAAATTCTGATTGTCTTATGCAAGATCAAGTGTCTGGGAAGATAATCACGAAGGGACCTAAAGTGGGACATCTCTTTCCTTTGCTTCTATCTCCCTCTCTCGGTATCGAATTATGTTGCTTGTAATGCTGCTCAATGTGATAATCAGGTGTGGCATAGACGTTTAGGATACCCTAATTCTCATGTACTTCGAGTCTTGCTTAACTCTCGTTTACTTGAAAATAAATATTCACTTCTTCTAATGATATGGTTGATTGTGCATCTTGCAAACTTGGTAAAAGCAAAACACTTCCTTTTCCACTGCATAAAACCCGCACAACCAAGCCTTTTGAACTCGTACACACTGATGTATGGGGTATTGCACCTGTAATTTCTTATGAACATTACAAATACTTTGTTACATTTATCGATGATTTCACTTGCTTTACTTGGGTATATTTTCTTCAGTCTAAGAGTGAGGTTTTCTCTGTATTTAAAGTCTTTCTTGCTTTAGTTGAAGCACAATTTTTTGCCAAAATTAAAATCTTGCAGTCTGATTCAGGTGATGAATACATGTCAAATGAATTTTAATTTTTTCTTCAAAGTGATGGGATCATATCACAACATTCTTGTCCTTTCACTCCACAACAAAACAATATGGCTGAAAGAAAGAATCGACATCTTCTTAATGTTGTTCGCACTCTTCTAATTGAGTCTTGTGTTCCTTCTCATTTTTGGTGTGAAGCTTTATCTACTGTTGTTTATTTGATTAATAGATTACCATCTTCCAACTTGAATAATGATTCTCCTTACTTCCTTTTGTTTGGGTATGCACCAAATTATTTCAATCTTCATATTTTTGAATGTGTTTTTTTTGTTCACCTTCTTGCGCATGAGAGAAATAAACTTACTGCCCAATCTATCAAGTGTGATTTCTTAGGATATGCTGGAACTCAAAAAGGATTTCTTTGCTATGATTCTCATGCCCATCGAACTCGTGTGTCTAGGAATGTCATTTTTTTTTGAAAATCAGCCATTCTTTAGCGCCCAACAAACTTTCGAATTCCCTTCTCTATCTACTTTACCATATTTTCCTCAGTCACCAACACCAGTACAAAGGTTTAAATCGGGTTATGTTTATCGTAGGCGCACTCCTCCCGCATATGATCCTCCTACATGTCTTACTAAAGTTCCTCCACATCTTCCTGTGACATCAGATCCTGTTCTACCCATTTTCGATGATCCAACTCCTCTTCGTAGAAGCTCTAGACCTCACAAACCTCCTAAAAGGTATGGTTTTTTAACCCCTATAGCTATATCTACTACCATGTCTTCTATTTTCATTCCTACTTGTTATAAGTATGGAACATGAGTGTTGGCAAAAAGCAATGGAAGCAGAACTTTAAGCACTTAAGGAAAATCATACTTGGGACATTGTTTCTTGTCCTCCAAATGTTAAGTCCATTGGTAGTAAATTGGTCTATACTGTGAAACTCAAGTCTGATGGCTCTCTAGATAGATACAAAGCTCGATTGGTTGCTCTTGGCAATAAACAAGAATATGGCCTCGACTATGAAGAAACATTCGCACCAGTTGCTAAGATGACCACGATGAGAACCATTCTTGCTGTTGCATCCTCTCAATCTTGGCCTTTACATCAAATAAATCTAAAAAATGCCTTCTTGAATGGGGACCTTAAGAAAGAAATTTACATGAAACTTCCAACCGTATGTCAATGATGGATTCTCATGAAGTTTGCAAGCTACGATGCTCTTTGTATGGGTTAAAGTAGGCACCTAGAGCCTGGTTTGAAAAGTTTCGCAGTACTCTTCTCACTTTCTCTTTCATGCAAAGTCAATATGATTCCTCACTCTTCTTTTACAAGACAACCACTGGTATGGACTTTCTCTTAGTTTATGTTGATGATATTATCATCACTGGTAATGACAATGGGCTGATCACTAAGCTTCAAAAAATATTGCATAGTACATTTCAAATGAAAGATCTTGGACATCTCACATTTTTTGGGACTGGAAGTTCACTCTCGAGATCATGGTTTGTTCTTAAACCAACATAAATATATTCAAGATCTCATTGAACTAGCTGATTTAAATGATTCTACTGCCGTTGATATGCCAATGGAGGTGAATGTAAAATACTGCAAAGATGAAGGCGAGCTTTTGCCTGATCCTTTCTATATAGACAACTTGTTGGTAATCTTATCTACCTAACAATCACAAGACCCGATATCTCATAAGCTGTCCATATAGTTAGCAAATTTATGCACTCACCTAGATATCTTCATCTTGCCGCAGTCGTCACATTATTCGATACTTAATTGGGTCACCTACTTGTAGGTTATTTTTTCCTACAAAATTTGCTCTTCATTTGACTGCCTATAGTGATGCAGATTAGCCTAGCCCAGGATACTAGAAAATCTATAACAGGCTGGTGCATTTTTTTTGGAGATGCCTTATTTCTTGGAAGTGTAAGAAGCAGGACTGTCTCTAAATCTTCCACGGAGGCCAGTATAGAGCCATGTCTGTAGCTTGTTCTGAAATTATGTAGTTACGAGTTCTTCTTTCTGAACTTGGATTTCCTCCAACTGAACCTACTCCCCTTCATGGTGATAATACCAGTGCCATTCAAATAGTTGCAAATCCAGTATATCATGAACGCATAAAGCACATAGAGATGGATTGTCATTATATTAGGGATGCCTCTACTCGAGATGTTATCACTCTTCCTCATCTTACTACTGGTCTTTAAATAGCTGATATCTTTACAAAAGCTTTAACATGCCAACGACACATGTTTCTCAGTAGCAAATTGATGCTGATAGACTTACCCACATCAATTTGAGGGGGATATGTCAATATATTCATCTTTCCTTATTTAGTCTTTGTATGGTTGTATATTCCTTGATTACCTCTCTAAGATTTTCATTATTGTTGTATATATTCTTATTGTAATTATTGTTGTATTTCTTCCTATAATAGGCCTGGAATTAAGGGATCAAACTGGGATATGATTATGGCCTACAATTAAGGGATCTGATTGGGATATGATTACCTAGAATTAAGGGATCCGATTTTTTAATGTCTATATATTGTAATTCTCTATGTGAAATCAAGCAGAAAAATATTTTTAAAAATTCTCTTTTATATTTATCACCCAGGAGGCTGGCTATGGGCACAACTCGGATGGCCGAGTCGAGTCCTACTCAGGAAACCGGCTGAAGGCACAACCCAGATGGCCAAGTCAGATCCTATCCGGAAGGACGGCTGGAGGCATAGCCCGGGTGACCAAGTCGGGGTCTTACCTGGAAGGCCGGCTAGGGGTGCAGCCCGAGTGACCGAGTCGGGTCCTACCAGGAGGCTGACTGGAGGCATAGCTTGGATGACCGAGTTGGGTCCTACCTGGAAGGCCGACTGAAGTACTCTAAAAGGATGATCACCACTGTTGATCAGGTGTGACCTTATCAACTTCATCAGATGATCTCTGTCGTTAGTTGGGTGTGTCTTCATCAACCACATCAACAACCACTAAACAGAACAAGTTCTTAACATTTTCCATTGCTTCAAAATTTACATGGATAAGAAGCATCCATTTTAGAATTTAAATAATGACAATTTCAAAGATTTAAACAAGAAAATAAGGAGACCTTTCTCCAGTTACCCACTGGCCCAGGCAAAGGCAAATCGTGAGAAATAGGGTTTGATGTTGTTATACTATTTTCTCCAAATTTCTGCTTATATTGATTTTCATTCACACCTCTGACCATGGGAAAGACATAGCAACTAGTCCAAAAATGTTCATATAAAGGAAAATGGAAAGCAAATTCTAATATGTCAAACAATCAGCTATCAAGAATTCAACTAGAAGGATAAATCATGTAAAATGGAAAAGAATAAAGTTAGTTTGCTACATCACCTTTAATTTGTTGCATTTTATTTTGTGGGGGCATTTGGCATGGAATGATCCATCTAAGATCATCAATAACCTAAGTGAAGGTAATAAGATCACCATGTTCGGTACTTGGGTTGCACCTTAGTGATCTCAAGTCAACCCACCTCTAAAATCATTACTCAAACCAATGATCCTAAAAATAATCTTAAGGGCAAATTTAAGATCACCAAGGATAGTGATTATGGGTCAAGATTTGAGGACCAAGACACCCCTCGCCTATGAGAAAAAGGACACCCATAAAAAAAAACCTAATATTATTTTTTATTAATATAATATTATTTAATATTACAAATTATATTATAAGAGGTAAACTTGGCTATAATTCGAATATAACCAAGTCTGCCTTATATTATAATATAACATTATCATATTACGTTAAATTTAATAATGATATAATGTAGTTTAATATTATATTATATATTATATTATAATAGATAATATGAAATAATAATAAAGTATCATAATAGTTGCAAAATATATCCATGATAGTTTTACTATTGCATGGCCAATAATCTTAAATTCACATGGATATTAGAGATCTTTAATCATTGGAACACAACATACTAAATGCGAAAATCTTAGATCACCAAACATTAGGTAACTCCAAGATAAGGATTGCTAGTAAACTAAGATCACCACGATTATCCCGATTAGGTTACCTATTGGAGATTCTAGTAAACCAATTCCCTTTCCTTGTCCCTGTTCCTCTGTTCACCAGTAATTAGTCGAAGATATTGAGGGTGATGAAGGAGACCATAAGGTGCTGCATCTCCTGCATCCTGCCGTGCAGCACGTTCAACGTGGTCCGCATTGTGTACGCCAACGGGCATATCGAGGAGATCAGCGGCACGACGCTGGCGAGATCATGCAGGCGTACCCCAAGCACGTCCTCTGAAAGCCGCCCTCCGCAGTCTCGAACGATGGCATCATCCCCAATGCGATGATACTACCACCCAATGCCAAGCTTCAGAGAGGGAAGATTTATTTCCTCATGCCGGTGTCATCGGTCCCAGAGAAGGCCTGATCGAGGCATACGATGAGGAAGAAGAAAAGAGAAGAGGAGAGCAACAGTCTCTTGAGCGAAAAGACGAGGCTCCTCGCCAACAAGCGGTACCTGTTGGAGATTTTATCAGAGAAGGTGTCGATAGGTGGGGGAGGATCGAGGTCTGGCGGCCTCATTTGGAGAGCATCTCAAAGGTCTCAAATGATTTCTAATTAAAGATGAACGTTCTTTCTTTCAATTCCTATTTTCTTTGTGGTCTATTTTTTGTTTTAAAGCATCTTCAGAGCTTCTTTGGAGATGATGAAGTTTTGTATAGAAAGTTAACAGTACCCTTCTTTCTCTCTCCTTTGTTTCATGCGATGTAAGTGGTTTCAAGTGCGCGTTTAGTTTCTCCTTTTGTTGCCAAAGAGCTTGGGGCATCGATAGCGGGTGGGGAGAGGGATACAGATTAATTGGAGGTGTGAGTTGCTTTGTTGTTTTGGGTAAGAGTTGTAATGGAGGGAGAGAAAAAGGGAGCGGGTGGTATTGTGAGTGCTGCCGCATCTTCTTNGATATAATGTAGTTTAATATTATATAATATATATTATATATTATATTATAATAGATAATATGAAATAATAATAAAGTATCATAATAGTTGCAAAATATATCCATGATAGTTTTACTATTGCATGGCAAATAATCTTAAATTCACATGGATATTAGAGATCTTTAATCGTTGGAACACAACATACTAAATGCGAAAATCTTAGATCACCAAACATTAGGTAACTCCAAGATAAGGATTGCTAGTAAACTAAGATCACCACGATTATCGCGATTAGGTTACCTAATGCCCATTATAAGAGAATTTTAACACGTTGGCATGATACTCCCAACACAGATAGCAATTTACAAATAGAAGTTGTTGATGTTTACCAAACTTCATACAAATATCAACAAAAAAAAAACAATGACTTAATTCATTAGAAGAACTGCAAAATCATCGGTGCAAAATTTTGCTTACCCATATTATGACACATAACAATTTCAATGTGGATAAAGGATGGAAATATACCTTCAAACAAAGGCATGCAGAGGCATCTTAGTTGACAATACCTCATGCAAGTGCCAGGTAGGACTATGTTGTACAACATGTATCAGTCGTGATATGTTGCATGATGCATAAACATCGAGTAATAATAGCATCAAACATAACATGCCCTTATAGAAGACTGCAGGTCTACAGAGTATCATAAAGAACATACACTTAGTCCATAAGACAGATATGACAGTAACTTAGTCCAGAAGACAGATATGACAGTAACACATGTTCTGCCATAGACAAGACTTTTCTCGCTCCAATTTCTACACCTAAGTATTAAGTGCTTAAGAAACCAAGATGAGCCATCACAATGTTAATTGACATGACACAGACCGGAATTGCATCCTATCATTAGAAGAATAGTCTACAAAAAGAAAATGAAAACAGAATGCCATTGATTATAAAAGAACAAGGCTACATTGGATGAGTTAATTACAAATTCCCGACATGACTTGAATGTGAGATTCTAGTAGTCATTTTCTCAGATTTTTCAGCTAATTTTCATGGTCCAATGTTATACACACTTAAGTGGCACTTATGATAGTCACCTTCTATAACGCCCCAACCCGCTAACTAGACTCACTACAAAAAAAAATGGGGAACAACAACGCTCCAACGCTTTTCAAAGCATCAGCCTGATAATAAGTTTTAACGATGCTTTTAAGTGTTAGGCACTCGATTTTTGATGCAGACGCTTAAAAGCATTGGCATTGTAAATTTAAATCGTGGGATGCCGATGCTAATAAGCGTCAGCATCAATTTTTTTTGTCGATATTTAAAAGCATCGGCACCGTAATTTTTTAATACTATGGCCGTCTCTCCAACCGGATGGCCGAGGCCCACGAGCACGGCCACCTTGCCCTCCACCATGGCCACCGTCAGCAGCAACAGCAGCCGAGGTTCGGCAGAGGGCTGAGGAGCGCCGAGGAGATCGTGGAGGTCCAGGGGGGCCACATTGTTTGCTCGATCGGGCGCAAGGACCGCCACAGCAAAGTATGCGCCGCCAAGGGCCCCCGAGATCGCCGCATGCCTATTGGAGATTCTAGTAAACCAATTCCCTTTCCTTGTCCCTGTTCCTCTGTTCACCAGTAATTAGTCGGAGATATTGAGGGTGATGAAGGAGACCATAAGGTGCCGCATCTCCTGCATCCTGCCGTGCAGCACGTTCAACATGGTCTGCATTGTGTACGCCAACGGGCATATCGAGGAGATCAGCGGCACGACGCTGGCGAGATCATGCAGGCGTACCCCAAGCACGTCCTCTGAAAGCCGCCCTCCGCAGTCTCGAACGATGGCATCATCCCCAAGGCGATGATACTACCACCCAATGCCAAGCTTCAGAGAGGGAAGATTTATTTCCTCATGCCGGTGTCATCGGTCCCAGAGAAGGCCCGATCGAGGCATACGATGAGGAAGAAGAAAAGAGAAGAGGAGAGCAACAGTCTCTTGAGCGAAAAGACGAGGCTCCTCGCCAACAAGCGGTACCTATTGGAGATTTTATCAGAGAAGGTGTCGATAGGAGGTGGGGGAGGATCGAGGTCTGGCGGCCTCATTTGGAGAGCATCTCAAAGGTCTCAAATGATTTCTAATTAAAGATGAACGTTCTTTCTTTCAATTCCTATTTTCTTTGTGGTCTATTTTTTGTTTTAAAGCATCTTCAGAGCTTCTTTGGAGATGATGAAGTTTTGTAAAGAAAGTTAACAGTACCCTTCTTTCTCTCTCCTTTGTTTCATGCGATGTAAGTGGTTTCAAGTGCGCGTTTAGTTTCTCCTTTTGTTGCCAAAGAGCTTGGGGCATCGATAGCGGGTGGAGAGAGGGATACAGATTAATTGGAGGTGTGAGTTGCTTTGTTGTTTTGGGTAAGAGTTGTAATGGAGGGAGAGAAAAAGGGGAGGGGGTGGTATTGTGAGTGCTGCCGCATCTTCTTCCGACGACCACAGCTTTCTCTTTTTCTGCCCTTTTGGGTTTGTTATTTTTTTTTAAAGCATGGCAAGATTAAGATTTGCCAACGCATCGGGAAGTAAAGCATCGGTAAGATTAAGATTTGCCAATGCTTAAAAGCGCCGAAACTTCTCGACTCTTTTTTAAAGCGTTGGAATTTTTGGTCTCACTCTCGCTTTTCCGACACTTACAAGCGTCGGAGCAATATTTTTCGACGCTTTTAAGCATCGGCGCAATATTTTTGACGCTTTTAAGCATCGACAAATAATATTTTTAGCATCGGGATAGCATGAATTTGTTATAGTGACTGGATACGTGACATGGCCACATCAGTGAATTTTGAAGATTTGGATAATTATTAAGAAAAAATAGGCTTGCATAAGTTCTAGGATCATACCTAGGAGTTATATGGCTAATGTCACATGTTCAGCCCAATGAGCGAGTTAAGGCATGACGCATGCATTCCTTCAACTCCAATGATCTAGATCCCTAAAATCTCCTCTTAAAGCATGCCATGATCTATATGTTCTGTTACTTTTCCGCATTAGGGTCATTGCCATGAAGATGTAGGAAACAAAAATATGAGAAAATCACTCAAATTTACGAGAGCCTTATATTTGGGTGTGGAACATCAAAATAACCTATTCATAGCCGAATTTCACCTCTAAGAACATAGTTTGAAATCACACTCCAAAAACACAAATGATGGTCAATTTATCTTTTTACTAGATGAATAAAAGGGTAAAAATAATCAAAGTTAGCAAACAAGTATATTATATAAAATGAACAACTCAACTCAACTCATCTCATCTAAGCCTTTTCCCAACTACATGGGTTCGGCTACATAAATTTGCTTCCTCCACTCTGCTTTATTCACGACCAAGTCAACATTTAAATTACAAATATTTATATCTTTTTTAATTAATTTTGTTCATATTAATTTAGATCTACCTCTACTTCTAACCTTACCATGAATTGTTAAAAGATCACTCTTTCTAACTAAAGCATCTAAAGGTTTAAGTTATATATCAAACCATCGTAATCGATTTTCTCTCATTTTATCTTTAATTGGGGCTACTCCTATCATTTCTTTTATATTTATTTCTAATTTTATTTTTTAAAGTTTTACCATATATCCAACTTAAGATACGCATTTTTGTTACACTTAATTTATTCACATATTGTTTCAATAATGCCAAACACTTTATTCCATATAGCATAGTTGGCCTAATAGCAATTTTATTAAAAAAAATTTTAATTTTAATGGGATGCACCGATCATATAATACTTCCGAAGCACTCCTCACTTAATCCATCCTGCATTAACTCTATGATTCACATCTTCACCTATTTTACCTTCTTGCTGGATAATTAATTTCAAATACCTAAATTTTTTGTTCCTTGATATCTCTTGGCTTAATATTCATTATTTTTTCATTTGTACTTCTACTTCCACTAAAATTATATTTCATATATTCAGTTTTAGTTCTACTAATCTTAAAACCTTTAGATTCTAAAGCCTCTCCAAATCTCTGGCTTAGCATTTACCCCAGATTTAGTTTCATCAATCAACACTATATTATCTGCAAATAACATACACAATGAGATATCATTTTGAATATATTTGATTAATTCATTATATTATATAATAAACATAAAATAAAATCTAGTTAGATATCCCAATATGCCAGTGTTGGTAAGTGTCAAATAACTTGCAATGCATTGGCATTCTAAACCACCAAGGGATCAATCTACTCCTCCACAGAATGACAAGTGCTCCAAAACAATTTGAGGTTTGCTGTGACCCAAATCTAGCAAACAATTGAACTATAGCAAAATTTTGATACAATGGTTTCTCATGGGAATAAGAAAAAAGATTAGATAATCTTAAGCAGAATTAGAACTGACAAGCAAACTTACAAGCCCATGCTCAATCTTGTAAACATGGCTAAACACATGATTTGGATAAATAATGGATGCAGAATAATTTAGAGTGTAAAACTCATACCTACAATGTATGCTTGCATAATATTTCGATTAATCAAACAATAAATTGTAAGCATTAACCATAAGAATTAAACACTCAATATGAAAAATATTAAAAATAAAATAACTAATAAAATAAATTATATTCATTGATAGATTACATCAATGCTCTAGAAAAAGAAATTAGTTCATAATAAAAGCAAAAAGAAAATTAAAGAAACTTATATTTTTCATTGAAAGCAATTGATGAAACGCAGCGAGAATCCTTCTTAATTAAAAAACTCTAAAAGTCTCAGCTCTCTCTATCTCTATTGATGCAAACCGTTGTCTCCTTTTTATAGTTGGAAAGTCATTGTCCATACCGTGAGAAATCCATGTGAAAATCACAGCCTCAAAATTCTCTCAAGTGCACCTCTTTCTATTGCCATTGGATGGATGATTGGATGGCTGAGATGGGCCCAATGAAAACCACCCAAAGATGGATAAGGATGAAGTACGGCATTTCTGCCAAGCAGGTGCGGGTCCCGTGTTGAATCCGCTTGAAGGAGTCCGCTTGCCACCTTCTTTTCTACCGTTTGGATCCCAACGTCCACGCTTCACGAAGTCCGCTTGTTTCTCCTCCTCTCTCATATATTGTCTTTAAAAGCCCATGAGAATATTTAATCTCTTAAATATACCTGCAGGTTATATAACAACGAGTGGCTAATGGTGTAGCATTGTTCATTATGATTTCAAGCCTACTAGATAGGATGATAAGATAGTATTTTTTAATTCTTATTCTTTAGTGCTCTTAATATGCATATAAATTTAAGGAACAATGATGTATGAATGTGTAAAAATTGAACTTTCTATGCAGTAAGGTAATGCTGAAAGTAAATAAAATTAAATAAATTTAATTTAAAATAAATTAAAAAGTAGCTAATATTGTTATCAAGTATATGAATTAAATGATCAAATTTATACTTATCACATAATAATGTTGAATCAACCAAACTCAAAAAGGACAAAAGCAATAAAAGAAACAAATCAAATAAAAGGAATTTCACAACATAGCTTCACAGTAAAATTCAAATAATGAAATATACTACTATAAAGCTGGAACATGAATTGTAATAATATACATAATGATTTGCAATCCTCAAGAAAACAAATCTAGACAAAGAAAAGAAAAAGAAAAAGCTCAAATACAGCAAACATACATGCAAACAAACTTTTTTTATGGGATTGAAAAAGTAAAATCTTTGGGAAATAAAATTTATTCTTTTAAGAACGTAGACTTGATAATTCAGAAAAGCAAATTTATTAAAAAAAAGGGAGCAAATATCAATATAGACCAGTAAAGAAACCAAATAAATCAACTAAAGCTATTGGTAACCAAAAAACCAAAGGGGAAAACCTAAAAGCAAAATCAGGAGAAAAAGATTAAACATTCAAACATAAAAATAAAAAATATTGATGTAATTTGAGATCTTTAATAAACAAAGCAAAAATTCAAAACAGATATAATGAAAACAACTTAAAAACATGAAAGGAACCACCCTACGGGATTGAAAAAGCTGAATCATTTGGAAATAAAACTAATAAAAAAAGAAGTATAATTGATACGGCTGACCATCTCCTCTAGGCGGTGTCATAACATCCAATTCCCAAAATCAATGATGTGATAGCTCGTTTTCGGGATGTTGGAATTCTTGTCCCCAGCCTTGGCTCCGGCCTCCGATTCCGGCCTTGGCTCCGGCCTCTAGTGTCGGCTCCGGCCTTTGGCTACGGCCTCCAGCATCGGCTCCGGCCTCTGGCTTCGGCCTCCAGTGTCGGCTCCGGCCTTGGCTCCGGCCTTTGGCTACGGTCTCCAGCGTCGGCTCTAGCCTTAGGCTCCAGGCCTTGGCTCCGGCCTCCGGCTCCGGCCTTTGGCTACGGTCTCCAGCGTCGGCTCCAGCCTCTGGTATAGCCTTCGGCCTCTCCGGCCTTTCCAGCCTTTGGCTCGGTGGCCTCCAGGCTCCGGCCTCCAGCGTCGGCTCCGGCCTCTGGCTCCGACCTTAGCTCCGGCCTCCGGCTCCGGCCTTTGGCTATAGTCTCCAGCGTCGACTCTGACTCTAACTTGGTGCCTTATTTTCCAAAGTACACTGAAAGACATCTGTTACCGTGTATCTTGCTCGCTGAAATCATGGGCATGTACTAGCGCGCCCTGCAGTTACCGGCATACACGACGCCCATTCAGCAACGGCTCACCCACTTGCCGTTCGGCGGAGCTCATCTTAGCAAAGCAGATTCGACGGTTCTAACGGAGCGAGGTAAACGTGACCCCCCGGACAGGTATAGAAGAGGACCCGAGCTCAAAGAAGAGGGGTCTTCTCTTAAAAACTAGACTCATATACATTCCTGTTCTACAACCCACTGACTTGGGCGTCGGAGGGTCCCCACCGGAACCACCAGTCCGAAACTTTTCGCAGGCTCTCGAAGGAAGATGATGACCCCTCTGTATTCTCGAAGGCCTGCGAAGATCTCAGCTCACCCGACGCCCATCGCAAGTGATTTGGCAGCAACAGATTGGCGCGCCAGGAAGGGGGCACACACGTGGAGGGCGAAAGTTCTCCATGTGACCCCATTGATTCTGCAAGGAAGACGATGGTGATAACGCGAGCCCAGGAAGCTTCCACCAGCCTGGCCATGGAATGCCTTCTGCGGGCTAAGCAATCGGAGGCCAACCTCCATGTTCCGCCCCCTGCACAGATGAGCCAGCCTGACCGGCTTGAGGTTCTGGCTCATCAAGTACAGGACCTGATGACGGTGGTGTGGGGATTGCAAGAACACTGCTTTGCCGCTGCACCTCAGCCCCCTCCACCTCGCGAAAGGGGGCATGGAGCAATTCAATCTCATCAAGGGGGACTCCACCTGAGCCTCCCATCACTGCCTCCCGAACCTCGTCGCCGGGAGACTTCAAAGCGACGGCGGTCTCTCTCCCATCATTCTTGATCGTTCCCACCGACGGTCGGGTGAGAAGGAGCCAAGACGGGTGCACTCCTTACACCGAAGGTCTTCACCGGCTTCGTCTTCTGACTCCTCTAAAGATGACACCAATAAAGACCACTCGTCGGGCCGAACAATGGCTCGATGAGTATCATCAACGGTTGGAGGAGCTTAGTCACTGAATCGCCAACCCTCACGGGACGGACTACGATCACCATCCCCCGCTCTCCCGATGCATCATGGAGGAACCGATCCTGCCCTGTTTCCGTCTTCCCCAGTTGGACCCATATGACGGCACGACGGACCCTTTGGACCACCTAGAGAGCTACAAGGTTCTCATGTAGGTCCAGGGAGCGACAGACTCCCTCCTATGTGTCGCCTTTCCTGCCACCCTTCGTAAGGCGGCGCGAGTATGGTATTCTTGCCTGCCACCGCAGCATCAATTCCTTCTGACAGCTCGAGCAATCGTTCCTGGCCCACTTTGATGCATGCCAAAGATCCCACGAGTGGCCAATAGCTTATTCGATGTTCAGCAAAGGAGTGGTGAGATCCTGAAGGACTTCGTCACTCGGTTCAAGGAGGCGGCGCTGGAGGTGTATAATTTGGATGATTCTGTAGCCACTTTGGCATTAAAGCAAGGACTTCGCCCTTCTAGGTTTGCCTATTCCCTAGATAAGAAGCCTCCAAGCTCTTACGCCGAGCTTCTAAGCCGGGCGCAGAAGTACATTCGCACCGACGAGGCAAACTCTTCCAGGAAGGAAGCTGATAAGAGCTCCAGCAAGAAACTGACATCCACGGAGCCTACCGAGCACGGTCCGGAAGCCTGAGCTTCCCCACCGCTCAGACCACCGGCCTCAGACGCTTCCCAAGAGCAGTTCACCCCCCTCTTGGCCCCGATATCTCACATTCTACTAGAAATTGAGGAGGAGCCCTACTTTCGATGTCCACCTCCCATGAAATCAGGGGCCCCTCGTAGCAAGGAGCTTTACTGCCGGTACCACCGAGACTACGGTCATGACACTGAGGACTGCCGTGACTTGAAGAAGGCTATTGAAGAGCTTGTCCAGAAGGGTCACTTGGGCAAGTTCGTTCGAAGGGAAAACCTTCCCGCTCCAGGTCCATCGGCACCTTCGGCACCTCCGACAAACGACAATACCCCTACAGAAAAAACCATAGCTATGATTTTCTGGGGGCAGTGGCAGCTCGAAAAGACAGTGGGAGGGGGTAGACTCTGTAATTCCTTTCTTTAGAAAGGATTTAGAAGGGGTACTTAATAAGCATGATGACAACGTCGTCGTGTCCATGACCATAGCCAAACACCCTGTAAAAAGAATTTTAGTTGATAGTGGAAGTTCGGTGGATGTTTTGAGCTACGAGGCCTTTGTTCGGATGAACCTGTCAAATTCCTCCCTTCGACCCGTCACCACGCCTTTAATGGGCTTTACTGGGGACTCTATGAGTGTTGAAGGAGAGATCGCCCTCCCTGTATGGTGGGGACTCCTCCGCGTCAAACTTGGTGCCTATTTCCTGGTGGTCGGGTCCCGTTGGCTTACAATGCTATCCTGGAGAGGCCGGGCTTGAATTTGCTGGATGTCGTCATCTCCACCAAAGATTATTGGTAAGGTTCCCCACCGACGAGGGAGTCAGAGAAATGAAGAGAGAGCAAAGCCCGCCACCGCTTTGCTGTCACTTATCTCCCAATCCACTGGAGGTGGCGTCGCAAAAGCCCTTGAGCCGCTTGACCCCCGAGAGTTGGGAAGGAGGGGAGAGCCAGCCGAGCACCTCCTGACCCTCCCCTTGGGGGAGGACCCGACAAGGATCATCCAGGTTGGAGCACTACTTCCGGGAGAGGCGCGCGATCGACTCCTCACCTTCCTGCGTGCCAACGCTGACATCTTTGCATGGTCGTCATCAGACATGCCAGGCATCCCTGAGGAGGTGATCACCCATTGACTCAACCTCAGGCCAGAGTGCCGACCAGTCCGATAGAAGAAAAGAGCTTTGCTCCGGACAGACAAAAGCTATCGATGAGGAAGTCCGTAAGCTGGTGGCTGCGGGCCACATTCGGGAGGTTCATTACCCCGAATGGTTAGCCAATGTGGTGATGGTCCGTAAGACTAATGGAAGCTGGAGGATGTGCGTAGACTTCACCGACCTCAACAAAGCATGCCCCAAGGACAGCTTTCCTTTGCCTCGGATCGATCAACTAGTGGACCACATCCGGCCATGAGACCCTTAGTTTCATGGATGCCTTCTCTGGG
Source organism: Calamus simplicifolius (assembly GCA_900491605.1). Taxonomy (NCBI): domain Eukaryota; kingdom Viridiplantae; phylum Streptophyta; class Magnoliopsida; order Arecales; family Arecaceae; genus Calamus; species Calamus simplicifolius. The sequence goes on along the minus strand of UESW01004557.1, from coordinate 33,660 downwards.
TACAACCAAATCAGGATGAACCCGGTGGATGAAGAAGCTACCTCCTTCATAACTAAGAAGGGGTTGTACTGCTACAAGGTAATGCCATTCGGGCTAAAAAATGCAGGGGCCACTTACCAAAGGCTAATGAACAAAGTCTTCGAAGACCAAATAGGACCCAACATGAGGTGTACGTGGACGACATGCTGACAAAAAGTGTCCACGCCATCAGCCATATCGCCGACCTAACGGAGACCTTCGACAACCTTCGCCGATACCAGATGAGGCTGAACCCATGCAAATGTGCCTTTGGGGTAACAGCCGAAAAGTTCTTGGGTTTCATGATAACCCACGAGGAATCGAAGCAAATCCTGATAAAGTTCAAGCCATCTTAGACATGAGGTCTCCCACCAACAAGAAGGAAGTGCAGCGGGGAGGGTAGCGGCCTTGAGCCGTTTTCTGTCCAAATCCGCTGAGAGGTGCCTGCCTTTCTTCAAGGCGCTCCGCAGGGCCAATGGATTCGAATGGACGAAAGAGTGTCAGAAGGCCTTCGAGGGGCTGAAGGAATTCCTATCCACCCCGCCACTGCTGTCCAAGCCGACGGGTGGAGAAGAACTCCTATACCTCGCGGCTTCTCCTGAAGCCGTTAGTTCCGTGCTAGTCTGCGTGGACACCAACGATACGCAAAAGCTGGTGTATTACACAAGCAAGGTGCTCCATGATACGGAGACCAAGTACTCAAAGATTGAGAAGATTATCTTTGCGTTGATCGTGTCTGCCCAGCGCCTCCGACCATATTTTCAAGCCCATCCGATTGTAGTGGTCACGGACCAGCCTCTAAAGACAATCCTCGCTCGCCCGGACACTTCGAGCTGATTGGCGAAGTGGGCACTCAAGCTGGGGGAATTTGATATATCTTTCCATCCTCGGTCAGCCATGAAATCCCAGGTCCTGGCAGATTTTTTGGTCGAGTGTACCTGGGGTGAGGAGCAACCCGAAGAGGCCTCTGCAAACCCTTCGATTCCCGGAACCGGAGATGATGAATGGATCCTTCATGTGGACGGGGCATCAAATTCTCAAGAGAGCGGAGCGAGCCTCATCCTGGCCAACTCGGACGGAGTTGTAACTGAGTGTGCACTCCGCTTCCTCTTTCCAGCCACCAATAATCAGGCAGAGTAAGAAGCCCTACTAACTGGGATAAGACTAGCCCGAGAGCTCGGGGTGAAGCGCCTTAGAGCGTTCACTGACTCCCAGTTGGTCGTGGCCAAATCACAGGGGAGTATGAAGCAAGGGATCCTATCATGACCCGTTACTTGAGCATGGTGCAGTCGCAAGCTTCTCTCTTAACTTATTTCAATGTTGGCTATATTCCTCGAGGAGAAAATGCTAGAGCAACGCCTTGTCCCATCTTGCCACCTCAGCCGACGGGATGTTGGGAAGAGCTTATATAGAGCACCTGGAAACCCCGAGTATCGAAGTAACAAGAGAAGCCCTACCAGTCGAGCAGGAGCCTTCCTGGATGGATGCTTATATCCAGTACCTAACCGATGGTACCCTCCCTGAAGACCCTGCCGAAGCCAGGCAACTCAAAAGATGGACCCGAAGTTTTTTATAATGGAAGGAAAACTCTATCGAAGGTTGTTCTCATACCAGTTCTCAGGTGCGTTGGCCCCACAGAAGCAGATTATATCCTACGGGAAATACATGAAGGCATATGTGGAAGTCATCTGGGGGCAGAGCTCTGGCGTACAAAGCCTTGCGGCAGGGATATTACTGGCTGACAATGAACGAGGATGCATCCGAGCTTGTCAAGAGGTGTGACAGTTGCCAGCGCCATGCTAATATCCAACACCAACCGACATCCCAGCTGACCCCCCTGACTGCACCTTGGCCCTTTGCCCAGTAGGGTATGGACATCCTTGGACCATTCCCTCCAGCCTCTGGACAATGCAAATTCTTGTTAGTAGCCATTGACCATTTCACCAAGTAGATCGAAGCCGAGGCTCTCGCCAAGATCACCGAGGGCAAAGTAAGATCCTTCTTCTGGAAGTCTGTTGTGTGCCGATTCGGGCTGCCACACACCCTCGTTACTGATAACGGCCGACAGTTTGACAATGCAGCCTTCCAGGAATTCTGCACTGGGCTGGGCATTCGTCAATGATTACCTCTGTGGGGCACCCCCAGACCAATGGCGCAGCCGAAGTGACCAATCGCATTATCCTCCAAGGACTCAGGGCCCGGCTAGATGGCTGTAAAGGACATTGGGTGGAAGAGCTCCCCAGTGTATTGTGGGCCTACCATATGACGCCACGAGCCCCCATCGAGGAAACCCCTTTCAGCCTGGTTTTTGGGACCGAGGCCATCATTCGGTGGAGGTAGGTGTCCCCAGTCCCGGACATAGTTATACCACGAAGAGAGCAACCCAAGTCAGCTACGAGCCGATATGGACCTAGTGGAAGAATTGCGAGACCAAGCGCGACTCCGCATGGCGGCTTTCCGTCAGCGAGTGGCCAGATACTACAATGCTCGAGTACGGTCCAAGACATTCTGCCCTGGAGACCTCGTCCTGCAACGAGCTGAAATATCAAAGCCAACGGAAGGAGGCAAGCTAGCACCAAAATGGGAAAGACCATATCGTGTCACGGAGGTGCTTCATCATGGGGCATACAAAGTTGAGGAGCTAGACGGGAAACCTCTCCCCGCACTTGGAATGCAGATAACCTGCGACGGTATTATCAGTAGTGTGCTAACTCCATTAATTTGAACCTGCTTGCTAAAGGGTTATCCAAAGTATTCATTGCTTCATTTTCGAGTGATCATACTTCTCATTTAAAGCCCAGCTCCGCGTCAGCACTCAAAGCCCGGCTCCGCACTCAAAGCCCGGCTCCGCATCGGCACTTAAAGCCTGGCTCTGCATCGGCACTCAAAGCCCAGCTCTGCGTCGGTACTCAAAGCACGGCTCCGCATTGGCACTCAAAGCCGCTCCGCATCGGCACTCAAAGCCCGGCTCGCGTTGGCACTTAAAGTCCAGCTCCGCGTCGGAACTCAATGCTTGGCTCCGCATCAGCATTCTATTCAACCTTGTGTTGGCATCAAATGACTTTACGTCGGCACAAACTAGTCCTGCACTACTTATTGCTCTGACCTTCGTGTCTACAACTAAGACTGATCCCGCATCAGTTCTCCAATTGATTTTCTAATGTCCCTCAAAAAGAAATCGTGTTGTAATTTTTCGGCCATAGGTTTTTTGTTCACGTTAGTTCACACACTAGTAGACCCAATTATGATCCAAGATACAAGCGTTATGGATCAAAAGATTCATTAATAGTCAAAGTTTACAAAATCGCGATTTAAATCAGACTTGAAGTATTACAATCAAAGTGAAAGAGACTAAGGATCACTTGGAGCTAAGTTGTCATCTTTGGGGACTTCATCTGGCTCCAACCCCTCAATCCCCTCGAGGCCGTAGAGTTTTTGGATCTTTTCCTTGCAGTCCTGGAAGCCGCCCTCGTATGCAAATGCCGTCGATTCGGCCAATTCTTTACTAAAGGCGCTAGACTTCCTGAAGTTCTCTACGGCCTCTGTGGCTCTCTTCCGCCTTGGAGGCTCTCTACTCAGCTTCCGCAACCTTCTCCTCGGCCTCCGTAGCCTTTTTCTCGGCCTCGGCGGCCTTCTTCTCAGCTTCGATCACCGCCACCTTCAAATCGGCGATCTTGGCATCGGACTGACGGGCGATCTCCTCTGCGTTCTCGGCCCTCTCTTCAGCCACCCTATTCAATGGTGGCGGAGTGTAATCGGTTCTTCAACATATACACTTCCGACTCCGCCACCTCCAATTTCTCCTTGCTATCCTTTGTTTTTCTTCGGCCACCTGAGCATTATCTAGCTCATTGGCTGCCTGGCGTTGGGCGATTTCCAACGCCTCTTCTGCCTTCTCGGTTGTTAGCCGGAGGGCTTCGGCTTCACCCTTTAGCGCCCGAGCAGTCTCTGCTCGAGTATCTTCCAAAGCCATTTCTGCTCTCCCTGCCCTAGCTTGGAGTGCTCGCATCTCCTCCAGCGATTGATCAAGAGCAGCATCGCCCAGGGCCCAAATGTCCCTCATGGCAATCATAGAATTCAGCGCCTGGACAGAGTGTCTAGGTTAGACAAAGAAAATAGTCTAAAAAAAAAAAAAAAAATGATGATGAAAAGGTTGGTAATAGAGCAAAGTTCACCCAGAAGTGTGCCACAGATGCCTCTTGGAAGAAGGTAGCCCTCCCCTGGTGTCGGAGAAACTCTTGCAACTCGGACACAGATGCCTCGTTCAATGCTCGCTCGGCCCAGTGACTGTAGTTCGCCAAAATTGATTGGAAGGAAGGATCGACGCCCTTCCCTTCCACTGACGTGGGGGCCGCGTAGGAGGACTCCGCCTCCGACTCTGCCACCTCCGACACCTTTGCTGGGGGAAGCGCCTCGGTTGTTGCCCTTTGAGAGGTATGACAGCTGCTGGAGTCGTCTTGTATTTGAGTGGGCCGGCTCCATTTCGACGGCTTCGGTGGGGGTGACGGTGCTTTCACAACTGCTCCGGAGAGGGATCGAGTAGAATAACCGAAGGGGAGCCGTACTGGTGAAGGCAAATCATTTCCCCCCGCCTTGCTCCGCCCAACTTCCTTGCTGGCCTCAGCCCTTATCGCGTCGTTCCTTACGGGCTTGTCGGCTTGGGCTCCCACCGCCTCATGCCTGCGCAAGGGCTCCGTAATCTCAGCCCCTCCGGCATCGGCCTTTCCAGTGTCGGCCCTCCTGGGAATCTTGGCGATGGCCCTCCTCTCGGGGGGGCCCCATTCCCCTTTGCCTTCCTCTTCCTAGTAGTAGCTTGCCTGATCTCACAAGTGATGGTGTCATCCCTATATCAAAAAACAGGAAAGGAGTTTTTAAAAAAATGCAAAGAACAGAAGAAGAGGGAAAGAGTGAGTAATCAAGTGCTCACCACTAGATGGAATAAGGCCGACGAGGCGGAGGTTTTCGTCGGTCAGAAGCTGATTGCACCGAGGGATATCGGCAGTTAGAAGCTGCCCAAATGCCATTCGGTCCCTCGAGGATGGAAGAACCCTATTGGCGTTAGTATTTGGTGTTCCCCAGCTTTCGCTCACCCCCTCGACATTGGAAAATAAGAACTTATCTTTCCACCCTTTGATAGAGGTAGGAAGATACAATTTGAGGTTCCTAGTGGGTCTAGGGGTGAAGGACCACCAACCTGCTTGCTTGCGAAGGGTATAGAAACTGCGAAATAAGGAGATGCTAGCCTCTATACCTTGCAGATGACAAAGAATCAGAAAGCCAACGATGGTTCGGATGGAATTAGGGACTAATTGGGAGGGTGTTAAAGAATATCTATCTAGAAGGTTGAGGATGAAAGGGTAAATGGGTAATCAAAGTCCTGCCTTGAAGAAGGCTCCGTACAAGGCAACCCTTCCGGGACGGGAAGAGGTTACCCTGTCATTAGGAGCAGGGTATGACAGACGTAAGATTGGTGGAAATTATATCTGGCCCTAGGTTCACTATGTCTTGAGCGGACATAGTGGAGGTAGTCCACTCGGGGGACTCCTTGACAACGCTGGAGGGACCAGCGGCTGCCAGACGGCATCGGGGGGAGGTTCGTCCGACGGCCGATCGACCCCCGGTTACGGGGTGTCCGGCCGACCGCCGCCGTTTCGATGAAGTGTGGTCAGAAGATGGGGTGGTCCAATGACCCGGTAAGGAAGCAGAAGGTTGAGGAATGGGAGAACGACCCTCGGAATCGAAAATAGAACAGGAAGGCGAAGAAGCCATGGGAACTAACCTGGAAAGCTCTAACCGAGATTGAAGGAGCACAGGAGGGGAACAGAAACAGGAGGTAGATGGACTCTTGCGGATTCAAGGCAGGTTGTAACGTAAGAGAAGGTGGGGACTGGAGGATAAGGATGATCTTTCCCTTTTATAACCCCATTTCAAATCATCCTGTTGTCAGATCTGGCCATGTGCCTGCTTTCCACTAGAATCCGTTTCGGCAGCCCATCGGCGTGAGAAACGCAAAAAACACCACCAATAAAAAGGTGGCGGTGACCTTACCGCAATGATGATGCTCACCTTTTTACAACCCCTCGCCTGAGAAAAATCTTCCCCAATCCAAACAACCTGAACGAAAAAATAATGGCACGGAGATCAGCCGCCCGATGGATATTAACATCCCTTTTGCTGGAGACTGTGCGCCCACCCATCTCAGGGGCGGGGGCATCTAATACGGCTGACCATCTCCTCTGAGCAGTGTCATAACGCCCTGCGCAATTCCCAGAATCAATGATGTGATAGCTCATTTTTGGGATGTTGAAATTCTTGTCCCCACCCTTGGCTCCGGCCTTTGATTCCGGCCTTGGCTCTGGCCTCTGGCTACGGCCTCTAGCGTCGGCTCCGGCCTCTGGCTCCAGCCTTGGCTTCGGCCTCCAGCGTCGGCTCCGGCCTTTGGCTATGGTATACAGCGTCGGATCCGGCCTCCGGCTCCGACCTTTGGCTACAGTCTCGAGCGTCAGCTCCAGCCTTAGGCTCCGGCCTTGGCCCCGGCCTCCGGCTCTGGCCTTTGGCTACAGTCTCCAGCGTCAACTCCAGCCTTAGGCTTCGGCCTTGGCTCCGGCCTCCAGCTCTGGCCTTTGGCTACAGTCTCCAGCGTCATCTCCAGCCTCTGGCTCCGGCCTTTGGCTCCGGCCTCTAGCGTCGGCTCCGACCTTTGGCTACGGCCTCCAGCATCGGCTCCGGCCTCTGGCTCTGGCCTCTAGTGTCGGCTTTGGCCTTGGCTCCGGCCTCCGGCGTCGGCCTTTGGCTATGGTCTCCAGTGTCGGCTCTGACTCTAACTTGGTGCCTTATTTTCCAAAGTACACTGAAACCCACTTCAGATAATGGACCCCGAGATTTGAGACATCCGTTACCGTGTATCTCGCTCGCTAAAATCATGGGCAGGTACTAGCGTGCCCTACAGTTATCGGCATACACGGCGCCCATTCAGTAACGGCTCACCCACTTGCCGTTCGGCGGAGCTCATTCTAGCAAAGCAGATTCGATGGTTCTAACGGAGCGAGGTAAACGTGACCCCCCAAACAGGTATAAGAAGAGGACCCGAGCTCAAAGAAGAGGGGTCTTCTCTTAAAAACTCGACTCATATACATTCCTGTTCTACAACCCACTGACTTGGGCATCGGAGGGTCCCCATCGGAACCACCGGTCCGGGACTTTTTGCAGGCTCTCGAAGGAAGGCAGTGACCCCTCTGTATTCTCGAAGGCCTACGAAGATCTCAGCTCACCCGACGCCCATCGCAAGTGATTTGGCAGCAACAATAATGAAAGAACTTATACACAGAACTACTTTATATGAGGTTGAAGAGGCATGATAAAATAGAATGTACACACTGAAGAACACATTGTTTAATGATTCAACAAAACATACAACAAATTCAATACAAAGAAGGGGTCAAGGCCAAAAATTAAAAAAGAACTAAATTGAATAATGTAAATCTTATATAAAACAACTAATAACCAGTATCAAAGCAATCGTATAAATAAAGGAATAAAAAGTACTCAAATACAAAAATTGGAATACCAAAATAATTTGCACTCTTTAATAAGTGAAAGAGCAATCAGGAAGAAGTATAAGAAAGAAGCATAAAAATAATATGGAACTGAAAGAGCCAAAAGCCACCAAACCATTGATGATGTTTGATGGATTGTGAGGAAAAGAAAAAGTAGAGAGAGGAGAGAGAGTCTCGCGACTTCGGTGGTTAGAAGCGTTCCTCTGTCGATTCTGCTTTAAGATTTGGGCTCTGTCTTCATCTTCTATGATCCCTGGCACTCTGGTTTGTTTTCTCTGGCCTGCTTCTTCGAGTGATGGGGACTCCAGCTCAAATGCATCCGGTGAGTCCGTCGGGGCAGGGATATTCGGCACGGCGTGGCATTGGGCCCGTGGAAGTGGGTTTGAATGGGTTGCTCCTTCGCCTCCTCGGCGGTAGTGGTGGAGCTGGAACGGAGGTATCCGAACATAGTCCAAGTGCCGGTGCACTCTCTGGATGCTGAAGAAGAAGATGGGGGAGTCATGCTATCCTCGCTCGCTGCCTCTCTCGCTGGATTCTGCCGGAAATCATTGTTCGAGAGTTCCACCGAGCGGGGTTGACAGGTGACATCGAAGCTCTGGCCTTGGCGAATAAGCATTTCATCTTCATTTCTCTGACATCCGAGCTAAGGCTCTTGCATTGGGAAGACCCTGGGTTGTTAATGGACAACCGATCATCACTGCAGAGTGGCGTCCGAATTCGTTCCAGTCGACAGCTCCATCCATTCTGCTCTGCTCTGGATACGGTTGCCACAGCTTCCTATTGAGTTCTGGAGTGATGAAATTCTATCGTCCATCCTTGCAGTGGCCGGAAATTCCTTTATTCTGATGAATCAACCAAGGCAAGGAAGCGTGGAAGCTTTGCTCGGGCCTGTGTCCGAGTTGATCTGAGTATACCTCTCCGGCCAGGCACTCGGATCCGTGGCAGCAGAGATCCATTTTGGCAACAGTTTTCATATGAAAATCTTGAAGGAATTTGCGGTGATTGTGGATCAGTGCATCTCTCTGGATCTTGCCAGGCTGTGACGGATTCCTCCTCGCCTTCTTCCGGTCCAGCTTTTGGGCCCTGGATGGCTGCTATCAGGCGCCAAAAATCCTCCCAGGAACCTCCGTCGGGTGAACGTATCGGTTCTCCCGGGTCATCCCCTGCTTTGGCCGATGGCAACTTCCTAAGAAACCAGCCCGCCGGTAGCCGAGCAGGGGGATTGCCTCGCTCTCTCCTTCCGCGGTGACGAAGTCCCAGGGAGGGATGGTCCATGCGGAGAAGTCGGCATCGATCCTTCCTCTGATGGGTGTTGTTGACCCAGGCAGCGTAGGCCCAGGCAGCCGAGCAGAGGAAAACACTGTTTCAGTGAATGAAGGGATCTCTGTGCCGGTTGGTACTGTAGCAAAGTTTCAGAAATGTTTGCTAAAAGGGTCTGATGAGGGCAATGCTTCAAACCCTTTTGCATGCTTAGAGCCTGATACATCGACTGCAGCCTAAGTCCCGGGAGGATGGCTATTCTGGCCCTTCCAAGAGGACCCGGCCTGAGGACCTTGTTTTGCAGCGAGTGGTATCCAGGACCACTAAAGGAAAAGGGAAGACTTCTATTGGGGGAAAGCTAGATCACAGGGGTCTTTCACTTTTCTAGCAATTGTTGACTCTTCCTGGGGGTCTCTTGACCTATCAGGGCCAGGGAAGAAGAAGTCTCGTCGCAAGGAAGGGCCGGGTCTGCGGTCTGCTTCAGGTCTCTCCTTGCCAGCCCAGATGGAGGCAGCTACTCACGATTTGGCGGTCCTTCTGCTTAAGAAGGCTATCCTTCGGGGCGAGGAGGCTGAAGCCATGGAATCGTCCTACTCTAAGGATTCCGTCCTCCGGGATGTGGAAGTCGTATCCATGGATTCGTTCCATCCGGAGGATTGTAGGGGTAAGGAACCTGCTGTGGGTTCCCTTCCAGCTGACGACCGCCTTGGTGATGAGTTGATGGGGGATAGGGTGGGGGTTCCCCCCTTTCATGCCTCGGAATGAAGATTCTTGTCTGGAATGTGCGCGGAGCCCAGAAACCATCGTTTCGTTCTGCGTTTGGGAGGCTATTGCAGCTTCATGGTTTTGATATTTGTGTTCTTCTGGAAACTCGGTTGTCGGGGACCAGTCTTGCTCGCTTCCGACGTATGGTCTCCAGATCTTGGGTTTCCTATGCTATTGACTCTGTTGGTCTCTCCGGTATTGTGGTTTTGTGGAGAGCTGACAATATCAAAGTGGATGCCTTTCATTACTGTGGTCAACAAGTTGCTCTGGTTGTTTCTGATGGATCTCATGGTCCCTGGCTTCTATCGGGTGCTTATGCTAGCACTGACTTCAGGGTGCGCCGGGTGCTATGGGCTGAGATTCATTCTTTGCTATCCCAGGGTATTCCTTCTCTCATTGCGGGTGACTTCAACTGCATTGTCGGGGCCAATGAGAAAAGAGGTGGCAGGCAGGCGGTTGATTCAGTGGAAAGATCTGAGTTCAGGAACTTCATTGCTTCAGCTGGTCTTTTGGATTTGGGATTCTCTGGGCCTCAGTTCACTTGGTGTAACAATCGTCAGGGTTCAGCTAGGGTGTGGGAAAGACTGGATAGAGCCTTGGCCAATCCTCAGTGGCTCCAGCTTTTTCCCTCAGCCAATGTTACTCATATCTAGAATTGCTTCGGATCATTGTCCTATTCTGATTTCTACTGACGTGTTTCTCCAGCAGAGTAGGGTGTTCCGATTTGAGAAATTCTGGACTTTCTATTCTTCTGCTAGATCTGTCATCTCATAGGTTTGGCGGTTTCCTGTCAGAGGGAGTGCCACCTACAGACTTTCACGACGTCTGGTTCTTGCTAGACGCAGACTATGTAGTTGGAGTAGAAGGGAGGTGGGGGACATTGTTCGACGGGTTGAGCAGACTGAGTCTATTATTTCGTCTCTGCAGTCAAAGGAGGACCAAGAGGGATATCTTCCTGATTCTGATCTTTTGACCCTTAGAACCAACTTGTCTCTTCATCACTCTCTTTTATTACAATAGGAGACTTTTTGGAGGCAGAGGTCCCGCATTCAGTGGATTCAGGAAGGGGACTCCAACACTAGATTCTTTCACCAGGCTACTCTAAAACGCCGTGCTGCGAACCGCATTAGATGGCTTATTGACGAGGAGGGCAACCCTCAGGAGGAGTTCCATATGATCAGGGATCAGATGCTCCATTTCTTTCAGTCTAGATGGTCTGAGCACTCTGGTGAAGGGTACCCTATTTTCCCGGTCTCCCCTTCCTCTAGGGTCTCTGATGTGGAGAATGCTCTTCTCATCCGTCCGATTACTGAGGATGATATTCGGCGGGCTTTATGGGATCTTGGTGTTGACAAGGCTCCTGGACCTGATGGGTTCCGGCTGTTTTCTTTCGCCACTACTGGGATATTGTTGGACAGGAGGTGGTGCAAGCTATTCAGCTTGTTTTTCAGTCTAAAGCAATTCCAGCAGATTGGAATCGGACTCTTATCACCCTGGTGCCCAAACGCCCTGATGCTTCCTCTCCTCAGCACTTCCGGCCTATTAGTCTTTGCACCACTTTATACAAAGTATGTGCGCGCATCCTGGTATCCCGAATGTGTTCTGTGATGCCTCGCATCATCTCTCCATAATAGGGGGCTTTTCTCAGGGGGCGCAGCATCACTGATAATGCTCTGCTTGCTCAGGAATTCATGCATGACCTTCAGCGAGCTCCTAGCCGTCAGGGTCTTATGGCTGTCAAGCTCGATATGGAGAGAGCTTATGATAGATTGAGTTGGGGTTTTCTGCGCCACACTCTTTCTGGGTTTGGGTTTACGGAGCTCTTTGTTGACTGGGTGATGGCCTGTGTTAACCGGCCCTCCTTCTCTCTCCTTATTAATGGTGGTCAGACTGATTATTTTCACTCGGAGGTTGGGTTGAGACAGGGCTGCCCTCTTTCGCCTTTCCTGTTCATTCTCTCGGCCGATTCGTTGTCTCGGGCGCTATCTCAGGCTCAGGATAGCAACTCTTTGGCCCCTTATACTGCTGGTCCCCAAGGGCCCTCCCTTTCCACCTTATGTTCACTGATGATTGCATTCTTCTGGGAAGGGCCACTGTTCGCAATGCTATCACTTTTGTGACTATTCTTCAGTCTTATTGTAGTGCTTCAGGGCAGAAAGTCAATATCACTAAATCTCTGATCTGTTTCAGCCCTAGGACGAAGTCTACAGTTAGAGGGACTATCTCACAGATTATGGGTATTCCTAATCAGGCTGATCAGCTATCCTATCTTGGAATACCTATTACGGGGAGGCGGCCTCGTATCTCTGATTTCAGCAACTTAGTTAGCCGGGTCCGTGACAGATTGGATGGGTGGCAGGTCACTGGGCTCTCTATGATGGTGAGGCTTTCACTGTTACGCTCGGTGCTATCTTCCCTTCCTCTCTATCTGCTTGCCAATGCTGCCGTTCCCTTGTCTTGTTTGAGGAAGATTGAGAGACAGTTCCGGATTTTCTCTGGGCTTCGATGCAGGATGGGCATGGTATTCACCTCCTGGCTTGGGATATTGTTTCTATGCCGATTACCGAGGGTGGGCTCGGGATCTAGTCGCTCATTGTTAGGAGGGATGCTCTGATTGCGAGGCATGCTACGCGGTTCTTGCTTGATCCGCACTGTTTGTGGAGCTCCTTTATGCGGGCCAAATATGGAGACTGGAATTCTTCCTCTCTTCCTCAGCTTTTCCCTGGGTACTCTTTTTTCTGGAAAGAGGTTTGCCGGCATGCTCCGGCTATTTTGGACAGCATCTCTTGGTCGCTAGGTGATGGGGCTTCTGTTGATATTGTTCATGACACCTGGATTGCTGACCTTCCACTGTCCCGTTGGCCGACTTTTGTGAGTTCTGACATCCCTCAGGGTATGAGGGTGATTGACTTATTCGGTCCGGATCGCTCTGCTTGGTCTTCTTCTATGGTCTCTAGCTTCTTTGGAGTTGAGCTTTACGGCGCATTCTTGCCATTCCTCTTACTCCGGGTCCCACCCCTGATATTAGGGTTTGGAGGAGATCCTGTCTGTCCCGTGCTCCTATTAGAGATCTTATTGAGATTTACAGCCCTCAGCCTCAGCATTCGATTGACTTGAAGTGGATCTGGCATCTCCCCATTCATCCAGGGTGCGGCTTTTTATGTGGAAACTTGCATGGAACACACTTCCTACTTGTTCCCTGCTCTCCGCGAGAGGTATGAGCATTCTGCCTACTTGCCCATTATGTGGTAGGGCGGACGAACGGTTGGTCATGCTATCTTCAGTTGCTTTCAAGCGAGACAGACTTGGCAGATTTCAGGTGATGGTCCTTGGGATCAGGGGTCTGAATCCCTGTGTAGTTACTTTCTGAGTATCATCAGGGAGGATATGGGAAGAGGATTCCACCTACTGGTTTCGAGGAGGGCTTACACTGCTTATCAGATTTGGTTATCTCGGAATCGGCTTCTGTTCGCTGATGAGACTATTCATCCTCGCAGGGTTGTTAGGGCCGCCTTCTCCTTAGCTGCTAGTATACATTCCATCAGAGATTTCGTATTTCTGCTACCCCTGGCCACTGGGACTCCCCTGCTGCTTCGGCAGCGTACCGGCGTACGGTCTTCATTTCTTGGGAGCCCCCACTCCAGGGTTTATCAAAATCAACTTTGATGGTAGTGTTCGCGGCAGATGTGCAGGCTCGGTTTGTGATTCGTGGGCCTGACGGTGAGATGCTGGCGTCTGGTGGATTTGGTCTTCTTGATTCCACAGTGCCCCTTGCGGAGTTGTGTGCTGCTTGGGCTGGTATCTGTTATGCTATTCGCTGTCTGGGAGCTCGCAGCATTATTGTTGAAGGGATTCCATTACTGTTATCCGCTGGATTAGGCAGGACTCCCGCCCGTTTGCCTATCATCCCCTTGATTGGAGATATTCATTCTATCCTTCAGGGTATTTCTTGCGCCAGGATTAGGCACATCTACCGGGAAGCCAACTCTGCGGCAGATTGGATTGCTGCTAGGATGGCGTCTCATTCTGGTTCTTGGAGCTGGAAGCCGGGTGAACCTTACCCCCCTGTTCTCTTCCAAATTTTGTACTCTGATATATCGGTTTGACTCACCCTACATTGGTGTGATCACCCGCCTGTACCAAAAAAAAAAAAAAGAGCCAAATCAAAATTTCCGCTGCAGAAGTTGATTTAACCATTCAGCAAAATAAATTTCTCAAGCAGCAGGAATAAAGCAAAAAACATATCAGTCAGATGGGACAAAGTTAATCAAAGATAAGAATCAACTCAAAAGCAATCAATATTGAATGTGAAAAGAAAATAAAACCAAGAATTCACAGAATTATTAAATATAAATAAAAAATGGAATATGGATAGATACAATTTAAAAAATTCAATGCAGAAGACAAAATATCTATAAGATACATGACAAAAGTTTCAAATACCGAAGAAAATTTTATGAAAAATGAAGAAGCTGAATAATTCATAGATAAAACATGTGTTCTTAACATTTTCTGTTTGCTTCAAAATTTACATGTATAAATTTTAGAAAACAAACAATGATACTTTCAAAGATTTAACAAGAAAAGAAGGGGACCTTTCTCCAGGCACCTGCTCAACCAGCAAAGGCAAATTGTGAATTACTTCACATAAAAAACAATCAAATGACAGTTTGTTCTATAGGAAAAATTGGGTATAGTGTTGCTATGTTCTACAAATTTCCACTTATGTTGATTTGAATTGACACCTCTGACCATGAAAAATGCTAATTTCATCTATGAAGCATATTGAGATTTAACCAATGACAAAACATCCTGAGTCTCTTCTACCCTGCTTTATCTCCAATCTTCTTGCAATTCAAAAAATGACCCATAATTTGAATTGTAACATTAACTCAGGCACTAAACTATTAGTTCAAATATCAACAAAGAGCTCCATACAGAGGAAATAATAAAAATGCATGCGGGACTAAATGAAACCCAAATTGGATACTTCGCTGAGAATGCTGTTGCTGCTTCACTGAAGTGCAGAGATGAGGCCCGAGAATATTCAGATGTTTCCAAGAAACAAAACAAATTAAGCACCGAGATTACAAACAAGAGAGCAAGCATGAGAGAGAGAGAGAGAGAGAGTGCCCAAAGTCATTATAAGCAGAAGGAGATGAGTGGAAAGTGAAGGGAAAAGGAATTGAGGGCTTGGAACTTGGTGAAGTTGGGCTTCAGAAAGAACCTTGTTTCAAAATTGAAAGGGAAAAATGGGTCACTTGTTCATGCTTTGACCACCATGATTCACCAAAAAGCTTTTTATTGTAGATGTAAACTATGTCATCGGTCCAGGTAAAGAAGGTCATCACTTAAATATCTCTCCATACACATCCTGTCTACAATATCAGAATGAAGCTAGTATAAAATACAGATAGAAAATTAAAGATTACAAATTTGTAAAGTCTTAAATCTTCTATCGAACACAAATGGGATAATCCAACAATTTGTAGCCACAATTATCTTGCCAGAGCCAAATAATTAGAAGAAATCTGAAAACAATCCAGGAAATTGATGTCATTCTTTGATGGGAAAATGGATAAGCTTTCGTCCGAACCACCCTAATGCCCCCGCTCGGGTTACAAGCTCCCCCTACTGAGCTCGGAGAAATTGACGTCATTCTCAAAGTGCATTTTCCAGGGTTTGATCTGAAGCGGTTCGCGACAATCTTGGACCAATTCAAGAAGAAGGAAAAAGAAGGGCAGTAGGGTGATTGATCTCTAGGGTTAGACCTGGAACCGATCTCAAATATCTCCGATATAAGAAAGGAAAAGAAAATTGATCGGTATGAAAAAGAAAAATAAAAAAAAGAATGATTGTCAAGGATTTTATTTGAAAAAAGTAGTAGCTGCCTCATATCAACCAGAAAGTAGGGGATGAAAAGAAGAAAGAGAGGATATGCCAGAACAACAAAAGATGGCAAAGAAATCGTCTGATTTCACCAAGAAACAAGACAAATTGGTCTGAAATCTTGAAAGAAAAGAGAACAAGGAATGAGAGGCTTGGGATCAAAACTTTCCTTGAATCGTCGCCTAGCAGCTCCTTTACCCAAGCATTCGTTGGTTTACGAAGAAACACAAGAAATTAGCATCATAGGTGATGTGGCTGATTCAATGCCGTTAGAGAGCCGTGAAGGAAACTGATGGAGCCTTGCTTTGTTCTATGATGTCCCTTCGGCTGATGCGGCTGATCAAACCACATGACCCACGATATGGAGGGATCACGAACTCAATGTCACACGGTCCGGCGCACTCCGCTCTTCTCGGCCTTATGCTCATCTTAGCAGCGGCCCACCTCGACCTTGGTACCGATCTCGGCGTCGGTGGTGGCCCACTTCGACCACGGCGGTGACCGTCTCTGGGTGGTATTATCTTTTGCACGATTTCCGAAAATAATGATGCGACAGCAAAACCCAGAAAAGAAACTTTGGCTCCGGCCTCCAGCGACGGCCTCCAGGCTCCGGCCTCCAGCGACGGCCTCCAGCGCCGGCCTCCAGCGATGACCTCTGGCTCCGACCTCCAGCGACGGCCATTGGCTCCGGCCTCCAGCGACGGCCTTCAGTGACGGCCTCTGGCTCCGGCCTTCAGCGACGGCCTCCAGCACCGGCCCCCAGCGACGGCCTCTGGCTCCGGCCTTCAGCGACGGCCTTTGGCTCCGGCCTCCAGCACCGGCCTCCAGCGACGGCCTCTGGCTCCGGCTTTCAGCGACGGCTTCGGTCTTAACTTGGTGCCTTTTTCGCATGCACAATGACCCGTCTCAGGCAACAGATCCCGTGATTCGAGGTCTATTGCCATGTACCTCGCCCACTAAAATCACGGGCAAGTGCTAGCATGCTCGGCAGTTACCGCTACAAGCGGCCCTCATCCAGCAACGGCTTAACCACTTGCCGTTCAGAGAAACTTATCCCAACAAGGAAGATTCGATGGTTCCAACGGAACGAGGTAAACGGGACCCCCCAGACAGGTATAAGAGGAGGACCCGAGCTCAATGCAAGGGGGCTCTCTCTCTCTCCCTATCTCTCAACTCCTATCTCACTACTAGAGAACTAAGCGACAAGTTTACTAACTTGAGCGTCGGAGGGTCCTCGCCGGGAATACCGGCCGGGGACTTCTTGCAGGGTTCCGAACTTGGAAGCCCACGACAAACCTTAGCATGCCCATCGCTCAACATGGTTGATTTGCCTGCATCAGATTGGCGCGCCAGGAAGGGGCATGTGCTGAAGGAAAGAGAGCTCTATCTCCCTGACCTATAAGTCTTTGTCCCCTCTAAGATAACCATGGTGGTGACGCGCATGCCGAAGGTCCTCACCAATCATGCTGGGGGGCATCCGCATAGCACTGAGTAGCAAAGGACCATTCTCTCTCTCTGCTCCTCCCTCACCATCAACCTCAGCTGCTCTAATTAACCAGCTGACCATCCTCAATCAACAAGTTCAAGCCTTAAATGCAGCAGTTTATGAGTTGCAGAAGTAACGCTCGTTGGCCACTCAGCAGCAGCCGAAGCCTCCCATATCTTCATAGCTGCACCAGTTAGCCAGCGATTCGCCCGCAGGAAATCTTCTCATAGAGAAGCTTGTCACCATCATGCTTCACCTAAGAACCACCGTGAAGCTTTTAAGAGACTGCGGTCTCCTACCTTCTGCTCGAGCAGCCACTTCTCCCCTTACTCATCCTCTGAGCCATCTGGGAAGGACCCTAATCATGAGATGAAGGGGCATCTGGATGAACAACATCGGCAGCCAGAGGATCTCAATCAAAGGTTCAATAATCAGTCAGAGGCGGCCATCCTTGGCGGCCTTCCTAAATGGCCTCTTCCTCCGCAACGGCCACAGCAGCCCCGAGGCTCCATGGAGGCCCAAGACTCCAAAGCAGCCTCCAGATCACGGCGGCTCCAGTTTCCTCCACGGCAGCCTCCGGATCCCACGACGACCTCTTCCTCCACGACGGCCTCTTCCTCCACGACGTCCCCTCACAGCGGCCTCTCATCCTCAACGGTCAAGCCCCTCATAGCGGCCCACGAGATCCCACGGTAGCCCGAGAATCCCACGGCGGCCCGAGACTCCACAGCGGCCCCAGTTTCCTCCAAGGTGGCTCTCAAGTCCATGGCGGCCCCCGGCCTCTCCCCACAGCGACCAAACAAGCGCCAGTTTCGCAACTACAAGGATAAGGCTCTCAACCGTCTCACTCAACTCCTTTTCCTCCCAACTCTTGCTTCCACCTTGGTTGGGTAAGGTTTATTTGCACGTAATATATTCATATAATTGAAGAAAGGTGGATTGCATGCACGAGGTTGTGTGCACGCGATGGAAGTCTGTGCTATGGCTGCTGCATCTTAACGATCGTCTTCCAAAGCTGTGCTCGTACCGACTCCTCCCACGAACATCGCCAGCTTCGGCCACCATCCCGACTACGACTGTTTGGCCGGATCCATGTATCTCGCATCGGCGAGCGACGACACCTCTGGCTCCCGAGCCCATGCGGAAGCGGCAGCTAATCTCTTTGATTTCAATGGCAATCTTCTCCTGTATCAGAGGATGCTTGCATAGCATTAGGAAGAACCAAGGTTCTTCTTCAATTCAAGGTTCTTCTTCAGTTGAGCCTCCAGTCCAATGTTCAAAAGCTTCTTGATGTCCTAGAACATATCAACATATCTCTAGAATACCATGGGGTTAAAGTCACCAAAAGCCTTGCTAAAGCGAGTCTCAAACTCATCGGAGCCCAAGAGAGTGTCTAGCTCAGCACCGAACTCCACTTTGAAGATCAAATCTCGAAGAGCTTTGGTTGATAACTCACAGCTTGCAAGCTTTCTTCGATGACACCACTTCTCGCCATCCCCTGTAAAGATTCCATCACCAAAAGGATCCTTCAGTATGCGATAATTGTACTGACCCTGGCGGTATTTGGAAAAGTTAGACTTGAGAATGTGCTCAATGTTAGCAGGATCAGCAGTAAAGATCTCACCGTGGGAAGGCTTGATCAGCCTTCTGAATTAATTCCCTGCAGAGAAGAGGGAAAAGGAAATGATGTCCACAACATGGAGAACGATCGCTGCAAACGCTATGGAGAGAAAAGAGAAGGCGAGCAAGCCTAGTTTCAAAGTCAACTCTAGCAGCTGGAGAGCCATAAAAGTGGCTGCGGTGCAGGATTTCTCCTTAAGGAACTAAAGCTCACCAACCAACTTGATTCCCTGGGGGGCAGACCACCAGCCGGTGAAAGCATTCGAGTCCGCAAAAGAAAAATAAGGGTACCGCAAGAGCTAAGTATGCTGCACTTAAGATTTTTTCTTTCATTGATGCTTAAAAATGTCATGTAGGGAAGACCGACTTTGCATCGGCATCAAAGACCAGTTTCGCACCGGCAATTTAAGACCGGCTCCGCATCGGCACCTCCAAGCCCGGCTCCGCGTCGGCACCTTCAAGCCTGGCTCCGTGTCGGCACACTCAAGACCGGCTCCGCGTCGGCACCAAAGACCAAGACCGGCTCCGCGTCAGCACCAAAGACTGGCTCCGCGTCAGCATAAAAGACCGGCTCCGCGTTGGCACTAAAGACCGGCTCCGCGTCGGCATCAAAGACCGATTCCGCATCGGCAATTTAAGACCGGCTCCGCGTCGGCACCTCCAAGCCCGGCTCCGCATCGGCACCTTCAAGCTCAGCTCCGTGTCGGCACACTCAAGACCGGCTCCGCATCGGCACCAAAGACCGGCTCCGCGTCGGCACTAAAGACCGGCTCCACGTCGGCACTAAAGACCGGCTCCGCACCGGCAATTTAAGACCGGCTCCGCGTCGGCACCTCCAAGCCCGGCTCCACATCAGCACCTTCAAGCCCGGCTCCGCATCGGCACACTCAAGACCGGCTCCGTGTCGACACCAAAGACCAAAGACCGGCTCCGCGTCGGCACCAAAGACTGGCTCCGCGTTGGCATAAAAGACCGGCTCCGCGTCGGCACTAAAGACTGGCTCCGCATCGGCACTAAAGACCGGCTCCGCGTTGGCATCAAAGACCGGTTCCACACCGGCAATTTAAGACCGGCTCCGCGTCGGCACCTTCAAGCCCGGCTCCGCGTCAGCACACTCAAGCCCAGCTCCGCGGTAGCACATTCAAGCCCGGCTCCGCGTCGGCACCACCAAGCCTGGATCCGCATCGGCACCTTCAAGCCCGGCTCCGCATCGACACACTCAAGACCGGCTCCGTGTCGACACCAAAGACCAAAGACCGGCTCCGCGTCGGTACCAAAGACTGGCTCCGCGTTGCCATAAAAGACCGGCTCCGCGTCGGCACTAAAGACTGGCTCCGCATCGGCACTAAAGACCGGCTCCGCGTTGGCATCAAAGACCGGTTCCGCACCGGCAATTTAAGACCGGCTCCGCGTTGGCACTTTCAAGCCGGCTCCGTGTCAGCACACTCAAGCCCAACTCCGCAGCAGTACATTCAAGCCCGGCTCCGCGTCGGCACCACCAAGCCTGGATCCGCGTCGGCACATTCAAGCCCGGCTCCGCGTCGGCACCTCCAAGCCCGGCACCGCGTTGGCACATCAAGCCTGGCTCCGCGTCAGCACCTCCAAGCCCGGCTCTGCATCGGCACCTTCAAGCCCGGCTCCGCGTCGGCACCTTCAAGCCCGGCTCCACGTCGGCACCACCAAGCCTGGATCCGCGTCGGCATATTCAAGCACGGCTCCGCATCGGCACCTTCAAGCCCGGCACCGCGTCGGCACATCAAGCCCGGCTCCACGTTGGCACCTCCAAGCCCGGCTCCACGTTGGCACCTTCAAGCCCGGCTCCGCGTCGGCACCTCCAAGCCCGGCTCCGCATCGGCACACTAAAGCCCGAGTCTCCCCTCGACACTCAAGCCCGGCTCCGCGTCGGCAATCCAAGTCCAAGACCTCCTGAGGATTCCATTCCAGCTGCCCTTGGATTTCAGCACTGGTCACCCCCCCCCACATTCAATCAACACGGTTCCCTTGGGGGCAGGTCATCAACTCTGCAGAAGGAGACCAATTTCTTTAAAGAAAAAGGTACCTGAGCCTGGTCCAAGCACCCTCAGGTCACCCTCCGGGGTGAAAAGGCACCTGACGACTCTCAACTCTCTGGTCACCCTCCGGGGTTAAAGGCTCTCAAGCATGGTCGAATCCCAGCGACTCTCGGGTCATCCTCCGGGGTTCAAAAGGCTCTCGACGGCCTCAACTTTGCCTCAGCGGCTTCGTTACAGCCTCAACGGCTTCATTTCAGCCTCAACGGCCTCAACTCTGTATCAGCGGCCAACGGCCAATCGGGTAATACCTTTGTTTGAATTACACACTTGCAACATATAACTGGTTACTTTCAGCCATCAAGAAGCCCCAAGATAACTCACAGCTAGGAGAAGCCGACTCCCCAGCTCATAGTTAACGGGCATCCGCTCCCAAGCTCTCAAGCCTGTAATCGACGTCGACATCAAACATGACGCAAAGGCAAACATCTACGAAAAAGGCTCAACGACTCCCTCTTCCTCAGGAGCATCATTGCGGCCTCACTGGCTCTCTACCTCCATGGCATGTGGATGGGGACCCACATCCAAACATCATGTCAAAAGTTGAAGACCCAAAGTCAGGTGGGGATCAGCCACTTGGGAGGTAACGCCCCTTTCACCTTGCTGGGGCCCGCTTCGTCTCAGGGGCGAGGGGGCATCTGATGTGGCTGATCCAACGCCGTTAGAGAACCGTGAAAGAAATTGACGGAGCCTTGCTTTGTCCTCTGATATCCCTTCGGCTGATGCAGCTGATCAAACCACATGACCCACAAGATGGAGGGATCATGAACTCAATGTCACACGATCCGGCGCACTCCGCTCTTCTCGGCCTTGGGCTCATCTTAGCAGCGGCCCACCTCAACCTTGGTGCCGGTCTCGGCGTTGGTGGTGGCCCACTTCGACCACGGCATCGGTGACCGTCTCCTCTGGGTGGTATTATCTTTTGCATGATTTCTAGAGATAATGATGCGACAGCAAAACCCAGAAAAGAACTTTGGCTCCGGCCTTTGGCTCCGGCCTCCAGCGACGGCCTCCAGCACCGGCCTCAAGCGACGGCCTCTGGCTCCGGCCTCCAGCGATGGCCTTTGGCTCCGGCCTCCAGCGACGGCCTCCGGCTCCGGCCTCCAGCGACGGCCTTTGGCTCCGGCCTCCAGCGACGGCCTCCAGCACCGGCCTCCAGCGACGGCCTTTGGCTCCAGCCTCCAGCGACGGCCTCCAGCTCCGGCCTTTGGCTCTGGCCTCCAGCGACGGCCTTTGGCTCCGGCCTTCAGCGACGGCTTCGGTCCTAACTTGGTACCTTTTTCGCATGCACAATGACCCGTCTCAGGCAATAGATCCCGTGATTCAAGGTCTATTGCCGTGTACCTCGCCCACTGAAATCATGGGCAAGTGCTAGCATGCTCGGCAGTTACCGCTACAAGTGGCCCTCATCCAGCAACAGCTTAATCACTTGCCATTCAGAAAAACTTATCCCAACGAGAAAGATTCGATGGTTCCAACGGAATGAGGTAAACGGGACCCCCCAGATAGGTATAAGAGGAGGACCCGAGCTCAATGCAAGGGGCTCTCTCTCTCCCTATCTCTCAACTCCTATCTCACTACTAGAGAACTGAACGACAAGTTTACTAACTTGAGCGTCGGAGGGTCCTCGTCGGAAACACCGGCCGGGGACTTCTTGCAGGGTTCCGAAGAAGGAAGACGACTCCTCCATCCCACTTGGAAGCCCACGACAAACCTCAGCATGCCCGTCGCTCAACACGGTTGATTTGCCCGCATCAATAGGTTAAGTAAAAGAGATCTAGAAAGAGATGGGTTAAGATCAAACCTTTTTTGGGGGAAGACCAATGCAAGGTAGCAAAACCTAGGCCAATCCAGTGGAGGGAGCAAAGAGAACGTGGGGGAAAGGAGGGAAAAGGGAAGAGCGGGCTTCGGAGGAGAAGGAATTCAAAAGGGGAAGGTGTAAGGGACGCCGGCCGACGTAAGCTATTAGAAACCTAGGCTGCCCTAGAGGAGGCAACGAAGAGGAATAGGAGTTGGAGGTAGGGGTGCAGCTCGAAACTCAGTTTACCTCAACCCTAACTCTAGTTCTATTTGAAAAATATCAGTCATAATTCTAACTCTAATCTTATTTATAAAATTTTATTTTTATTTTTATTTTTAAAAAATTAAGTTTAAATTAAATTTTTGATTGAAATTCAGGTTGATAAAAAATAAAATAAAATATTTTTTAAAGTCAATAAACATCAAATTCTAAATTCTAAAAACAAAAAAAAAAAATTCTAGCTGGACTCAGGGCTTTAACATTGTATTAAAAAAAAGCCTTATCCGAAATAAAGAAGAACTAGGTGCCGTAAACAAAGAAGAGAAAAAAGCGGAAAGTGAAACGAAATGTGCATACTCGCCTTTATGTTTGTCCTTCTTTTCCTTGCCTGTGACCGATAGCCTTGCTCTCCTCGTCCTCAAGTTGGCCATCTCGTCCGACCCGACTGATGCCCTCAATGCCCCAAAAACCTTGTACCGATAAGCTACTCTCATTCTGGTAACCCTCGAGTTCAGGTTATCTTGGGTTAGGATTGCGGTCAACCCGTACTCGGATCAATTACAAATCGGGCCGGATTAAACCTGGGTCTTTCGAATTTAGGTTGGACAAACATGAGTTTAAATACTACTATAAATCGGGTTCGGCGGGCCGGGTTCGGATTGAACCCGGCCCAAGTTGCACCCCTAATTGGAGGGGAGGAGACAAATCCGAAGAGCGGGCTTCGGAGGGAAGGGAATTCAAAGAGGGGGAAGGCGTGACTTCCTTCGAGACGGGGGCATTTGCCAGCGTGGTTAATTCGGTTAAGCGACATCTTAACATCGGTTTCTCTCCATTCACCGAATAGGTCTTTATAAATATTTTTATATTTATAAAAATAAAAACAAAAAATTATTATTAAAAAATACAAACTAAATTTCTTATCCTATACAACCTCCAGGGGAACTTCTATTTACACCACAAAAATTACGCTCTACACCCACAAATTTTTTAAAAAAATTAATTTTTTAAACTATCCTTAAAAGCCTCATCCTCCCTCCCCTCCGCCGTTCGCTCTGGCACCCTCGTTCCCTCCAGCGGCCCCCTAGCTTCCCCCTCTCCCCTGTTTGCTCCAGCACCCCCCTCCTTCGTTTGCTTCGACAGCCCTTTTTGGGCACCGAACCCTCTCCCTGACTTTCCCTTGCCCTGATACCAGGGGAGCCGAAGCGACTGGGCCGAGGAGGAGCATCGGAGCGGGAGGGGGAAGACGAGGGGAGCTGTCGAAGCGAATGGGGAGAGGGAAAGTCGAGGGGGGGTGGCGTTGAATCGAATGAGGGAGGAAGGGCAAGGGTTTTAAGGGTAGTTTAGAAAATTAAATTTTTTAAAAAAATTGGAGGTATAGAAAGTAATTTTTACTGTATAAATAGAAGCTCCCAACCTCTTGGGTACTCACATATATAAATTATCATAATATAATAAGATCTTACTCTTATGAGCGCTTGCATCAAAATCTTAAATGGTACCAAGTACAATGATGCTATATTCATATAGTAAAAGGTTATTATTATAAAAATAAAATGCGTATAGAAGATAAAACCATTGTAACAATTTATGATTTTATCAAAAGAATAATCGAGAAGATGATATTTTTGACACATAATTAATATGATATTAAAAATATGATAACATGACTTTCTTGCTTACACTCTAACCAAGTTTAACTGATTAAACTACAAGAAAAATGGCTTATTGTGGTGATTCTTTTCACCGCAATAAGTCCTTAATTTATCGTAATAATTTATGATTTTAGCAAAAAGAATAATCAAGAAGATGATATTTTTGACACATAATTAATATGATATTAAAAATATGATAACATGACTTCTTGCTTACACTCTAACCAAGTTTAACTGATTAAACTACAAGAAAAATGACTTATTATGGTGATTCTTTCACCACAATAAGTCCTTAATTTGCCATAATAATTTATTACTAAGAAAATAGCAAAAAAAAATTTCTTTGTAATAAGTTAATATCATAATAATTTATTACGATGAAAATATTTTTGTTGTAATAACTAAAATATTACGACGAATAATATCATCCCTACACAGTCTAACTATTTTAAATAATATTTTAAAATTATATTATGATAAAAATTTTATCGTAAAAAGTCCATGTTAAGACGAAAACATACCGTAACAGCAAATCATGTTAAGGCAAAAACAATATAACTTGCTATACATAGGCTACATTATAAGCTGAGCCTATATTTTTTTTCTAAAAAAAGATTAAGATTAGTTTTTCGATCAGATTTGAGAAACCATTTGAAATTGAGATATGACACTTGAAACTGAACCAACTAGTCTTAACAAGCTAGTCAAATCGGATTTGTATTGATTCTTGGATTATCTAACATGTTGCTCATTCCTAATTAATATGAGGATTAAATACATGCTAAAATAAATTTCTTCTCATTGAGTCTTGGTATTCTTGTTTAACTAAGATCCAAATAAATACAATTAAATTCAATCATACATTATAATCCATCCATGAGTTAATCTTAAATGAACCCAAACGCACATGAGTTAATCTTAAATGAACCCAAACGCCATATACTTTACTATGCATAGACTATAAGCTGAATCTACTCCAACTCACTTAAAAACTAATAGTACAATATTATTTATTTTTAAAATTATTTAAATACTTAAAAAATTTTCTACATAAAACTAAAAACATGCCAACTAGATCCTCATAAACATCCCTGCAGCGGGGGTTCTACCGTCATCGTTCCCTTGTAAGCCTTCGGAGGTGGTCATATAATAAAGCTATTTACAAGGTTTAGAATAACGTTTGACATGATGTAGACGGCCACGAGCCTCATGGTCATGGTGTGACCTGCAGTAGTGCAGCGGCCGCCACCGGTGATGTTGGCAAGATTTGTGGTACTCGTCGAAGGTCCGGCTCATTTCCTTTTAAGTTCCTTTCTGTTCACATTGGTGAATGGGAGGCAGGTGCAAGATGGTGAGCCGAAAAGGCTACTTGGGTTGTGTTGAGTTTCCAGGTGGAACAACTTGTGGTTTTATTTATTTATTTGTTTCTTAAATGAAAAGGTTTTGTTTGATTTAATTTAAAAGTTTAGATTAAAAAAAATTATAATACTTTAAAAATAATCTTATATTAGATTAAAAAAATTATTATATACTTATAAAGTCTATCTGCTGACTACCAATTAACTTCGTGTTGCTAGCAAATTAGTTGGACTAGCAAGTGAGCATAGAACATTACAAATAGTATCAAAGTCGATCTGAGTATGTAAAAGTTTAGTGCATATAAAAAAAAAAAGTACTCATAAATAATGATAAAGTTTGATTATGAAGAATTATTCCTGTGATGATGATGATAAAGTTCGATTATGAAGAATTATTCATAGGATGATGATTGAGTTCCATAATAACGTAGAGCCCATCCGTATTAACCATTAGACTCGAAAATAGATTCGATAAAAAAGGAATATGCTATGTGCTTATGACTCAAGTGATCATGATTCAAGTTCATATGTTATCAATTAATTTTTACTTAAATTTTTAAATTATTTGATTTAACTTCACTATCAAATTAATTTGACTAGTTAATTCGGCAAAAAAGCTCGGCCGTTAAGATGGTGGCTTTGCGAGAACCTATGTGATGCTTCATCTGTAATGCAGCACAAGGTCCCAAAGTACGACACTGCATCATTTTTTTCTTTATCAGCTCAAGCAAAATGGCTATCTTTAGCCTAGTGGCACAACGACACATCACATGTATAACCTTTGTAACTAAATCCGCGTACACCTCTGGAACACTCAATTCGAAACTTGAAGGAAGTTTGCATCTGAAGCTTAACTTGACAAGATAATTTCCAAACAGTTTCAAAACTAATGGTCATAGAAATCAAAGTCTCAAAAGTGAACATAAAGGAAACAGAACAAAAAGCTTCACCATCTGATTCGGCCACATGAACTAAGGCAAGCCCTAAAGACCATGCAATGCCTGATATAAATAATTCATACTACATTCCACAAAAAATTTATCATTGAGAGAAATAGAAACTTCAACTCATAAGTTCATTATACAATCTTTAGAAATTTATTAAAATAAAATTTATATATATCTAACTAATTGCAATAGATGCAACGTCACTCCATTCCATCCATCAAATTAATCACCTCAACCTGTAAAAAAAAATTTCAACGGATATAATGAGCTCAACAGTCCCGTAAGAATCCCTTACATAAAATTCAACTTCTTACATAGCAATTTAATATATAATCTTTATGGCATAAATACATAATTATGTAAAACCAAACTATCAAACTAATAAATGTAGATACCATCATGCAATTATGTAACACACATCCAATTACTTCAGACCCAACCAGTCATACATTGGATCCAATTCCACATGGTTTTCAGCTCTAGACTACCGTAATTACGTTTCAGCCTATGGCAGGGTACCTACAATGTCACACTCCAGCATGTGACCTCTACCACATTTCTACCACATTTTTGACTTGTGATGGAGCCCACAATGTCACACTCCAACCTGTAATGGGCAAAACTACCACATTTCAAGCATGTAGCGGGGCTCTCACATGGCCAGCCTAAGCATTAACCCTCATGCACTCATACATCACAACCATATATGGCATGCATATTAATGCATCTTAACTCAACCATGACCGACAACATATGAATGCAATCAAATAAAAATATTCATGCTTCTTTAAATTTTTTTTGATAGTTTATAATCACATCACATAATTATCTCGAAAATAATCAACTAAATTGAAACTTTGTACGATTTTGAATAAAAAAATTTCATAAGTCATAATTAAACAACATTCATCAATTAAACCAAAAATCAGAAAATAACACAAAATCCATAATTCATCCAAACATAAATCACCAAAAATCAAGTAATTATTATTTATACAATACTGATAAAATTTTATGTAAAAAATTCTTACTTTACAATTTGGCTAACAACCCATCACTAACGACTCGAATTTAACTCCGCCCTATTACACTGGTTGGGCCTTTCCAATGATACAATTCACATATATTTTATTTAATTAACAAAAATAAACTTTAATTAATAAAAAATAAAAATTAATTTTTCTTCTAGAATCCATCATTGGGTTTGCGCCGCAATCCGAGCACTCATCCTCCTCTTCTTTTTTTTTTTCTTGATTCCCTCACCATGGCCACCATCTGTGCCTTCTTTCAATTCCACCGTTAATGACCCGTAAGAACTTACTTCTCTTTCTTGACATCCAACGATACCCCAACGGCAGAATTTTTCTCTTCTTTCTCTCTCTTTATCTTTTGGCCTCTCCTTTCCCTAGGAACTTACTTCTCTTTCCTGACCAGAGGGCTTTGCTTTTCTTTCTTTCTTTCTTCTCTCTCTTTTTCTGGTGGCGCTAAGAAGCCCTAGGCCACCCACCCCCTCTTATTTTTTTATACTCGAGGCTTGGGCAGGGGAGGAGTGCGTGGATAGGATTGGGCCAGCCCACTTTGGGCCTGGAATTGGTGGGCCGGTCCAATCTGGGCCCTTACCGTTTCACTTTCACAAAAGATGAATTGTATGATATGACGAATGCTTGAAGATATAAGATCTTGAATGGGCTAAGATGAGGGAGAAGAGAGAGGAAGAAGGGGAATTGAGGATAAAAGGTTGAGTATTAGCCAGTACGCAGTGGGCTGGACTAAAAACAGACTAAAAACAGGCAAACATATCCCAATCAGCCAAGACAATAGAAGCATGGAGGCATGACTGGCCAGATGTCTGAGTTAGTGCAGTAACTTAAATTTTTTTTATAAACATAAGTTCTGTAAAATCTTTATACATTCATATTTTACATTGTAGCTATTGCTTTAGCACTAAAGATTGACACAGACAGGATATTTGCAATGCAATACACTGATGGCAGGGAAAGGTAAGTTCTGGAGAAACCTTTCTTACAGGACAAAGGGTGCTCTGAGAGTGCAAACCACATCCAGTTGTCCTCAACTTTTCTTCTTTTCAATCCTTGTCTTAACGCCCCCTGCAGAAATTAAGTATCAGTGATGTTAGAAACACAAGCAATGAGATTGGGCTGTAGGTTCGAGGAGCAAAATGTGAGCTGCACATTGAAGCATGAATACAGAAAGCAGCTTATATAATTCGGAGCTTGGTTGGACCAACCAGGGCCGAGAGTCTGACACCTCTCTTATGAATACTGTCAACTATGGGGCAACATGCCTTGCTTGCCTTTTAACACAAAGATAGGCTTTGATAGGACTGTTGCAGTACAAGTCACATATGTTGCCTCAATAAACCTAATGCACTGCCAAAGGATATAGATAATGCAAAAAGTACCTTCTACTTCCTCAAAATGAACTTCCTTCACCATGTTAGCAGAAGCACGGTAATCAAACCTGCCATTGCACAGCAACTAAAATGAGCAAAGGAAAATAATCTTCTTATGCTAGCTAAACAAGGAAGTTCCACCACAACCCAGAGAGAGAGAGAGAGAGAGAGAGAGAGACAGTAATCCTTAAGAGATTTATAGGTTTACATTCAGTTATTTGAACTGGTAGATGTGTGATGGAATTCAAAATTTGGAAGCAAGCTTTGAGAAGATGGATAAGATGCCTCTGTTGAGATTGTAATTTTATGGACAAAGAAAAAAAAGGCCCGAACCAACTTGTTATGTTTAAAGATAAACACAAACTTCAGTATATGTTATAAAATAAAGAATTATTTTTCTGACTCTGCACAGCTAAAGAGACAAGGAGAAACTAATGACATCAAAGATGAACTTCCAATGCTTTCAGCAAAACAATGTTCAATGAACCAATGAACAGCAACAGGTTTAACGGCAACATGACAAGGTTGAAAATCATTTATTTCTTTTATGAAAAAATCATGACCATCAAGCCCAATCCCAACTTTTTGGGATCATCTTAATAAATCCAAATTCATTATCATTTGATTCTCTATTTCATGACTAACCATCAAATTATCCTGAAAACTCCGCATTCCCTGTCTACCTTAAGGCCTGGAAGATGGCAGTGCTTGTTACTTTTAAAGTATGCACAAAATATCTGACTTGGTTAAAATTGTTAAAAGTGACAAGTTGAACAACCAAAACCATTTATTGCAAATTTCTTCAAAAATCATGAAACTAGTTTGCCTAAATATCATATACATAAAGAGAAAGGTTATGCTGCTATATAAAATTTTTTGGAACTATTGATGACAGAATTTTTTTCCTTCCATAGAAGCTATTTAAGTATTATAGATAGAAAGCGATTGAATGTCGACTTAGTCTTGAATAGAGCAGAGGGGAGGAAGCAGATTCATGTAGCCAACCCCATGTTGTTGAGAAAAGGCTTTGATGACTTGAGTTGAGTAGTTGAGATAGAAAGCAATTAAACAAGGCAAGGATTCATTTTTCAGCTAAAAGCAAATAAGGGTAGCAGTATAGAAGACATCAGCTCAATTATTTTATAAAAAGGCAAGGTCACATAAATCATTTTAGGAGAAGAAATGAGGTGGGGAACACACTAAGTAGGGGAGTAACATAGACTTGTGGTGTATGCACCCTTGTGAAGCTTTGATTTCTGGAACTATATCACTAATTTATTTAGAAAAAAGGACACTTGAGCAACAAACTTTGAATTATGTGAGCATACAGAGGTGAAGAGAAATTTTGTACTATTTTTACTTTTAACAAAAATCACTTTAAAATTAAAAAATATATGTACAATTTACAAGATAAATGCGAATAAATGTTAAACATTGAATGGAACCATGAGAACCATAAATAATTGTAAAGCAATCATTGTGATAATACAACTTCAATGGTGATCAGTATGAAATAGTTTATTATTGGATTCCTTGATCAATTATCAGTCTGAGAGTTAAATAATGATTTCATATGGAATCCAAATAACAGCATGAACAAGATATGGTGAGGTAACCAGAAATAACATATTTGTGTATATCCGCTCAGGCTGCATGACAATCTATTGACTCGCTGTTTGCGGGTAACAAAAGTGCTTATACCGCCACATGTGCACTCCAGGTATGACAGGTGAAGGCTTAACAATACCAATAGAGCATGAAAATAGTTTTTGACAATAACTATACCATGTGATCAGCCAGCCTATATGGCGAAATGATTATGTATTTGAAATATTATTCTAGAATAACAGAATTTTTTTTTTTCAAATTTGACATAAAGTTATAGGAGATGTTTTCCTGAATTATTATTGATGCAGACAATTCTTATATTCTTTCAACGCAAGGATGGCGTAGCACTCAAATGTTGTATGTTCTTGCACACATAAAGTGTTGATGAAGCAAATGGATATGGTTTGAATATTCTAACATGCTATGTTTTAACATGCTGCTCCTCTCATTTTCTTTTCTCAAGAAAAATAAAGCATGGTTGCATACTCTACTCAACTCATCTAAGCCTTTTCTCAACTACATGGGGTCGGCTATTCTAGGACTTAGTCGACATTCAAATTACAAATATTTATATCTACATGGACACATATGGAAATTTAATTGCATATTGAAGTCAGAAAATGGAAGTGTGGAATGAGAAGGCCCATATATACCTGTTTGAGAAAACCACCCCAATCTCATATTCAGATGATCTATTCTTGGTAGCTTCAACAAGCACAGTAACAATTTTCGTTTTCCTCGTGCTGGACATAAGGCAGTCATATTCACTAGGAACAATAATGGCGAAAAAGTTATCACTCAGCTTGCTAAGGCATATCTTATCAACAGCTTCCAGTGCTATACGGCGTTTCAACAGATCAGCATCTGGATCAACAATATAGATTGCACGCTCTGTGATCAACATTATGCGATGCTTTATTTTTCCAGATTCCGTAAACTTTAAAACTTTGCCAAAAAACACAACTTTCTGTTCACCTGCAGAGATGGAAGACTATTTCAGGCATGAGCAATAACTTTGTCAGCTTTCTGTAGTATAAACAACCACATGCAAAGCAAATTTCATGTGATCTTTGATTTGCCTTTCATGGTCGTCAAAATATTTTGTTTGGTAGATGGTCATTAAAACACTCAACTCAACTCAACTCATTTAAGCCTTTTCCCAACTACATGGTCATTAAATACTGAATCTGTAAGATTCAGTCAATGAACTAAATATTCCCTCATTAAACATGATCATTACTGTAATAATGAAACCAGCACTAATTTGCTCCTTTTCAAGTTGTGTCCATTCTTTCTCAAAAAAAGGCTTGTGTATCTTCTATTCAAGAAAAATTTAAATGTTTGCATCTTATGGAAAATATGTTTCAATATCGATCAAAATAGAGAAAAATGATTCATGCAGCCGACCCTACTAATTTGGGATTGAGACTTTATTGTTGTTGCCATTTTGTTTGTATCTTCTTTTTAAGAGGAAGATCAAACATTGGAATGTAGGAAAACAATGACATACAACATTTTCACGCACATTACTTTGATATTCCTCATTTCATATGTTTCCTTTTCAGCTATTTAGCTCTCTTCATTGCATTTTGATCTGATATGAGTAGACCGGACAAATTTGGGTTCTCATGGTCAACCTGCTGGCGAGTTCATGTCAAGGAACGCCTACTTACCAGCAGTTTGGTTCTACTACAAGTTGATATAATGGTCTGATAACCTGTCTGGATACCAGGGTTGACCCTGGACCTGAAACAACCCAATGCTTCTTCTTATTGTGCGAAAAGGGAAGGCAACGAGCCCAACAAGATCTCATGAAGTGATACTATCCAAATACTTCACAAATTCAATAACAATGCTAAATTAACATGAAATCAGGCGAATACAATCAATAAATGACACACATGGAGATCACAAGCAGAAGCTACTCACCTAAATTCTACATGGATTTAATTAATTAAAACTGTGTTATTAATTAAATTTCATTTCACCTTAGAAGAAAATGTAACCAGAGCTTATATTCAGATTGCAACACTGCTGCAGTGAAAGCCTAAAACTCAGAAGACCAACAAAAAAAGCCCCCGCACTCCCGAAGCCAGAACCATGGTAATATCCCAAAACGCCAGATATAAGTAAAAATTCTTGAACGAGAAGAGAGAGAGAGAAAAAAAAAAAAAAACTCTGGAAAAGGAAATTTTTTGCTGGATCCATTGTTCGATCTTTCAGCTGCATCCATGATTTATTAAAAATGAAAAATAAACAAAACAAAGTACGATAAACCAAACAAGGATTAGAGGGAGAGGGAAGCCGACCTCGCTTGGCTAAGATGGAAGAGAGGTAACGATTGGAGGGGACGTCGAGGTAATCTCCTTTGCAGTTCCGCTGGAGGGAGGCTCTTCGCCGGACCTTCACCCCCATGAAAGGCTTCAACGCTTCGCTGGTGTCGTTAACTTCTGAAATCTTCCGGCCCTGGCCTTCGCCTCTAACCCGGTCGAGGGCCTCTGGAGCTTGGATTTGGGCTCTGCTTGGCAGCTTTAGCCTATCCATCGCCTTCCTCTCCTTTCCGTCTTTGTTTTTTTCCTTCTCAAAGGCTTGCAGTGGCTGGTGCCGGGATGTTTAGTGGCTTTAGAGATAACATATAACGATGATAAAGCTGGCGTTGAGGGAATCTCGTGATGGTGAGACGCGAAATTATACGTCATAATCTTCGTTACTGATTATTCGGTTCTTTCGGTTTAAATTTGGGGTTATCCCAAATTTATAATGAGATAAATTTGCTTTTTCCTTATCTCAGCACTCATGGTGGAGATTCTCAGGGTTTGGCTTGAGATTGTCACACTGGCATTATGATTTTAAAACCTAGTTTGATGATCAAGAATATTTATTTATCAAATATGTTAAGCAGGTTGTCAAGCCAATCGTAATATAATTTATTTATCAAATAGATTATATATGTCATTTTTTTATTTAAATTATTAATTAATTAGTTATTGCATCTCATA